>JAYKKM010000520.1:0-600000 GCA_035772405.1 Chrysogorgia sp. JL179-B06
CCCATTACTAGACATCACTACCCATCACTACCCATCACTACCCATCAACACCCATCACTAGACATCACTAGGCATCACTACCCATCACTACCCATCACTACCCATCAACACCCATCACCAGACATCACTAGGCATCACTACCCATCACTACCCATCACCAGGCATCACTACCCATCACCAGGCATCACTACCCATCACTACCCATCACTAGGCATCACTACCCATCAACACCCATCACCAGACATCACTAGGCATCACTACCCATCACCAGGCATCACTACCCATCACCAGGCATCACTACCCATCACTACCCATCACTAGGCATCACCAGGCATCACTAGACATCACTACCCATCACTACCCATCACCAGGCATCACTACCCATCACTACCCATCACCAGGCATCACTATCCATCACCAGGCATCACTACCCATCACCAGGCATCACTACCCATCACCAGGCATCACTACCCATCACTACCCATCACTAGACATCACTACCCATCACTAGACATCACTACCCATCACTAGACATCACTACCCATCACTAGACATCACTACCCATCACTAGACATCACTAGACATCACTACCCATCACTACCCATCAACACCCATCACTAGACATCACCAGGCATCACTACCCATCACTACCCATCACCAGGCATTACTACCCATCACTACCCATCACCAGGCATCACTACCCATCACTAGCCATCACTAGGCATCACTACCCATCACTACCCATCAACACCCATCACCAGACATCACTAGGCATCACTACCCATCACCAGGCATCACTACCCATCACCAGGCATCACTACCCATCACTAGGCATCACTACCCATCACTACCCATCAACACCCATCACCAGACATCACTAGGCATCACTACCCATCACTACCCATCACCAGGCATCACTACCCATCAGCAGGCATCACTACCCATCAGCAGGCATCACTACCCATCACTACCCATCACTAGGCATCACCAGGCATCACTAGACATCACTACCCATCACTACCCATCACTACCCATCACTAGACATCACTACCCATCACCAGGCATCACTACCCATCACTACCCATCACCAGGCATCACTACCCATCACCAGGCATCACTACCCATCACCAGGCATCACTACCCATCACCAGGCATCACTACCCATCACTACCCATCACTAGACATCACTACCCATCACTAGACATCACTACCCATCACTAGACATCACTACCCATCACTACCCATCACTACCCATCACTACCCATCAACACCCATCACTAGACATCACCAGGCATCACTACCCATCACCAGGCATCACTACCCATCACCAGGCATCACTACCCATCACTACCCATCACCAGGCATTACTACCCATCACTACCCATCACCAGGCATCACTAGCCATCACTAGCCATCACTAGGCATCACTACCCATCAACACCCATCACCAGACATCACTAGGCATCACTACCCATCACTACCCATCACCAGGCATCACTACCCATCACCAGGCATCACCACCCATCACTACCCATCACTAGGCATCACCTGGCATCACTAGACATCACTACCCATCACTACCCATCACTACCCATCACTAGACATCACTACCCATCACCAGGCATCACTACCCATCACTTCCCATCACCAGGCATCACTACCCATCACCAGGCATCACTACCCATCACCAGGAATCACTACCCATCACTACCCATCACTAGACATCACTACCCATCACTAGACATCACTACCCATCACTAGACATCACTACCCATCACTACCCATCACTAGACATCACTACCCATCACTACCCATCAACATCCATCACTAGACATCACTAGGCATCACTACCCATCACCAGGCATCACTACCCATCACTACCCATCACCAGGCATTACTACCCATCACTACCCATCACCAGGCATCACTACCCATCACTAGCCATCACTAGGCATCACTACCCATCACCAGGCATTACTACCCATCACTACCCATCACCAGGCATCACTACCCATCACTAGCCATCACTAGGCATCACTACCCATCACTACCCATCACCACCCATCACCAGACATCACTAGGCATCACTACCCATCACTACCCATCACCAGGCATCACTACCCATCACCAGGCATCACTACCCATCACTACCCATCACTAGGCATCACCAGGCATCACTAGACATCACTACCCATCACTACCCATCACTAGACATCACTACCCATCACCAGGCATCACTACCCATCACTACCCATCACCAGGCATCACTACCCATCACCAGGCATCACTACCCATCACCAGGCATCACTACCCATCACTACCCATCACTAGACATCACTACCCATCACTAGACATCACTACCCATCACTAGACATCACTACCCATCACTACCCATCACTAGACATCACTACCCATCACTACCCATCACTACCCATCAACACCCATCACTAGACATCACCAGGCATCACTACCCATCACCAGGCATCACTACCAATCACCAGGCATCACTACCCATCACTACCCATCACCAGGCATTACTACCCATCACTACCCATCACCAGGCATCACTACCCATCACTAGCCATCACTAGGCATCACTACCCATCACTACCCATCAACAGACATCACTAGGCATCACTACCCATCACCAGGCATCACTACCCATCACCAGGCATCACTACCCATCACTACCCATCACTAGGCATCACCAGGCATCACTAGACATCACTACCCATCACTACCCATCACTACCCATCACTAGACATCACTACCCATCACCAGGCATCACTACCCATCACTACCCATCACCAGGCATCACTACCCATCACCAGGGATCACTACCCATCACTACCCATCACTAGACATCACTACCCATCACTACCCATCACTAGACATCACTACCCATCACTAGACATCACTACCCATCACTACCCATCACTAGACATCACTAGACATCACTACCCATCACTACCCATTACTAGGCATCACTACCCATCAACACCCATCACTAGACATCACTAGGCATCACTACCCATCACTACCCATCACCAGGCATCACTACCCATCACTACCCATCACCAGGCATCACTACCCATCACTACCCATCACTAGACATCACTACCCATCACCAGGCATCACTACCCATCACCAGGCATCACTACCCATCACTACCCATCACCAGGCATCACTACCCATCACTAGCCATCACTACCCATCACTAGGCATCACTCCCCATCACTAGACATCACTACCCCCATCACTACCCATCACCACCCATCACTACCCATCACCACCCATCACTACCCATCACCAGGCATCACTACCCATCACTAGGCATCACTACCGATCACCAGGCATCACTACCCATCACTACCCATCACCAGGCATCACTACCTATCCACATCACTATGGGTAGTGATGCCTGGATAGTCAGCTAATGGTTATCATCATGTTTTTGACGTGAATGAAAATACGGCCGAGGGAGACTGGAACCGAAAAGGTCCTTTTGAGTCATCCCTTTTAGCCTCCACCGATTGATTTTGATTCTGATCTCAACGATGACATCATTGCAGGCCGCGCTCGCCCCAGGAAGATTGAATGAATATTTTGTGGATTGAATTGAATGAATATTTTTTTGGATTGAATTGAATGAATATTTTTTTGGATTGGATTGAATAAAATATGTGTTCTCACACACTGCCAGGGAATGCAGCCACCATGCAGGGAATGCAGCCACCATGCAATACACAGTGTCTGACCTTTAATCAACTATAACAGTTTTACACTATTAGACAACCTTTTGTCATGCACTAATAAAACAACTTTATACAAGAAATAAGTTCACATGCTATATACAACATACTATAAGTCATATTCTGCTGGTCCCGCTCAACAACTCTTGTTTCAATATCCTTTAATAACTTAACATGGGTGGGTGGGAAAACAGGTCAGGCCTTTGCATGGCAACAAACAAAAGTGAACTCTTACATCCGGGCACTTGACCTGTCTCCCAGTCCCCCAGCAGTGTGTGAGAAATACACTTTCTGCCTCTTTCGTTCCTCAGCCGGCAGAAACTTTCACTTGTTTACATTAAACTGTAAATTATTGTTTGCATTGCATAGTAAAATTGACGTGTGATTGAATTAAACAACATTTGTGGATTAGATTGAATGCATATTTTATCGGATTGAATATTGCTACAAACGGGCAGGCATACCCACACTGGGCCCTAGAGAAATATCCAAAATAAGTGAGAAAAAATTTATTGTCAAGAGTGGTTTGGGGATTTTACATATCCATAATATTTTGGTCTTCCTGAGCAAAATCATAATATATCTTGTCAGCCGAAAATTTCATCTTCATGGACATTTTTGCTGTTAAAGTTACCGAATGTGATGTCTTGTGACATAAGAGGCATTTTTGTGGCAAGTAACAAAAGAAAACGTTTTGGAATGCCTTTTGTGACATCACGTCCAGTAACTTTGACTGCGAAAAACTCCATGATGATGAAATTTTTGGCTGACAACCAAAATTATGATTTTGCTCAGGAAGATCCAAATATTACGGATATATGTAAAATCCCTAAACGTGAGATAGGCACTTGAAAGCAGTGACCAACCGGTCAATAACATTTTCATACGGAAATCGGTGAGCGAGAGTAGGATAATTTCAAGGTAATTTTATCATCCACTAACCTGATATCCAACAAATGTCCCTCGACATTTGAACAATGGGTAAATATCAAACGCTAAATAAATTAAATGACGTTTTCTTAATTTTGTCACCAATCGCTCAGAGAGAGAGAGAGTTAACTGTAAGTCAAAATCGCATTTCAAACACTTTTTTATTTTTCCCAGGTCCGTAACTGCAGGTCCGTAACAAAAATGCAGGCTTTTGATTGGCTCCTCTCGTTTTTCCTGCCAAAACTAATATGGGGTGAAAAACAGTTTTCAAACCAAAAAATTGCTGAAAAATGTACTCCGAAGATAGTGAGCATAGCGAGAGGGAATTTTATTGTCCCTAAGACGATGTCCCAAGCACAAGTGTTGGAAATTTAGTCTATTCAGACCGACCAAACGCGAACGAAAACGGGTGATACAATGGCAGCAATATTGACATCCAAAATTATATTGGGAGTCAAGGGAAAAATAAATAAGTTATTTACCAAACTTTCTCGGTCGCACGAAAAAGACCTCTGGCAATAGTTCTCCAGTACAGACCTCCAGTTTGGCAAATAATATATTAATAATGATGTAAATGGCTACTCCAGTGACAAACCATACCCAGACAAGGAGAGAAAACTCTACTTGACCCGTCTGGGATTCGAAGCCGATAGAGTGCTGAAACATTGATTCGGAGACCAGGGTTCGATTCCTGGTTGGGGCAGTCACTTTTACATTTTTATATATAATGATGTAAATGGCTACTCCGAGTGACGAACCATACCGGACAAGTATAGGGGAAACTCTACTTGGCCCAGCTGGGATTCGAACCCGCGACCTTCGGTTTGCTAGTCCGATGCTCTACCGACTGAGCTACAGCTCAAGTAGGGAGCAGGTGGTCAAATGATGGTACTTGGGCTATTTGATATTTTGAAACAGATACTAGTTTCATCAACATCTTGACAAATAGTCTTTACCGTATATCACGGTGTATAAGTCGATTTCCTAGGACCAAAAAATGATGTAAAAAACCCGACCTCAACTTATACGAAGGGTCATGAAATCATAGAACGGATAAACTAGTACCCAGTCCTCTCGATGCATCAGGTAAAATCGACACGTGTAAATAGCGCATTTCATGCTAACTTTCATGCTAACTCCTGCTAGCGTAAATAGTAAATACAACATCGACATGGCGTTAAAACGAAGAAAGTAAGAAGCAAGTTTCAAATTAAAGGTTATAAAGTTATATAAAGTATGGAGTTAACGAAAAGCTCGTTCGAGAATGGCGGAAACACCATGAAAAGGACAAAATACACTGATCGTTGATCGAATTGCCACTGGCCGAAACTCAAAGAACAGCTAGCCAAGTGGATCTGTGGATACCATGTATATATCATTTAATCTTTGTTTGTAATAACATGGTGTCAGGCAAAGGGTACAGCTGAGGAAAAGGCGCTGTTGGAGGAGTATGTGATGGCGAAGAAGATTGCAAAGAAGGCAGTTGCTCAGGCTCAGCAGGAGGAAAGAAATAGAGTAGGAGAGAAGCTTAATACAGAAGAAGGGCAGAGATCTGTGTACAAGATAGCGAAGCAGATGGCTAAGGAAAGGCGGGATGTGGTTGGAGTGAACTGCGTGAAGGATGAGAGAGGAAATATAGTTGTGCAACCAGAGATGATGAAAAAGAGATGGAGGGAGTATATGGAGCAGTTATTGAATGTAGAGAATGAGTGGGATGGGAATGTAGAATGTGGGGTAGTTGAAGGACCAAGAGAGCACATCACAAAGATGGAAGTAGAGAAAGCAATAGGGAAGATGAAAAGTGGGAAGGCAGGTGGGCCAACGGAATTGGTGGGCGAAATTATTAGTGCAGCTGGTCAGGTAGGTGTGAAGAAAATGACGGAAATCTGCAATATGGTTGTGGAGGAGGAAAAGATACCGAAGGATTGGGAGCTAAGTACCCTTTTACCTATATACAAGGGGAAAGGTGACCCAATGGAGTGTGGGGCACATCAGGCTATAAAGTTGCTGGAACATGGGATGAAGGTATTGGAGAGGGTTCTGGAGAGAAAGCTGAGAGATTAAGCGAATATAGATGGCATGCAGTTTGGGTTTATGCCTGGAAAGGGAACGACAGATGCGATCTTTATGGTTCGGCAGATGCAGGAAAAATTTGTGGCTAAGAATAGAGCACTATATTATGCATTTGTGGATCTGGAGAAAGCATTTGACAGAATTCCCAGGGAGGTGGTTAGGTGGGCATTGAGAAAGCTGGGGGTTGAAGAGTGGTTGGTGAAAGCAGTGATGACAATGTATGAGAAAGCAAGAACTGTGGTGAGAACGAAGCATGGGAATAGTGAAGAGTTTGAGGTGAAGGTTGGGGTCCATCAGGGGTCGGTCCTGAGTCCATTGCTGTTTGCATGCGTGATGGAGGCGCTGACGCAAGAAGTTAGAGAGGGTATGCCATGGGAGTTGTTGTATGCCGATGATCTGGTTTTGATGGCTGAGAGCATCGAGGAGCTTAAGGAGAAAGTGATGCGAAGGAAAGAATGCATGGAGGCAAAGGGTTTGAAGATGAACACTGGTAAGACTAAGGTGATGGTGTCAAGGAAGAATAGTGGTCATGTTGAAAAGTTAGGGAGTATATGTGGGAAGGGTGTTGGAAATAATTCTATTCGATGCACAGGCTGTAGTGGATGGGTACACAAGCGGTGCTCAGGCGTGAAGGGCTCACTGGCTAGAGTTGTGGATACGTTTGTTTGTAAGGTGTGTGAAAGAGCAGAGGATCGAGAGGATAGTGACGTAGATGAGAGCATGGATCTGGGCAATGGGGTGCATTTAGAGAATGTTAAAAAGTTTAGTTACCTGGGGGATATGCTGAATGGGGGCGGAGGAGCAAATTCAGCATCTGTGGCAAGGGTACGTTGTGCATGGGGAAAGTTTAAAGAGCTCTCTGGGATCGGATGAAAACGGCCGTAAAACGTCTGTTGTTGTTGTTTTGTTTGTTTGTAATAACCATTTTTTTATGACTCTGACTAGCATACTAATATAGAGTAAGTTGTAAATACCGTAGGTTGATGAAAAGCGTATTTATTTGTTTCCGTAAAATACTTCTGTTTTCTTTTTTAAAGATTTGTTATAATTACGCCAATTCCTCTCAAGGAAGGAAGTGTTGCTAAAGCTGAAGGTGTATGTGGCCTGTGTGAGGAGTGCTATGGTGTATGGAAGTGAGACGTGGGCCATGACTGTGGAGCTGAATAATAGACTGGAGAGGACAGAGATGCGGATGGTTCGGCGGATGGTTCGGTGGATGTGTGGCGTATCGCTGAGGGATAGAGTGTATAGTGAGGAGCTGAGGGAAAGAATGGGTATTGAATCGGTGTCTGACGTGGTAAAGAGGAGCCGATTAAGGTGGCTGGGACATGTGCTGCGGAAAGATGATGGTGACTGGGTGAAGAGGTGTATGTCGCTTGAGGTTGATGGTGCAAGAGGAAGAGGACGGCCAAGGATGACATGGAGCCAGGTAGTGGAGAGGGATATGAGAGAGAGTGGGCTGAAGAGGGAAGATGCACATGATCGTGGAAAGTGGAGGAAACTGTCGTGGGGAACCACCGGCCAACCCCTGCGTAAGCGTGGAAAACGGCCGTAAAACGTCTGTTGTTGTTGTTTTGTTTGTTTGTAATAACCATTTTTTTATGACTCTGACTAGCATACTAATATAGAGTAAGTTGTAAATACCGTAGGTTGATGAAAAGCGTATTTATTTGTTTCCGTAAAATACTTCTGTTTTCTTTTTTAAAGATTTGTTATAATTACGCCATTAAAATTTCCGTGAATATTACTCTGTGTCTGCTACCAGTAACTATTTAGTTAAATTGGGACTCGACTTATACACAGGGTATCCTAAAAATCACAATTTTTTGCCCAAAAATTAGGGGGTCGACTTATGTGCCTGGTCGACTTGTACGCCGTGATATACGGTAAGCTTGGGCGGTTTACCGGTTTTCCGGTTTTGTACGGTTTTTTTTTCAATAACCGGAAAACCGGTTTTTACTACATATCAAAAAGCGCAATAATTGTTAAGCAATGTTGACATATATTGACTGTTGTGATGACATATTTTACCCACGCGCGCGGTGTCAAATTCATTTGCAGACGCAGGCTAAAGCCGTAAAGACAATAAAATCTTTACTTCGCCAATTATCAGCGCAAACATGGCTACACCAAATGTTAGCGCTGCCGATTTACGTTCAAAAAAAGTCGTTTACATCCCAATTTGGCAATATTTCGGGTTTAAAACCGATGAAGACGACAACGCCAAGCCGACGTGCAAGCTTTGCCTCAAAAAGGTTTCTGCTGCTGGAGGAAATACTTCCAACCTTCAACGGCATCTCCGCGATCATCATCCTGCGAAGGCACAACAGCTCGGGAAACAAGGTCAAGGGCCAAGCAAACCCAAAGGTCGACGGGCAATCGTCTATTTCCGAGGCATTTTCTAAGATGCAAAAATACGAAAGGGGAGGAAAAAAGAGTATTGACTATTCGGATTCGGTTTAATTGAATTAATTCATATAAGCGTAAACATTTGTATATATATTATTAAATGCTTTATAATATTGATTATTGGAGATGGGAAAAAAACAATAATAAAATTACAATTATCGAACCTTACCGCTAAAGACTCGTGTAATTTGTGCAATTGTTGAGAGTTTATATTATGTTTTCATTTGTATCTATTTCCCAGAGCGCGCACAATATGAAATTGACGTTGTTTCAAGGTTGAAGAGACATCGAAATGACGTTTTTCAACCATTTAACGTCGATTTCACGTTGTTTGCCCGCTAGGATAGCGGTTATTGCGCGTTATTCAATATTGGAATCGCGTTAATTTTTTAAGTTAAAAAAACCGGTTTTTCGGTTTAACCGGTTTTTTAGCGTACGGTTTACCGGTTTTAATTTTAACCAAAACCGCCCAAGCTTAATATACGGTATACATATAGATTTTAATGTTATGAGGATTATGAACTATCACATAGCAACAAACCTATTTTTGATGTTTTTATATCTGCTGTTGATTTTACTAGTGCCCACCTAGGCGAATATCAATGGTTTTCTCCACTCGGTCCATTCTTTCAAGATCTGAGGAAAATAATTTCCTAAAATCCAACAGACAAAAAAATAGGTATATGTACGAAATGTATAATATAATAGATACATTTATATATAATAGATACATGTACGTACATGTATCGATCTACTGCCTGATGAATGAATGAATGAATTATAACTGTACGATATAGTACATTGAAAATTATATATATTATATACATCGTTAAAATGTATAACAATTATAAACAAATAATTTCCCAACGCAACCAGGTGATAAATCAGACATAGTTTAACGCTACTCTGGCTTTAAAAAGTTTTTTGAACGCAACTTAAAAGTTACTCACTGTCCATGACCCAACGTTTCGACCCAACATGACCCAACGTTTCTTCATGGGGGGATCTAGGAACTTTTATACTTTAGTCAAAATGGAAGTCAAAATAGGTGCAAAATATCTGCGAGCCATTGCTGAATATATTTGCGTTTGGAATACGATTACACCGATGGATACCACAGTGCAAGATAGGTGCAAAATAGGTGCAAAATAGGTGCAAAATAGGTGCGAGATAGGTGCGAGATAGGTGCGAGATAGGTGTGAAATAGGTGCAAGATAGGTGCAAGATAGGTGCGAGATAGGTGCGAGATAGGTGTGAGCTAGGTGCGAGATAGGTGCGAGATAGGTGGGAGATAGGTGCGAGATAGGTGCGAGATAGGTGCGAAATAGGTGCGAGATAGGTGCGAGATAGGTGCGAAATAGGTGCGAGATAGGTGCGAAATAGGTGCGAAATAGGTGCGAAATAGGTGCGAAATAGGTGCGAGATAGGTGCGAGATAGGTGCGAGATAGGTGCGAGATAGGTGCGAGATAGGTGCGACATAGGTGCGAGATAGGTACGAGATAGGTGCGAAATAGGTGCGAAATAGGTGCGAAATAGGTGCGAAATAGGTGCGAAATAGGTGCGAAATAGGTGCGAAATAGGTGCGAAATAGGTGCGAGATAGGTGCGAGATAGGTGCGAAATAGGTGCGAAATAGGTGCGAGATAGGTGCGAAATAGGTGCGAAATAGGTGCGAAATAGGTGCGAAATAGGTGCGAAATAGGTGCGAAATAGGTGCGAAATAGGTGCGAAATAGGTGCGAGATAGGTGCGAAATAGGTGCGAAATAGGTGCGAAATAGGTGCGAGATAGGTGCGAGATAGGTGCGAGATAGGTGCGAAATAGGTGCGAGATAGGTGCGAGATAGGTGCGAGATAGGTGCGAAATAGGTGCGAGATAGGTGCAAAATAGGTGCGAGATAGGTGCGAAATAGGTGCGAAATAGGTGCGAGATAGGTGCGAGATAGGTGCGAGATAGGTGCGAGATAGGTGCGAGATAGGTGCGAGATAGGTGCGAAATAGGTGCGAAATAGGTGCAAGATAGGTGCGAGATAGGTGCGAGATAGGTGCAAGATAGGTGCGAAATAGGTGCAAAATAGGTGCGAGATAGGTGCGAGATAGGTGCGAGATAGGTGCGAAATAGGTTGCGAGATAGGTGCGAGATAGGTGCGAGATAGGTGCGAAATAGATGCGAGATAGGTGCGAAATGGGTGCGAAATAGGTGCGAAATAGGTGCGAAATAGGTGCGAAATAGGTGCGAAATAGGTGCGAGATAGGTGCGAGATAGGTGCGAGATAGGTGCGAAATAGGTGCGAGATAGGTGCGAAATAGGTGCGAAATAGGTGCGAAATAGGTGCGAAATAGGTGCGAAATAGGTGCAAAATAGGTGCGAAATAGGTGCGAAATAGGTGCGAAATAGGTGCAAAATAGGTGCGAGATAGGTGCAAAATAGGTGCGAAATAGGTGCGAGATAGGTGCGAGATAGGTGCGAGATAGGTGCGAGATAGGTGCGAAATAGGTGCGAAATAGGTGCGAGATAGGTGCGAGATAGGTGCGAGATAGGTGCGAAATAGGTGCGAAATAGGTGGGAGATAGGTGGGAGATAGGTGCGAGATAGGTGCGAGATAGGTGCGAGATAGGTGCGAAATAGGTGCGAGATAGGTGCGAGATAGGTGCGAAATAGTTGCGAAATAGGTGCGAAATAGGTGCGAAATAGGTGCGAAATAGGTGCGAGATAGGTGCGAGATAGGTGCGAAATAGGTGCGAAATAGGTGCGAAATAGGTGCGAGATAGGTGCGAGATAGGTGCGAAATAGGTGCGAAATAGGTGCGAGATAGGTGCCACATAGGTGCGAAATAGGTGCGAGATAGGTGCGAGATAGGTGCCACATAGGTGCGAAATAGGTGCGAGATAGGTGCGAGATAGGTGCGAAATAGGTGCGAGATAGGTGCGAAATAGGTGCGAAATAGGTGCGAAATAGGTGCGAGATAGGTGCGAGATAGGTGCGAGATAGGTGCGAGATAGGTGCGAGATAGGTGCGAAATAGGTGCGAAATAGGTGCGAAATAGGTGCGAAATAGGTGCGAGATAGGTGCGAAATAGGTGCGAGATAGGTGCGAGATAGGTGCGAAATAGGTACGAAATAGGTGCGAGATAGGTGCGAGATAGGTGCGAGATAGGTGCGACATAGGTGCGAAATAGGTGCGAGATAGGTGCGAGATAGGTGCGAAATAGGTGCGAAATAGGTGCGAGATAGGTGCGAAATAGGTGCGAAATAGGTGCGAAATAGGTGCGAAATAGGTGCGAAATAGGTGCGAAATAGGTGCGAAATAGGTGCGAAATAGGTGCGAAATAGGTGCGAAATAGGTGCGAGATAGGTGCGAAATAGGTGCGAAATAGGTGCGAGATAGGTGCGAGATAGGTGCGAGATAGGTGCGAAATAGGTGCGAAATAGGTGCGAGATAGGTGCGAGATAGGTGCGAGATAGGTGCGAGATAGGTGCGAAATAGGTGCGAGATAGGTGCGAGATAGGTGCCACATAGGTGGGAGATAGGTGCGAAATAGGTGCGAAATAGGTGCGAGATAGGTGCGAGATAGGTGCGAAATAGGTGCGAGATAGGTGCGAGATAGGTGCCACATAGGTGGGAGATAGGTGCGAAATAGGTGCGAAATAGGTGCGAGATAGGTGCGAGATAGGTGCGAAATAGGTGCGAGATAGGTGCGAAATAGGTGCAAAATAGGTGCGAGATAGGTGCGAGATAGGTGCGAGATAGGTGCGAAATAGGTGCGAAATAGGTGCGAAATAGGTGCGAGATAGGTGCGAGATAGGTGCGAGATAGGTGCGAAATAGGTGCGAGATAGGTGCGAAATAGGTGCGAAATAGGTGCGAAATAGGTGCGAAATAGGTGCGAAATAGGTGCGAAATAGGTGCGAAATAGGTGCGAAATAGGTGCGAAATAGGTGCGAGATAGGTGCGAAATAGGTGCGAGATAGGTGCGAAATAGGTGCGAGATAGGTGCGAGATAGGTGCGAGATAGGTGCGAGATAGGTGCGAAATAGGTGCGAGATAGGTGCGAGATAGGTGCCACATAGGTGGGAGATAGGTGCGAAATAGGTGCGAAATAGGTGGGAGATAGGTGCGAGATAGGTGCGAGATAGGTGCGAGATAGGTGCGAAATAGGTGCGAAATAGGTGCGAGATAGGTGCGAGATAGGTGCGAAATAGGTGCGAGATAGGTGCGAAATAGGTGCGAAATAGGTGCGAAATAGGTGCGAAATAGGTGCGAGATAGGTGCGAAATAGGTGCGAAATAGGTGCGAGATAGGTGCGAAATAGGTGCGAGATAGGTGCGAAATAGGTGCGAAATAGGTGCGAGATAGGTGCGAGATAGGTGCGAAATAGGTGCGAAATAGGTGCGAGATAGGTGCGAAATAGATTAGAAATAGAGCGAGATTATTAGGTACAACCAGGCACATTTGCACATGTCTGTATTTCTTGTGTTGTAACCGTTCTCAACACCTATCACAATAAGATTAATAGTAGTTCATGAACATGTGTAATATTAAACAGATGTACAGGTAATGCACCTATCACCCAATCTCGTTCCCAGAGCCTGCATTCCTTGTGGACTGCGTCACGAAACGGAGGCTCTGGGATAATCTGAATCACAACTGAATTTGATTGGCCGATGTTCTTACCGGAACTAATTAGTTTGCTAGCCAATTTCCGCCAAAACAATCGTGTTCGCGCCGAGGAATACATGCGGGAAAGTATGGCTGAGTCAACGCCCTATAAAACTGCGGAAAAGTCTTTGCATTCTTGTTGCTGTTGCGATGAGGTTATTAGTCATCGGTTATACTTGCACGGAGATAAGTCAAAAGCAGATGGTATTTTAGACGCCCTTAAATACATCTTAGGGATTGACTTTGATGAATCGTCGTCAAGCTTTCTTTGTCGTACATGTGTGGGGAAGGTTTCACACATTCAAAAAAAGATAAGTGAGCTGAAGTCTATTTATCATGAGGCAGATCTTCAAAGAAAATCTGTTCAAGAACGCTTTAAACGCGGGCTTAAATTAGTGGAAAGTCCAAACTCTGACAGTGCGTCACCTCCAATACGTCAACCTGCTAAACGAGTGATGAGAGTAACTCCCGTGAAATCTAAACTCAGCTTGGCTCCAAGGTTTCAGAACGTTGCTCCAAAGACGTCCTGCCAGAGCACTTTAATTCCACATGAGGAACCACGAGCCGCCGAACCCACAGATTTAACTGCAGAGTCTGCTAACCCAACAATAGTACAACCACCAAGCGCAAGGGTTTTGCCAAAGTTTTTGACGCCCGGCCTGCCCAGTCAGAAGCCGGTATCTAAAGAAGCAAGCATTCTTTCTGGCTTTGGACTCCCAATCAACAGGGTAAAAATAAAATACTGCTTTAAAAAATATTTTGAGATGATTTGGGCGTATGCTTATAGAAATGACTTTTGCAAATTTGACCAAGTATACTTTTCAAGGGAAAACTTGTCAATCAACATGTTGGTAAAATGTAGTTATATTTTAAAATAACAAAGTAGCCAATATGGTTACAATGCGAATGAAAGGCTAATAATATAACAATTATATTTTTTTAGGTTCGAGCTAAGGAATGCCATACCCATTATCTGAGCTCTGGCGATAAGATGAAGTTATGCGCTGAAATTGTCAATGGAGCTCCTGCTCCACTGGCTCAGGCAATGATGACAATTCCTCAAGTAAGAAAGTGTGTTCAATTTCTCATTTTGGAAAACATAGATGAACAGTGTAAGAAGTTAACTGTTAAAACGAAAGGGAAACCATCAGTCCTGCGAGTTTCAAGAGAGGATCACAAGAACTTGACTTCATTTACATGGATGAATATATTAGAAGAAATGCAAACCAGGGCACCAGATATCCTGGACTTCCTTGTCACAATTGGTGTGCCTAAGCCTACAGAGGATGGCAAGCAAGTAGCGCCACTGTGTGTTATATATGGCATGCTAATGAATCTCAGATGTCGAGAGTTGTCTCTTGTCCAAAAGGTTAACACAATTATACTCGGAACAGGCAGTGCAACAAAGAAGGTAATTTGGAATTTAATAGTTTGTTATATCAATGGATGTTGTTTCATATGTCAGTGATAATTAAAGGCTTTCATAGGGGCATTTAATTTGTCATCCATATTATATAAAAGGGCGAATGCGTTGAAAATTTCAAACTAAAAAGTAATTGAGATTATCTCACTTCCCCTTCGAAAACAAACCTCCCTGTATTATTTTAAAGCCATTTTTTTTGTCTGAGGAATTGCCACTGCCCAAAATTATTTTTTCGCTCTCGAATATTTACCTCAAGTCCAGCCAATGAGATAAGACACATACTAATTAACCATGCAGTTTTATTCACAAAATGTTGATGTTTAATACAAAGTAAAACAATTAATCTGTTGAGTCTTTATTCAAAACCTTATGTGCCCATGTTTTGAAATCCTTTATACACTAGTCAGTGATTCCCAGGGTATTGGGCAAATCCACAGGATTTGACAACTACCTGCTTCCTTTGGGTCAGGAATTTGACAATTATACGAGGCCTGGGAAGATTGTCAGGTAATTGACATACTTTGACTTAAAATGGTAGCCCCATAGTGGGGAAATTGACCAATATTTCATGGTGAAATGTCAAATCCTGGATGTGCCTGATTGCATTACATTGGGGGCACCTGCAGTTGCAAACTAAACTGCAATAACATCCTGCAATCACTAATCTCAGAGCATTTTTCTACATTATAGCAATGCACAAAGTACTGTAGATTCAGGTTCTACTTTTTTGGCAAAATGTAGCAACAAATTTTTGAACATTGCATAGTGTAACACAAATGTCTTGCAACATTTTTGTACAATCAACATTTTTAATTGTGCAATCATATATAAGATATAGATTATAAACACAATAGGTTGTGTATTATGCACACTGTGATTGGTCAATTACCGGAACATTTTTTATTTCAGATCCAGGCTCATCTGATAAAGGGGTGCAGATTTTTCAGGGGGGGTGCACCCATTCACCACCACCTTATATTATGTCAAAAATGCCATAAATCATGAAAATGATTGATGGTTGATTGGTTGATGCTGACTTTTTCTGGGAGGGTGCTAATTTTCTCTGGGGGTGCACACCCCCCTGCACCTCACCCCAAGATCCACCTATGTAAAATAAATAGAAAATAAATTTGATGTGTTTATATAACTTGTTGCAAACAGATTAGGGAGTTCAGTAGAATTCTAATTGTAAACTGTCTTAAGTTCACATAATTTTTTTAATTCTTCCAAAGTCCCTCTCATATTTGCATCTGGCTATATAAACACAAGCAACCATTTTCTATTTTCTATATTATAATGTTCCTTTTCCCCTTCTTGTAGACTTATCAAAGATTCAATAAGCTTGGTATGACTCAAACAAGGGACAGTCTCCTGAATCTCATGGATGATGTTAGTTGTGCAAATACATCAGATATTCAAAATCTCATATCAACTGAAGGCAATCTCAGAATTGTATTTGATAACCTTGATTTCAAAGTCCTTTCAAATATAATTCTACCTAATCATACCAACTCGGATATGCACTGGATTGGCCAGTATGCAACATTTGACAGGATTCCCTCTGACCATCTAGATGACAGTAGACCACTTGTAGATGACATTGACAATTTTGATGTTAAAGAGTACCTGCTGACAAGGGATGAGTCAGAAAAGATAAAGTCTGACTTTGCAGTTCTGGTGACAAGAGTATTGACTCAGTTTTTCCCATGCTTACAATATCTTAAAGATGACATCACTGAACATATCCCACACAGGTGAATGTTTTAAAATTATAATTTTATTAGTGGGATTATGCATATAATTCTAATTACACATTGTAATTTAACTAAGATTAATAATATGCCATTACAACACCAGATAATTTTACTTTTCAAGTGAGAACCATGGGTAAAAATAAATTCACAAGTGCAGCTATTAGGTTGTCTTATTCCCCAATTTAACTCATATGAATGTAATTTATTAGTCTGTATTGCTTATCCATTTCAGCTACTCCAAAGAAATGGCAAAAAAATCAGTCATCATGGGATTGCCTATTGTCCCATTCAACCAGAATAGACTCTCTGACATCTGCCAGTACTTGGATTACCTTGAAAACTTCTTCCTGGAAGTCTTTATGCCTGCCAATGAACCTCCATTAGCTTCGGGGACTTCTCCTGTAGATATTGCTAGTAGAAGAGACAGAATCTTGTCAGAAGTTAAAGTTCCTTTATGTGGTGACCTTTTAGGACGAGAGCGAATCACTGGAGCAAAGCGAACAAGGCTTGGATGTGACTACAAAACTGAAAAGTTTGAAAACATTATTGAAAATGTGGCACAATGGCATTCAAAACAAGCCTTTCTAGTGGTGAGAGAACAATTTGATAAATAAGATAAATATTAAAATGTTAGGTGATTATCTTATATGATATTGAATCCTTTTGGATCCTTCAATTGGAAGCCTTCATTTGGTAAAACCAAATTCTTATTGATGCTAGTTATATATAAATATATATATATATATATATATAAATATATATATATATATATATATAATACCTCAACTGAGGTAGACTGATTGATCTTAGTTCTAAAACAACCCAGTTTTACAGAACTTCACTCAAGGTAGTATTAGCAGAACTGAATTTGAAGTCTTACGTATACCATGTTCCACTTTATGTTGAAATCACAAAAACCAACTTAACAATATTAAAAGCTCGCCTGACATTTCTGGAAAAAAAACTGGCTGGATTAATTATGGCAATAGCCAGATAGTTTTACAAACAATATACTGTACTGTATACAGTCATATAAATTGTATTTACATGACTGTAAAATAAGAATTGATGTTTGTACAGAATGATTGATTTATCTATCTGGAAAATCCAGTACTTACTTGTGCATCAATATTACCTTTTGGTAAAAATGAATGTTTTGTTGATGTTTCAGCAATCTGTGCAGCTGACGATGGCTGCTGAAACCTCAGCAAACATTAATTTGTTTAACAGTAACCATCTAGAGAATAAAGAAGTTCTAATACATAATTTATTAGCATGTTTTATTTTGCTAGTACATCTGGGAACAGCTTTATAATGCAAGCTCCATATGTGGAAGAGAAGTTGGTACACTTTTCCATCTTCGACAACAATTTAAAATGGTGAATGTTTACAATGATGTAAAGAAAAACTACAAGAGTGCAGAACATCTCATGCTGTCAACAACCAAGGCATACTTATGCTGTGCATTTATGCATTGGGCAGGAATGGAGACAATGAGTGGAACTCCAATCAATATAACACTTCCTCCACACTCAAGCAGTCATGATGAGAAGAAGCAATTCCTCAAGTGTTCGATAGGAAAGTTTATCGAAGAGTATGTTCAAGTGGAATGTGATGTTGAAAAAGCATGGAAAGAACAGCAGGAAGATATAGAGCAAATGTGTCCACCACAGTCTTTGGAAAAATATCCACCTCCAATATGTACTGCTGTGCAAGATGACCATCTAAAAAAAATAGGTAATTAGGTATTTATGATATTAACGAAATCACTAACAGTAACAAAGCTAAATGGAATAATAGGCAACTTTTTGGTCACTGACAGTGGGTTTTTTGAAATAAATGTTAATGGTCATTTGAAATAAATGTTATCCAGCCATCCCCCATGCTACACCATTATTCTTAGGGATCAACAAGGTTGATGTAAATAAGTCATACTTGTTGTATCATCTAATTATTAACCCATTAAGGGACAAAGGCACACTGACATTTTATTCTGGCTAATGCCTGATGATTTTATTCAGCAGAGTGGGGTGCCAGAATGCACCCTTTCCCCTCAATTGGTTAATATAATTAAGACTTTAGAGCTGATCTACATTTTTAATATGCACAGGGTTTGATTTAACAATGTGCAAATGCAATTTGCATGTTATTTTGTATACATCTATTTTGTATACCACATTATTTTTATGTTTACGTTAGGTCAGATTGTATTGATGGTATATCCACAAGTACCTAGCACAGGGTATAAAGTTCTTGGAGTAGGTCACATTGTAGCAGTACAAGGAAACATCCCGCCTGATGTTATTCCAGTTAGTGTAGTAGCAGTAGAGCAGATAGCAAGCAGTGTAATGCAAGTTGGGCAAGTGGTGCTATGGCCAAAGATTCATATTGCAATACCTGGACCAAATCCATCCAATCCACCTGCAACACAACAGCAATCAAGTCCACCCAATACTTCGTCTAATGTATCTAACGAAGGACCAGATGTCTCAGAGTGCAATGAATCTCAGGACAAGCTTATGAATTATGCTTCCCAATGCCTACAGCTTGGTCTCATGTTAATGCAAATGAATGACACAGAGAAAGAAGGTGATGGTACCAGATGCATCATGAACTGGAAACTATTAATGTTGTATTTTCGTTCAAGAAAACGAGGTACCAAATACGCATTTGAGTCTATGAGGCTGATAACCTGTGTAAAAGCTCTTTTCACAGAGCAAACTGCCCATCGGATAATCCATGGCCAGTTTGTGAATAATAGAGGAGGTCAAGGCAACAACTGTGCCAATGATCTGAGAATGGAGATGTTGGTCAAAGATTATAAGGGCATACTGAAGAGAATGTGTGGAAATAAAACACTCAAGGCAGTGCACCGAAGCACCAGTGCTGCATATGGTCTGCATAAGATAGCTGATGCAATTGATAAAGAAAGTGGTGTGTCTCCAGATTCAACCAAGCATACACACATATCTACACAAGAAATGGTAGAAGAGATGATCAAAATATTGCAAGAGAAGAAGCCCTTTCATTACAAAGCAGGAAGGACTTTGCAGTCATTCCCAAATATTTCCAAAAGTGCACTCGATCAACTAGATGCCACAGCTCTACATAAGTGGTTAACACGACACAAGAAAAGATTGGCTGCAAATGTGTTTGAAACATGTACCGGTAATGATGATGATAACAATGATGAAGATCATGATAATGATTCGGAAGTGGAAGAGAGTGATGTAGATGATAACAGTAATGATGATGAAACAGTTGATTTTGTCATTACATGAATATGCAATATATATATATATATATAATATATACTAGCAAAGTCAAAAAGACATCTCTACTGTAAAATAGTACATGTATGGTTGCATTTCTTTGAAAACTAGTATATACAGTAAATCAGGGTTCTGCACAACAGCATATGAGTGCCAGGTACCTACAGGCCCAAGGGTATGCCCCCTGACAACTTTTGAAATTTAGGTGGTCTGAAAATGCAATTCACTACACTTTGGATACCTGGATGAAAATCACTATGCTGAGTTATTTTGCAGTGTACTGGTACTTAATTGTAAACATCCAGGGACCAGTTGTACAAAGGACAATTAGTGCTAATCCTCGGTTAAAATTAAATTGCCTGTTTATTTTGGTCTGTTCTGTTTGACAACTTAAGATAAAATTTTCTTTGACAAAACATTTCATAATTTGTACAATGTATGAACTGAAAATTTTAAACATCTTCCACTAATCCCGGATTAAGCTAATCACCTTTCAAACAAATGGGCCCAAGTCTGTTCAATACGATCCTACATGAGGAGAGTTAATCTAGAAGCAAGTAGATTTTATACTTCAATCAGGTAAATACAGTCTGAAAGACCCAACATTTGACCATGATTTGTCCTTGGGCCCACCCTGGCTCTCCTGGGCCTTGTTCCCAAATTTCATCCTGGCTGGTGCCAGGCAATTCTATTTTATACAGTGATCAGTGGTGAATGAGGAAAATTGTTAAAATACACTCTAAAATAATTACCTACCGGTAACTAATTATAAATTTTGTCATAAGCAGGGAATGCTCTGTACCTGGTTTGTAGTTGACTGTTATTCAATTCATACATGTAGGTCAAAGTCATCAAACATTTCTGATACAGACAGAAGAATACAATCGTCACAATGGCAATGCTGCTTGTGAAAATCACAACACAAATGGTCAGCTCCAGTTCTTTTGGGGGGTTTGTAACCAAAATATGAGAGAATAATTTCTCTCTTACATTTGTTAGACTTGACATACTCTCGTATTCCTTGTGACATTTTCTTTTTTGCAGCGGAAATATCATATGCATTATAATAAACAGTTGCAGATGCTGGTAGTCCATCTCGCCCACACCTTCCTGCCTCTTGGTAATACTCCTCTAATGTGTAAGGCACTCCAATATGGATAACACGCCTGATGTTTGTTACATCTACCCCAATCCCAAATGCCACTGTAACAAACATTACTCGAAGTTTTGAGGTTCCATCCACTAACTCTTTTACAATCCTTTCACGTTCGTGGTCAGGATACATGGCATGAAACTGCGTAAAAATGCGATTCTTTGCAAATGGGGTAGCACCTACTGGGTCATACTGCAAATGGCCCATACTGTCACTGAAATACTGAAAACAATCAGATATAGTTGACAGTTTACCATAAATTAATGTCAATGGAAAGTCCTGTCTTTTTTCTTTAAGTTCAATGACTAGTGGTTTTAAGATTGCTTCCAACTTATCATCCCCCTGATTTGGTCTTGGAAAAGAAGAAAAATAAATGTTGGGACGATCAGGATTGACTTCAATAAATACTGGATCTAATAGCCCAAGAGATAACACCACTTCTTTCTTGGTCTGTGACGTTGCTGTTGCTGTAAGGGCTAGATGAGGAATGTTCGGAAATAAGCTTGCCAGTAACCCAAGCTTTGTATAACTTGGTCGAAATTCTTTCCTATTAATAATAAAATAATTTTAAGATATTGTAGACTGCCCAAATACATATCCAGAGTCACAGATTTTCACCTTTTGTAATAATATTCCTTTATGCTTTTTTCAGGTACCGTACAAGAAACAGTAATGTAACCTTAAAAATTGAGCAGCATTATTTTTAAGATGCTTAAAAACATAATTTGCATTAGAAACCAAAACATGTTTGAAAATCACATGATCAGCACATGTTACAGCCAAAATCATTGAGTACTTGATGTATTATGTCCTTTTCTTACTCTGAGATTTGATATAGAATGGCAATAAGCCAATATACATGCCAAAGCCAAAGTAAGTAAAACAATAATATATAATAAATAAATAGGAAATGCTGAAATTGTAATTAATTAGCCCAGATATTCTCAAAATATCAAGAATATATTTGTGATACATTATATTTTAATACTACAGTAACATAAACTAGTATTAAAGAACCTATATTTTACTATCTCAGCATGCATTAAGTTCAGATTGTTTATTTTAAGATCTAATAAAAAAATGAGGGTGTTTATAATTATAGGTCCAATGTTTTTATCAAGCAAAACCATCAGTCATCATATGCAGCAGTATCAAAGCTAGAGAATTGCAACCAGATTTTTTTGTCATGGTTATTAAGGTTATTGTAGTGGGAGATTGTTTTAATACATGTATCATATTAATTTGTATGTATTAAATCTTATTAAAGTAATTACTCACCATTCCACTATTAAGTGTGCTTCATCTACAATTATCGCCTTTATACACTCCTTATAGGCCTTGGACTTCAGCAATTCTTTAAAAATTCGCCTGTTATCAACAAGAACCTCTGGATGAGCAAACAGGATTTGTGGTGGTGTTTTCAGCTGCTCTATCGTGGCTGGTGTAGAATTTTCACCAGTATTTTCGCCAATACTGTAACGGTTTCCCTTTAGTGTGCGTACGTTTACATGATCTTTAAGTTTGTTGATCTGGTCGTTCATAAGTGCATTTAACGGAGAGACCACTATCACACCAGAATCTCCCTTGCATGTGTCCGGATCTCCACCAGACAGGTAAAAGTCAAAAACAGATGGCAGAAGCTGGTAAATCAGTGACTTTCCGTAGCCGGTGGGTAGAATACACATGGAATCTCGATGCAAAACAACTGTGGCCTTCAGAGCTTCGTATTGGGATTCCTTAAGATGAAGTCCAGGTTTTCCTATTTGGGTAAGAGCGTATTCCAGACCAGAATGAAAAACATCGATATTTCCAGACATTTAATAATAAAATCAGAGCACGAGCACCAATACATATTTGGCTCAAACTCCTACCGTAAGCGGTGATCAACATGAAACCGGAACCAGAAACTTCTGGTTCCGGTTTCGGATTATCCCAGAGCCAAGTATTGGGTGGCACCGCTGACCACACATACGGGGTCTGGGAACGAGATTGCCTATCACCCTGATTGACTCGTTCCCAGGTTTATTTAACAAAGACGCACCGGAAGTGAAACTCACACGTTGCTTCGTTGCTATAGAAGTCTTTTTAATCATGGAGAACCTTTCTGTCGAAGAAATTGCCAAGTATTTGTTTGTCATACACTTAATAATACATGCAATTGCACCCCCTAGCAAGGGTATTTGATAACTATGAGTTAGTGGGGAATTTGACCGGAAAAATTTCAAAAGTTCAACCTCCCAGGGCCAGGGGTGGTGAAAACAAATGATAGGCGCATAAGTTGAACAGTTGCATAAAAATGCAGTTGAACATATAGATAAAATAGTTGTATAACATATTACAACATATATACACGAGGTTTTCTGGTCCTCCGAAGAGTTTGAATTGTCCTTCGAAGAGGTTATAGTTATTTCGTCCTCCGAAGAGGTTGTCATATCCTCCGAAGAGGTTGAATTGTCCTCCGAAGAGATGGAATTGTCCTCTGAAGAGGTTATTTAGTCCTCCGAAGAGGTTGTCATGTCCTCCGAAGAGGTTGAATTGTCCTCCGAAGAGGTTGAGAGTCTCTTGTATAAACTGGTATCTGGTCAAACACGTGTTGCCCGCCTCGTGCCCGACTGTCTTAGCTGAATATTTTGATTTTAACGAGGCTTTAAGAATCTTTTGGCGTCATGTCGATGACTCCGTACAACCTACGAAAACTGTTGTAGATCACACTTGCAAATTTATTGTAGTTCATATTAAAAATACTTACCGAATTGTAAACAATTCTTCTTGAATATATTCTTGAAACAATGGCGTCGAAATATATCAAAGTCGGAAGTTGTCGACATCTACTCGGAACGAGTATACTGGTCGAGGTTTGGTTTTCTTCGAGAAGTAGATGAAATGTTCAGCCTTTCAGATGAAGAATTTGAATAAATGACTTTGATTTACTTGATGTGGAGTCTTCGCGTTGAGAATTTGACGTCACTTCGTTACGCTGGTCAGGAACATGAACGATTAATGGCGGACATAACAACTCCAGATTCGGAGTCAGAAAAATAATACTTGCCATCGTCGAATCGCAAAACGGTTTCGACCGAGTAATATTTAGCAGCTCTGCTTTATGAATACGTAAAAATATCGATAGGTAAAAATTTGATCGTAGTGGCACTTTAAAATGGCTGTTGAATTGTAAACATTGTGAGCGTATATAAAACCACGATACTTGCCAACGACATTACTAACCAATAACCATGTCTGTGTTAAACTTGTCCAAAAAAGAACACTTGACTGAAAATAGTATATTAAAAACGCTCAGTTTCGCAAAGACTGACGGGATTGATGCAATAATTGCCATTTCGCGACCGGACAAATAGACGGGTCATCACCTACCTATACTATCAAGTTTTGTGATTGGTTGATTCAAACAATAGAACAATAGAATCAACCACAAAGAAACCAATGTCCTAACCCTATCACTTTTGTTCCATATAGCCAATCCAATCACAAAACCTGTTCATTTTAGGTACGTATTTACCCAAATAGACTCGTGCTACCACGGTAGCCCGAGTAAAATGCACTGCTTTTGACGGCTGCACGGGTAGGTGTGCATATAGGTAAATAAGATAAAACGCAAAGCAATGAATAACATATTAATAAATCGAAAACATTCTTCAAAACTATCAGCCACTTCATGCCTTTCCAAAAACTGCACAAATCTCTATTCTGCAATTTCGTTTTATTTTTTCATATTTTTTTTTCATGCAAAGATATTTACTCTGTATCTGTCTTCAAATAAATTCCACAGTATTTCTCTTTACGGAACAAACAAAACAAAACATTCCAAGTATGGCAGCAATATTAAATTACAGTCCAAAAAAATGTACATAATAATTTACACAACCAACTCCATCTAGCAGTATTTTGGACACGAGACTTTTGTCCAGGACTCGAGTTTCTCACCACGCCACACCACCAATGACAACACCTAAATTATTCTGTTTATAGTTTTTCTTCGCTTTCTTCATCCTCAGTTTATCAGCACACATACACCGAGAGTTGCACATTAATTCGTCCCAGACCAAAATGGCGCATTGGGGTACATTGATTGACCATGGTGGGACTTGTTCTGCGTCACTTTCCCTTGGTTCTGTTGACCACGGTTCGAGTTTAAGGTTTCCAGCTGTTGATGGGAGAGGTGGTGGCTTGGAAAGAGTGACGGGGGGTGTTGGGAGGGTGCCATGACAGGACCCATGATGGAGAAACCAGCTGGGTGAGGCTGATGACCTTGACCTGATAGAGGGAGGTTCAAAGGAGGAGGTGTGCCACTTAGATATCCTTTGTCAGCAAACTAAAGTAGAATAGTTGACAGTATTAATTGTACTCTGATGAAGGGCTCCGCTCGAAACGTCAGTATTTTCAGTGACCTTTTCACTTTGCTATATATCCAATCTACTTTTTTACTACTCTTGAATATATTAGTGACTACTACAACCAGAATTCTTTTCGGTATATTCGGTATATTTTTGTGATGTTAAGACGAGCAATTGTTTTACGTCTCCCAGAGGGAGTTTTACACCAACATAAGAAAGGAAATCTCACAAGAAATTATGGTAGTAGTAGTCACTAATAGAGATTCATAAGTCATAATGGGGATAAGGTCTATTATTCATTTGATGAGTTCCTCAAAATTGTTTGAGAACTTCTTCGAAATGTCGGCAACTTCGTGAAATTGGTTCGAAATTGCTAACTTCCTGTTTAAATTGACCAATCACGTTGAGTTAGCAATTTCTCAACGAACTTAGACCCGGTTTAGACGTCGAACCTCACATGCGCCAAACTCAATGCAAATTAGCTTAAACAATAGATTACGCTCATTTACATAGAGTTCGGCACATGTGAAGTTCGAGGAACTTATCAAATGACTTGGTCGAAGTTGGGATATGAACTCCTCTACTTTGTTGGGAACCCTTCTGTTGCCACGACTGTAACCTAACTTTTTTCTCCATTTTCTGTTGCCGGACATCGTGAAGGTTGCGGGTTCGATTCCGTCTGGGGCCCAGAAACATTTTTCTGACTTTGCGTAAAAGCTTGAGTGGGAAAACAATTTACTATACCCAGCAACATTTGCAAAAAATAAAGTGGACAACGTCATACCTGTGGTTTGAATGCAGCACTTGTCAAATCTGGTGCAGTGTTACTAACTGAATTTCCGCTGACTAAATAGATTGAAAAGTAAAAGTAGATAAAGTCCAGTGCTCGCTCTATAACACCTTAGTTATACGCGTTAACAAACAATACATTGTATAGGGAAAATATTTTCTATATTTCTTAAAGTGCCCCTAACAAGAACTTAAAATGATAAAGTAATTTCTTTTGAAGATTTTCGTTTCTTCGCTTTCTTTTCGAGATATATCAGTTTGTTTCATACGCAAATGTCCGGAATGCATATTGACTTATTGGAGAAATGTGTGTATCTCTCCATTCTCGAACGAATCCTTTAAAATCGAGAGGTTTGGTGTTGTGGGAGAAACATGCACACGAGTTATTCACACTTTAGTGTTTTTATTTGATGAACGCAAAGATATATAACATTCTCTGATAACTCATTATGCATGTGTGTGACGTAAATTCCGGACATTTTTCATATCAAACAAACTGATATATCTCAAAAAGAAAGCGAAGAAACGAAAATCATTAAAAGAAGTTACTTTATCATTTTAAAAGTTCTTCCAAATAAGACAATAAAATTTTTTTTAAGTTTAGTGGTACTTTAAATGTTAGTCAATATACCCGAGTTTGCTTTACTGTGAGTTGGGTGTGGATAACCTTGTTTGCCAAAATCGTGAGCGTTCGCCAATCCATCGTAACCTTAACACAAATAATCCAATAATCAACAGGTCAGTGTCACCTTGATTCGCTCTGCTAAAAAACGGTATTTCGACATTGAACTACGAATAGGTTCATAAGATATTGCAAGCTGAATAATATTTTTCTATCTTCTCATGAAGACCAATTTACACGATATGCGGTCTTCCTTTTGATTGTCATTCAGAAATATTCTAGGGATCAGAAATTATTTTCTGAGTTTGTGTTAAAGCTCGAGTAGCAAACAGTTTACTATATTAACTAACTTTTCTAAATAAGTGGCTGTTTATACGAGCTGGGCTAGCCAGAGTTGTCACGAAAATATTTCCTCGACCCAAAAAGATCATCTGAATTAACACATTAATTGTCGGACATTGTAAAATTACGGCCTCGAATGTCGTTAGGAACCTTGGCTCCTTGTTCGATAGTCACTTGTCAATGTCTGCACATGTCAACAATATCTGTAAAGCCTCGTTCTATCATCTACACAACATTGCTCGAATCAGGAAGTTTCTCAGCCAAGACTCAACAAAAACGCTCATCCATGCATTTGTTACAAACCGCCTCGATCACTGTAACGCTTTGCTCTATGGTTTACCAAAATCCCAATTGAAAAAACTACAACGCGTTTTGAATGCAGCAGCAAGATTGGTGTTCCGTGCTTCTAAGCTGTGTCACATTAGCCCTTGCTTCCGAGAACTACACTGGCTGCCCATCAAATTCCGAGTCGATTTCAAAATCATTTTGCTTACTTTCAAAGCCATCCATGGATTAGCTCCCAAATACATATGTGACCTAGTGACTGTCAAACCACAATCAAAATACGCTCTAAGATCTAATAATAAGTTATTACTGATGCCCCCTGTTGGAAAGACTCTACCAACCCTTGGTGATAGGGCCTTTGTCGCCGCAGCCCCGAAGTTGTGGAACACACTAACATCTAACTTTAAAGATATTAACTCAATTACCAGATTTAAGACAGAACTTAAGACATACTTATTTAATATAGCATTTAACCAGTAATTTATTATCACTTTGTTAATATATATGTATTATATTAGTATTTGTAAGGCGCATTTGAAAACCTTATGTTTTAACCTTAAGGTCCGTAATATCAAATGGAATGTTTTCCGTACTTGACTGAGTCATTAAAATACAACCAAACTACTACTTCCCACAACCAAACTAAGTCAGTTCTGCTTTGAAATATAATTTTGGGTGTCTATAGTAGCTCTGATAAGAATTTCGTTAAGAGAATCAGTCCCTAAATTAGCTAACACAGGTGAAGTAATGTATCTACAAAAATCGTAGCGTATGATAGGCATTTACCTGATGTATAATGAGGGCCAAGTTGGTTTCCAAAATTTGGTTGAAACTGCGTTGTTACACCTTTCGCAGGCAGCTGGAAAATGAATAAAAACATGTTTAGAGAACATTCCTAATCCCACCACAATAGACATTCTTCTTTATAATGGCCGACATTAACTTTCATGTTAAGGTAGCAAGATCCCACATAATCAATTTTTAATACCCTACAATATAACAATTAACTGTGGCAACCACTTGAAAGAACATGAAAAAATATATTTCCACAAAAAAGGATGAAAAATAGATATACTTCAAAAAACAGATATACTTCAAGCAAGATTACTCAGGCATTTTCAGATATATAGGGTCCTGGAAGTTGCAGAGTTTATAACTTGTATGTTTAGGCATATTCTGATGGTAACACTAGTAGTATAGAGAGTGGCGGTACGAGCTCAGTCAACGTCAACCGTAATATAAACACCAAAACATCGCCAAATTTGTGTCGAGCCACAACTTGGTGATGTTTTGGTGTTTATGTTTCACAATCGACGTTGACTAACTCGTACCGCCACTCTCTATACTACTATGGCAATCATTAGTCAATCTAAACACCCCTCCCATGTTTTCTACTCAATTGATAAGAAATACCAAAATAACAATTTTCGCCATATTTAAAGCTAGAATGTGTCGTTTCATCATTTTCACGTCTTTAAAAAGTAGAAAGTGTCGTTTCAACATTTTCGCGTATTTTAAAAAAGGCATAGTGTACCACTTCAACGTTTTCACACATTTAAAAAAGTAGAAGGTGTCATTTCAGCATTTTTACATTTTTGCTCAACAAACCACCGACACATTCCACTGCTGTCTCACAAATTCACGCGCGAAAAAAAACCCACTAGATTTTGATTCTAGTGGTGATGTTTATCCAAATGGATAGCAAAATGGTGCTCTTTTGATTGGCTAACAACGTTAGCTAACAAATAGCCAACTACTCTACGAATTAGTCCGTTTGCTCACTACTCTTAGTGTTTACCACCTCACTCCTAAAATGGTGATCGTACACGTGTTTCGACGTTATAATTCCTCCAGACAACAAGCCTAAGAAAGGCACGTACGGTGTCACAATCGCGACAATGCTCTCGACGTCTTTCTTTAGTAACGGGTCTTTTTGTAGTTCGTCATTTAGTTCGTCAGGATTCTCTATAGCGTTCAACCCATCTAGTAAGCTAGCGAATTTGCTGATTAGCAAGTCGGTGAGAAAAGCGTTTGCGATCTCCATTCTCTTCAACTCGTGTTGGCGCCATATCTTATCAATAACTTTTGCTGACGCTTTTTTAATGTACGCTTCGGACTGACTCACCACGCCGTCACCGGACAGTCTAATAAGTTCGGATCTCCTAACGTCAATGTCATCTTCCACAGTCGAAGTGTCAGCGGTCTCCTCAACCAATTCCTCAATCGTAGGATTTTCTTCACTTTTGCGTTTCACCATCGCGTTATTACTTATACCCATATTTTATTGCGGAATAACAACTTCGTGACTGTATGGATAGCGCAGTGAGATTTCAAGTCTAGCGTACTTATTATTTTTTAATGCAGTCGCAATCGCCGACGATTTTTCTCTGCTAATGTTTCCAAGGTAATCGTCGATAACGACCTTCATATCACTCCTACTCGGGCAGTAAAAACAAACGAGCTTACTAATATTTTCTCTGTACGGTTTTGCGATCGACGTCAGTTGTTGTGTGATGACAATAACGCTCAGCATAAAATGTCGCGCGCTAAAAGCTAAGTTGACCAATTGACTAGTCCTATTCTTAACATCTTGAGAACTCGCACAGTCATCCAACACGATCAGAGTGTTAGTGCCTTTAAAAACATTTGTTACACACTTGAGAACAGCGTCGACACTGTCCTGTGTGCAGTCTATCGCTAGCACGTCAGGGTCGCGTATGTATCTCCAATCTTGATATGCTTTGTTCCACTCAAAAGTAGGACAAATCAACACAATGTAGTCAAATTTACTAAAGTACTCAGATTCCAATGTTTCCAGCAAATAATGCGTCTTACCACAAGCTGTCATACCAACAATTAACATATTAAACGGAGTCTCCATTAACTCACGTTTGATTTAATACTGGATTGATTGCAACCCATTGTTCATAAAGTTGACCAACCCATCACTTATCACAAACACCCTACACATAACATTCGCAGTCGTCGCTTTCTTAGTGATTTCAAGAAGCACGCCAGATTGTGTGTTCACAATTTTTTTACCAGTGGCGACGTTGTAATTATCTTGAACGCTCCTCAAGTCAATGACTAATGCAAAGCCATCTTTATAGAACTTCTGTATGGTCATGAACTGAGCGTGTTCTTCACCCAACCCAAACAATCGTTTCGCTTCTGCATAGAACTTTGACTTTGGGATGCCTTGTGAGTACACACTATTTGGCACACCTTCAATTGTGACTCTAACACTATCAATATTTGGGTAAAGAAACTCCTCGCTGTCTGTTCGCACCTTATTCGTGAATAGCAACACAATCGCCTTCATGCTTTTTCTTGGAAGATTAATGTTTTCATTCACAATGGTTGTGCCTTTGTCCCATTCGGTGGTTTTCATCAATGTAACGTGCTCATATGACAAACTACGACCACTTGCATAGCCCGACGCTATTTCGTCAGCGAGCTCCTGGTTATCAATCGTTTCATACTCAAGCTCGAGGTTCTCCAGAGTGTATCCACCCACAGCGCTACCGGATTGCGCCACCATGATGTCTGTGGCCTTCGGAAGTGTGATCACATACTGCAAGTTGTTGTTCATGCTAAAAGGGGCGTACAACCCGTGGTCGTTCATGATTTTACCAAGTTTTATTCGCTGCTTCGTCCCAATCACACCAAACATTAACGCGTCACTAACTTTAGCAACGTTCCCACTCGTCGCACCACTGTCATCCTTAGAAACTAGCTTTCTCAAGTTCTCACCACCAATACCATAGTCAATCATTTGGTCTCGCGCAGTGACACTCTCCCAAAGGTCGCGATAAACACCAGTGTAATTTTCCCCATTGTTGTCATATACAGTCTCCCCAGCTAGTCTCACAACAAGTTTCTCAACCAACAACTTGCTAACATTGTTCAAGAACCAGCTTTTGGCGTTTGCATTCTTAAAGTCGAACACTAAACCCAACGACCCAGGCACCAAACAGCTGCTAACCTTGAGCTTTGGTATATCAATGTAAAGTTCCTCGCCAGGACTGACTTTATTAGGGTTCAACGTGATCACATGCTGCGTTCTCACCCCTTTTATACCACCCATGGTCGCTCGTCTAAAACCAGGGCTCAACTCTGCCGACGTGACGTTCATATACCTTTACATATGTTTTATCGCTACCGTTTTAGCTTGTAATAATCATAAGCAAACCACGCAAGTACCACCGCAAGTACCCACAGATTTTGAGCCAACCATGCGAGACTCTTAGCACCCAACGTCAACACATTGTAAACTAAATTAGCCAATCCAACAGCCCATGGACCCATCTTCGTTATCGCGTTCTTAACAGCCTGCGCAAATGACCTCGTGGCCATAGCGCCTTTCATAACAGCAGACCTCCCAGCGATGATAATAGTTGTTATAACTCCAGCCATTGAAATTGCCACAGCGCTCAACCCAACCATATTTTCTTTAGCCCATTCCTTAAATTTCTGCAATCTGTCAATGTCGACTTCTTGTTGCGCTCTAACCTCTTCAAGCTCGCGCTGTTCTAGGATTCTGTCTATGGCTTTCCCAAGTCCTCTCACTCTCTCAAGCAAACCAGCGTACTCTCGCTCTTCGTCACTCGTGAGACCACTTTGGCTAGCTTTTTTTTTTTCAAGCTCCACCAATCTCCCATTCGCTTCGTCCAACGCTTTTTGAAAATAGTTTGCTTGTATTTGCAATGCACCATTATCACCTATTCTTGACTCACGCAACACGCTTTCGCTTGGATTAAGCACACCACCCAGCTCACGGTTTTCGTTTGACGATAACCCAAGTATGTCGTCGTAGTCCACTTTTGTCTCAATCACTGGGGGGTCGTCTGGGATCACTTCTGTTGTGGCAACTGTTGTTTCTGTACTCTCAGGGATTTGACTAACTAACTTTTTGAACTGCTCAATCGCGTTTTTACTACTCGCGTCTCTACTGTAGATCAAGTTTTCTTTTTTCCCAGGTATTAGAATTCGTTTGGGTTTTCCATATTTACCATCTTTGTTTATCGGTTTGAAAAGAATAACCTTTGAGTCCGTAACCCACGACCTGTTGACTATTTCCCTTGACGCGTCGTCGTGGCCGAGTCCCTTTTTGTTTAATTTACGTATTTTACTATTTATTAGCTTGATTCTTTTTACGTTGTTTTCTGTTAGCTTTTTGTTGGATGCTTTTAGCTCGCCCAGCCTTCTCTCAATTTCTTTCTCCTCTTCAAAAGCTATACTGAAACTTTCGTCATTGACGTCACCATATGGTTCCTGTTCAACAAACTCTACTGTTGGGACTTCTGTGTTAGTCCCCCTTATTGTCACCGTCTTACCATCATCAGTATCAATAAATGACGTCTCTTTTTGCCAATCTCGTCTCGCGTCTAGCTCACTCCTTATCTTTTTCGCTTGGTCTTGATAGTCGTCGTAATTAACACGAACGTCTTCCGGCATGTTGTCTTCAGTGTACTTACCATACACGCCTTGAGTAGCATCTTCAATATCGGCGAGCGTCTTTTCTAATTGCTCATTACTCATGTCTTCGTACTTATTGAGGGTTTCCATCTCAAAGTCGTTAAAAACTTCCCCACCTTTAGCCATATTACATTAGCTCACATTTTGAACATCACTTTCTGGCGTCCATAAGTCACGTTTGCTTTTAGTTCAAATAATTGTACGCAAGCCACGCGAACGTCACCGCAAACACCCACAGATTTTGAGCTAACCAAGCGAGACCCTTTGCGCCTGTCACCAGCGCGTCATAAACTAAGTTCGCCAATCCAACAGCCCATGGACCCATCTTCGTTATCGCGTTTTTAACAGCCTGTGCGAACGACCTCGTGACTATAGCGCCTTTCATAACGTTAGACCTCCCAGCGATAATAACAGTCGTCACAATTGCAGCTACTGAAATCGCTAAAGCACTCATCCCAACCATATTTTCTCTAGCCCACTTCTTGAACTTCTGCAATCTGTCAATGTCAATCTCTTGTCGCTCTCTAACCTCCTCTATTTGTCGCTGTTCAATAATCATGTCTCTAGCCTGTATGAGTCCAATCACTCTTTCGGCTAGATTAACGTGCTCTTCGCTCCCCACAGTCGCGAGATCTTTTTTACCAAGCTCCGCCATTCTCTCACCCGCTTTGTCTATCAAGTCTCGAAAATGGTTTGCTTTTATTTGCAATGTACCAGCGTCGCCTATTCTAGACTCACGCAGCATATTCTCGCTTGGATTGAGTAGCGCGCTTAACTCACGATTCTCGATTGGTGTTAGTCCAAGTATGTTGACGTACTCTGCGTGTGTGGTGTCTAACAATGGCGCACTCCTCGCGACGTCTTCGTGGTCTTTTGCGTTGTCGTTAATACGCGTCTCAATATCACTAAAAGCCTCGTCCATATGTTGACGCTCTCTTCTACCACGTTCACGAACCAGCCCACTCCTCACTTTAGTTAGTCTAACTCTCTCACTGACTGCAACGTTTGGGTCGCCCCAAGCTAGCTCGCTATCTTTAGTGGCTTTTTCAAGACTATACTTTAGTTCATCGTCAGTGACATCTTTGTATTCGTTAGAGCCACCCATCTCAAGGTTGTCGAAGCCACTTTCAGCCATATTACATTAACCTACATTTTGAATATCGCTTTCCGGTATCCACGAATTATGTTTGCTCTCATAACCCAACCATTTGACCAGCGCCATCTTCTTCCCTTTGACTTTCTTTCTTTTCAACACCTTTTCAACTCTGTACACATCGTCACCAGGTTTCTTATTAACCAGTGATAATTCCTGTTCATAAAATTTACCAATAATCTGTTCACCACTTATGTCCTCAATTTCGTACACATTCGGATCACCACGAGTAACCTTCACCACTTTAAACAGCTCTTCAGTGAAGTTGGCTTCATAGCCCTTTGTGAACACACTCTTGTATTTACTAATTCTCACTGATTGACCAATCTTGAATTTTGGCAATGGGTTGTCTGCAAATTGGTGACCAAACAAAGTGGTCCACACTTCACCTTCATTTGACTTATCGACATCCTTCGGCTTCATCATAATGCTGCGATTCACATTGCTATTGTAATTGTTTACAAACTGATCCAAAACATCAATCCATTTATACGTCCCGCGGGTGTAAAAGTACTTCCACATAATGCTCTTCAGACTTCTATTAAAACGCTCAACAACAGCGGCTTTTTTATCACTCTTAGTGCTGAAATACTCAACACCATGTTCTTTCAGCAAACTTTTCACACCAACGTTGTAGAACTCGAGCCCATCGTCAAATTGCGCTAACTTAGGCGTGGTCCCAAACCGATCTTTAAAATCATTCAACAATTTTCCAACAGCCTTAGTCATGTTCTTAGTGTCTTTTCTGTAAACTGCAATGCCAAAAGCGTATCTACTCAATATTTCAATGCCTGTCAATATCCAATAATAACCTCCATTCTGTTTTGAATACTTACTCATGTCCACTAAGTCCATTTGGAGCTCTTCACCAAGAAATCCAACAAAAGTCGCGCGGAATTTATGTCTTCTCACAATAGGTTTGTACCTAGTGTAGGTGTCCTGCGCTGTCAACCATTCTTTCACTGTTTTTCTAGTTATTTTCAATCCGTCTCCCAATGCACTTTGATACAACCTCTCTGCACCAGTGTACCCTGTCTTGGGACTATAATAGATGTCTCTCAACCCTTGCTCTGTTTCCACACCGAGCTCCATATAATTCACACAATATACAGTTCCAATAACACCGCGCCAACGTCAGCGTCACCATTGTTTGGTTTGACACGAAACGTCATACTTGAGTAAATACCTTTTTTAATTCTCACCTTGGACTCGACGTATGCGTAGCGCTGTACCCCCCCATCTAGAGACTGCTCGGTGGGCACTGGCAATGTTGTGATCACATTACTACGCTTCCCATCAGTGCCCACATTGCTCTCCGTCTCAACAGCGTCGCACGAGACTTCTACATACTTTAGACCTCTGTTCATGTCAATCTTGTTTGGGCTGTCATGCCACTTAGCGTCTAACGAAATTCCTACATCCTTCGCGAAACCGAGCAAAAGCCCGATACCACCTAGCCTAAGTTCTACTAAGGCGTAGGCGCTCCCCCTCAAAGGCCGAACTTTGACCCTACTTTTACCTATAGCCATCAGCTTCTCCACCACGAAGTCTACATTAACCCCCCTGAGCGCGTGTCGTAGAGCTCTAACCAACGCGTCGAAGTCGTAGTGACCCCCACTCAATCGAGTTGTCGCGAATCCTGTATACAGTGTTCCTGATCTAACACGTAAGAATCGAATATCATCACCCACCACATTGTTGTAGTTCCAAAACACAGTGGCTGTCTTAACTATGATATGTGGGTTATCGTGTGTGGCTACTACACTGTAGTCAAAAGTTACAACTTTCTCCACACCTTCAACGAGTACCGTCAACTTTTGAGGACTGTCGTCTACACGTCGCTTCTCAGTGTAACCACCAGAGTCATACCCGTAGTTTAGACTCATTACTTTAGCATACGTTTAGCTACTCAAGCGTCGCATACAAGTCCAACAATATGTCACCAACGTTGACACCACTACCGTCTTGGTCAGTCACGTTAAACACCAGCTGCGTAAAAGCGCCTTTGTTTATCGACACCTTCGACTCAATGTTGAAGAAGTGTTGAACGGAGCTCTTCAGTGGTTGAGTGGTGGTCAATGGTAGCTCGACGATAACCTCGCTTTTGCTGCCATTAACAATGTTCTCAGGTCTGTTCACAATGCTACAACCCACTTGTACGTACTTCAGCCCTTTGTTAACGTTCACAACGTTAGGGCTGACCAAACCACTACTACTCACCGTTGTGTTATCGTTGAACCCTAACAGCTCTCCAAATTTAAACAGCTCTAATTGTTGGTCAGTTCTTATCGCGCACTTTGAATTGTGTTTGTTGGCCACTAGCTCGATAGCTCCTAATCCCTTCAATTCGTTAGCGATCATTTCAAAAGTGTGGTACCCAGACCCAAAAACGTGTTTGTTGCTGTTGTAACTTATTTCATCATTCACGCCAGTCTCCACGTTAACATAGTCCCAAAAGATAGTCGCTTTTTTCACTAGTAAGTGAGGATCCGAGCCAAACGTCAAAAGTGCTTCTGGTAAATCCACAGTTTCCGTTGGACCTCTAATCAACACTACAACCCTGACCATATATAATGTAGCATGTGTTATGTGTAACATATGGTATATTATATATGCAGAAAGCCCTTCGTGATTACTATGGAAAGTGCTACAAGCGTGCGATGGCTAACACGTCGAAGGCCGCACACGACGCAAAGGCAGACCTCATCAAAAAGTACCCCCACGCCACTTTAAGCAAATTCGAGTTCTATCCAAATATTTCACAAGATGGTGAAATCATAAGTGTCGACGTGTATTTCAGAAACAACGACATCCTCAGCACGGACATAACCAGCACAACCTTCAAAAACGATAAAAGCATGTGGAAGTGGCTACACAATAGCAAGTTCCCAATAATATGGCAAGGTGGTGGAGCTATCCAACCACTGCCAAAAGGTCATAAGAACCACTGGGGGCTTTGGGATGGTTATCCAACAGAAAATGTGTTAAATTATCCAGTGAATAACTTTAAAGTTTTCGTTAACCAAAGTAGCTACTTCATGTCAAAGCTACCAACCTTGCGAGTCACCACGTCAAAGACAAAATCAGAGTGGGATGACAACGAATCTTACTATCGCGTTGTGTTTGCGACGTATTGTGCGAGTTTCTGTTGTGGGGTGTCATTGCAACATTTATCAGTGTCACAAGAAGTTCACCCCGTGGTCACAAGTGTGATGAGGTTTCATTTGTACTTCACCATTAGAAGACTTCTCAGAAGAATGGAGGGTGGTGAGACCATGAAATCGATAAGTAGAGAATTTAACGCTTCCGAATTGTATGGCAAGATTTCCAAAATCCCCAGAAGGCATTACTACCAGAATAAAGTCCTGAGCGATGGCACTTTAGGTGAATCTAGAGTCTTCACACTCAACGACGTTCAGAATGATTACAAACGATACGTCGCGCGATTGTCAGACGGCTTCACCAACATTGGGCTGCAATATCTAAATCAGAGCATAGAGTCCTTTGTGTACTCCACACTTGGTGCGCAAGCGAGAACACGTGTGTCAGTCGTTGGTGGTTCTGCAGGAAGTCTAGAAACCCAACAAGAATTCCGCAAGTTGTTTTCTGACAGTGTTATTCAGTATGACGTGTCGACATGGATTCTCAACATGAACAAATCGATTAGAGACACCAACGTTGTCCAAAATCTTGCAGTGTCACCAAGTACGTGGTTGATGCCGAGTAACGTGGTGATTCTCAAGAATAAAATCGCTGGGTACAACAACTTACTAAAGGTTGCCACAGAGTCCATGAGATTTGGGGTGAACACTAGCTTGAATGCAACAACACCAACAATTACGGCTAAAAAAGTCCACCAAGAAAATGTGGTGACTCACTCCCTAGTAGCGTCAACGATTGTGAAGAAAAAAGCTCACCAAGAAAGTGTGGTGGCACCAACGACTGTGGCTAAAAAAGTTTACCAAGAAAATGTGACACCACCTCCTGTGAAAAAAACAGTGGTCACTACCACAAGTAAGTCAGACACGACAACGCTGGTGATAATCTTGGGGTTCTCAGCAGTCTCTGGCTATCTGTTAACCAAATACACCTTGAAGTAGTAATGAGTCTAAACTACGGGTATGAGTCTGACGACCCTCACGATAAAATACTAAAGAGAACGAAAAGGCATCTGGACGAAGATCCTAAGTTAAGCGCGACTGGTGGAAGGATGTCTGGAATAATAGACATGCAAGGCTCAGCGATAAAAAACGTAGCAGACCCAGTCGATGACTCAGACGCTATCAACAAAAGAACTCTAAACCAACTACTATCAAGCTACCTCAAGAGTCAGTCCTATAATATTGTGCTCGACTTCAACGTTAGCACACACGCCTTGAAAAATGTGGAATTTCACACCAATGGTTCAAACAAAGTGAAAGCCATTGGTGAAACAAGTAAATTAGTGCAAAACAACCCAGCTTATGGTCCTATTGTTGGCATCAGCGGTGTGAGTCAAAGTTTTCTATCACCTGTGTTAACACCAATCCCACTTGAGTCAGGTCTCCATTTTAATTGTCCCAGTATGCAATGGTGCGACCTCTCCATTTTTGTCGTAGTGAGGTTACCAATGAGAACCGCTGGATCAAATTGGGAGACAATTATATCAAACGACGATGGTAGTTGGGATAAGTTCATAGGGTACAAGACTGGTGTGACCAACAAGCTCGCGTATGGTGGTAGCATCCCAGCGATGGAGAAAGTATGCACTATTCCGAGTGGTGTTGACATAAGTAAAACGCATATGATATCAATACACTGGCAAATGAGCAATTCACATGTCAGAGTCAACAACGTTAAGTTAACCGACTCAGACTTCGTAGCAAATATGAAAAAGATAGGCGCACCCTATGGAACAATTTTTGGAATACATCGACCAAGAATACCACTCGCACCTTATGCGCACCCATCGTTGATAGAATTCTACGGTGTGAAAATTGTGAGTGGTTACATGACGAACCGAGACATCATAATCATGGGTGGAGAAATGATGAAGGAATATGGTGTAAAGTAAATGGGAGCATGTATTTCGAGACCTCATGAAATATATAAAATAAATAAGACGACTGATCACATGTTCAAAGCTGGTGGGTCATTTGGCCGCGGTGATGTGACTCTCGAGCTCCACGCTGAGATTGGTATGAGGTCTAAAAAGACTTATGGCGAACCTATTATGTTACCCGCGGAATTAGACACTGTAGGAGTGGTAGGAGACGTGACCTAAGTTAAAATGGGTTGGCTTAGAAAACTGGTTCGTAACATTAGAAACTTTTTCAGACGACGTAGAAAACTGAGGGCTAATAAAACGTATTCGCTGCATTGGTACACAACAAACCAGATCTATAAAAGGCGTGGCACCTATGTCGAGTAGTTTTTTTGTAGGAGACTATAATATAGTGATGACCTCCACAGTGCTTCGATTATTCGACTTCGATGGTCATCAAATCACAACGGTCATGGACAACGGTGAAGTATGGTTCAAAGCAAGAGAAGTCGCAAGTGCTCTAGGTTACGCTCGACCAAAAGATGCAGTCAACGACCACGTCGAACCTGATTGCAAAATGAAGATAGAGCAGGCCTCGTTTATCAACGAACTTGGGGTCTACTCATTGACGTTCTCGAGTAAATTGGAGCGTGCGAAACACTTTGGAAGGTGGGTGCACTCAGAGGTCTTGCCAAGCGTTAGAAAAAGTTTAGCTGACGTTGGTCTCAAACACAATCAATTTAAAATGATCACTGAGTTCGACCTTCATACGAAAGTCGTTGGTTTTCTTAGGAAATATTATCCAGAAGCTATTTTGATAGCCGCTTGTGGTGAGAATCAAGACACCTCGAGTAAAAGAATAAATTCGTGGAAAAAAGGTTATCAACGTGGAACGCCTGACTTGATTATTGCCAATGCGAACCGACAGCACAGCGGGCTTGTGATTGAGTTCAAGAACCCAGGTGGCACAGGTAGGACGTCCAAAGAGCAGGAGTCTCTGTTGCTCAGATATAAATCCGCTGGGTATCTAACGTTGTTGTGCGACTCATATGATGACGCTATCACCACAGTGATAAAATATCTCTTTGACGTTGGGTTTCAATGCTCTCACTGCCTTCGTAAATTTAAAAATAAATCAGCGTTGAGTAACCACGAGAGACGCTATTGTAAAGAGACTTTTTAGACAGTGACTGACGAGTCGAATTAGCGCTCGTTCTCGTTGTTGAGACGACGTCTGAAGTGACAACTGCTCTAGCGTTTTTTAAAGACGTTTTTAACTCAGTAAAAAATGTCTGCGAGACTTTCTCTACTTATTTCACAAACCTTCTGACCACTGTGTGAAAAAATGTTTCTACGGTACATTGGACGCTTCATGTGACCAATGTCTAAATTTAAAAAAGTGGGGTATCCGAGAACACCCTTAATTTTGTGTGGAAGGATGGTGACGTCTGCACACTGCGCGATATTGCTCAGCACCACCAACGAATGATGGTCCTGGGTTATATCTCCAATTGAATGGTGCGTCAACAGTTGTTCCGTAAGTGTCACGACAAACGGCGCAATACGCTTTTAGAAATGTGATGTCGTCTGCCACTGAGAACAGTGTGTCAAGTTCACCAAGTCTTTTTAAGTGCTCTGTTGATATGAGACCACAAATAATGACGTGAATGCCGGCTTTGATGTACTCGTGAATAATTGGGAGTAACCCAGAGTACCAATGGCCCTCATCAATTCCGATGACGTCATAATCGACTATCTCGGGAGGACTCGGAAGGTTGGTGATTAACTTCGCAGGTAAACTGTCTGACCCAACAACAATGGTCTGACGATGTGTGGAGAACGTGTGGTCAGTTCGCCTGGTGTCGCCTGCGTTGTTCATGTAAAGGACTTTGAGCCCTGACTTACTTAACGTGACTAACCTGCGAAGAGTCTCTGTTGTTTTTCCTGCAAACATGGGACCAATCACGATCTCTAGTTTACCGATTTTCTTCATGATTACTATACCTCCAGAGAAATGCTCTCCCCTCTTGCGACAACTGTTGCTCGTTGTTAAATATCCGCTGAAGCTCTAAGTTTTCAAGATGAGTCTTCGAGCTCTCATGTCTCAAGCGATACAGTGGGTCGTTGGTAACCACACCGCATGGGTGACAGGTGTACGCGTTTTTATTTCTCGCAAAGTGTCTGTGGGCGGGCGAGAGTACGTGGTCCCTGATATCGTCCACACCCAGTATCTCGTTACACCCAACCTTGCAAACGTGAACGTCGCGGTTTGCAGCGAGCTCTAGCCACGCTTTGGCTTTGGTTGGGCATGGTTTCCACAGAAGGGTCGCTAAGAACACTTGGAGGGAATTACCGAGTAGTGTAGCTGTGGACTCACTAGGGTCGCTCAAGTAGACGTAACTCGCTAACATAAGGTGTTTGAATGGTGAGTAACACCACACAGGGATTATGTCAGCTAACACACCAGCAAGCTCGTTGGCTCTTTCCTCTCGAAGATCGATCCAAGCGTCGAGAAGATACCTCGTATGGCGGATCTGAGAGCCAAGCCGTTTTGGTGGTCCTTCAGGGTCGGGGTCGAACATTGTGTATGTTGAGAAGTACTCGTTTAAGACGGTAGGTCCAGAGGCGCCTTGTAGGGTGGGCACACTGATAAAGGCTGTTCTCAGAGTGTTGGCAATATCTTCTTCGCTAATTTCTCGGGCTTGAGTCATTATGTTATACTCTCAGAGAAAATCCTAATTTTTTAATGCGTTTGGTCTGGAACTGTGAGATACCTGTGAGGTCAACTGTGAGACACCTGTGAGGTCAACTGTGAGTAAGATAACACGTGATAGTGTATTAGATGGTTGAAGACTCACAGACGGCTGTTGAAGCGAAGATCACAACTGATGTGAAGAGTGTTAAGGTGAAAGACCCAAAGCGTGTCGCTGCTGGTAAAAAGTTGGCTGAGATATCGAAAGCTGCGAAAGAAAAGAAAATGCGTGAAATGATAGTCAACGAAGAACAGGGTAGTGAGTGGAGCTATGGTTATATTGTCGGAACACTTGGTGTTGTCATCGCCGCTGCTTCGTTGTGGTACACAATTAGCAGTGAAAAAAGAGACGCAACTGGAACCTGTGAGTACTGTGGTTAGCGCGTCAGAAAATCGTAGAACTTGTCGTCCAGCGTTAGACACATTTGATTCTTGAACAAAACACACGACAATGTATATGGCTGCGATCGATCGAAAAGAACTTATGAACGAATTGTACGACGCGCTACTTGTTACGACTGGCGCTGTGGTAGTGAGTATGATTTCTAAAAAGGCTTTGGGAGAACCATTGGGAACACCAGAGACAGTGAAGGGCACAGTGAAACTTGCTGCAGCTGTTGGTGCAGGAACGCTGTTAGTAAAATGGGTGCAATCAAAAAAGTGGATACCGACAGATCCATTCAAATCAACGTAAGTTAATGGCGAGTGTTGTGGCTGGAGGGATATTTAATGCAGTAGCTTTTGCAGGTGCCGGCTTTATGTTCTCGAAGTTTAATCACTCAGGTTACGAAGCTGAGATGAAGAGACACAACCACGCGTTGGAACAGTTAGCCAGTGCGAAAGAAGTGTGGTATGAAAACGAAATCGCCAAGAAAGATAAGATCCAGCGTTTACGGCAAATGCTCTCAGATGCTAATGCTGACATTAATGACACAAACCATGCGTTGGAGGAACTTAGAAGCGTAATGACCATTCAGTACAGCGGACGAGTGTTCACTGACTCCCCGAAGATTGCGGATTACTATCAACCGAGTGCGGAAATGAAGGAATACCAATTGTTGTTTGTTAGCGCGCTAGGTTTGGGTAGTGGAATAGTAGTGTGGGTGCTAGTTCGGTGAAAAAATATGTTGGAGTAGTATAAGCGATGGACAAACTTATGAGGCAGATGAGTTATGGCTTAACAATTGACGAAATCGCGAATGAGACGCAAATTGAGTGTGGAGGCACCTTCAGGCTTTACTACTGCTCGGATTGTGACGTTGTGAAACATGTGACTGGCTGTGGTGGGTACGCATGTCCAAAGTGTGGCGACACCGAATGGGGCTACACTCAGAGTTACAGCGACATGAGACTCACTCGGTTAAAAAGCGTTCACAAACGGTCTTGGTGGATGGGGAGGAGACTACGGAACGTTGTGAAGTATGAGCACCTTGAGTTGATAAAAGAGGACTTCCTGAAAGTTGTCAATGTGCTGCACTCATGCAATTTGATCAAGGGTAGAAATGTCAGCAGATATGGGTACTACATTATTAGGTTGTGTCATAGAAGACGAGTTGAGACACTCAAGAAGGTGTCAGACCTCAAAGACGGGAAGGTGAAAGACTTGTTTGATAACAATCTGTTTGGGGTGGTGTACCCAGAGCTGGGATGGTGTGAAAGTGGTGACAATTACTACGACGAGTGGTCTAGGAAAAAAACAAGTGTAGTATATAGAAGCCATGGGTGACGTCACAGAAAACTCACTTGTTAGAAATGGTGCAGCCGTTGTAAATCCACTAACAGGTAGAGCAGTCAACGTTCATGGGCGAGTCTACAATCGACTTGCTAGAGATGGTGTTTTTAGCGACACGACGAGTGTCAGTACTATTAACCCGCTGACAAACAGGCGAGTTAACGTTGGTAGTCGGACACACAACCGTCTTGTCAGAAACCAGGAGGCACAACCCACAGTTGAAGACCATAGCCCACGGCTGTTGGATCGAGCACTGAGAGGGTTCACAAGGTCGTATGGAGTCGAGGTGGTTAACGATAGAGACATCAATCAGGTGAACGGTAGTAGAAGCGCTGTCATCAACCTTTTGAGACGTGAACTAGGTGAGACCAACGGGATGAAAGTGGTAGAGACAGTCAAGGTCACTTTTGAGAAAGTTTTAGAACTCAATAAGACCACGTACAAAACTGCCTACTTTAACAGCGAAACGTTCGTCGTCATTAATGAACGTGACATCGAGGGTGTCGCCAATCGTGGGTCGGAACAGATCTTGACGCGGATAGCTGGGTGGTTATCTGAGGGGTCTGGATGGACTATCGACAAAATAGATGCGCACTACGTCAATATCGCTATTTACAGACCTTTGCATGGGAGTAGCTACATTGCGTCGCCAAAGGAGCTGCGTAACAGTAAGAAGGGTTTGATAAACGTAAATAACGGAGATGACAACGAGTGCTTTAGATGGTGTCACCTCGCACATAAATTCCCTGCTGGAAAAAACTCTGATAGAACGTCGAAGTACGCTAGCCATATCAGTGAGCTGAATTATGACGGAATCGACTTCCCAGTATCAGTCAAAGACTACAACAAGATCGAAAAGGCAAACGATATTAGCATCAATGTTTTTGGGTACGAAAATAAGCAGCCGTTCCCTGTGTATGTTTCTAAGGAGGCGCGCCCTGACCACATGGACTTGTTGTTGATAACTAATGACATAGGTAACAAGCATTACGTCTACATTCGCGATTTTAATAAATTCATGCACCGGCAAACAAAGCACGAGGCGAGAAAGCACTTTTGTAGGTATTGTTTGCAGTGCTTCACCCGAGAGGACGTGCTTGAAAGCCATATTGAAGTATGTTTGATCATCAATGGGAAGCAAGCTATTAAAATGCCACAAAAAGGCGCGAAAGTAAAATACGAGAATTTTAGCAGACAATTAAATGTACCATTTGTGGTGTACGCAGACTTTGAGGCTATCACACAGAAGGTGCACACAACGACAAAGCTGTCAAGCGAGTGTAGCTACACAAATGCCTACCAGAGACACGTTGACTGTGGTTATGGGTATAAATTAGTTTGTTGCTACGACAACGAGTACAGTAAGCCAGTGAAAGTGTACCGTGGTGAGAACGCAGTTAATAAGTTCATTGGGGAGATGTTAGAAATTGTTGAATATTGTAAAGAAACATCTGAAAGCCACTTTAACAAAGAAATGGTGCTGACTGACGACGATAAGAAGAATTTCGACGAGGCTAAGAGTTGTCATATTTGCAGCGTTGAGTACACTAGCGCCGACGTTAGAGTGAGAGACCACTGTCACGTGTCAGGTAAGTACAGAGGGTCCGCGCATCGTCAGTGTAACGTGAACTTTAAGTTGACTGATAAAATTCCTGTGATCTTTCATAACCTACGCGGCTACGATAGCCATTTCATTATGCAGGAGATTGGCAAGTTTGGTCAAGACATAAATGTGATACCGAACAACATGGAGAAGTACATGGCGTTCATGCTTGGAAAAAACTTGGTATTTTTGGACAGCTTCCAGTTCATGGGTAGCTCTTTGGACAACTTGGTGAAGAACCTACCAAGAGACGCTTTCAAATACACGTCAGAAGTGTTTCGCGACGAGGGGTTGGCACTTATGACAAGAAAGGGGGTCTATCCCTACGATTATATGGACTCCTTTGAAAAATTCGACGAGCGCGAGCTACCCTCCAAAAAAGATTTCTACAGCGTTCTGAACGATGAGCACATCACGGAAGAAATGCATGAGCGCGCCATCGATGTGTGGGACTACTTCGACGTTAAAAATATGGGTGGGTACCACGACCTGTATTTGAAAAGCGATGTGCTCTTGCTCGCTGACGTTTTTGAGAACTTTAGAGAGACATGCCATCGCGAGTATAAATTAGACCCTTGCCATTATTTCACGTCGCCTGGATTGGCTTGGGACGCCATGCTAAAGATGACTGGAGTAGAACTCGAATTATTGTCCGACATCGACATGTTCCAGTTTGTAGAATTAGGTATGCGTGGTGGTGTGAGCTACATTTGCAACAGACATGGTGTGGCGAATAATAAGTACATGGAAGGGTATAACAAAGAGCAAGAGTCGAAGTATTTGATGTACCTTGATGCCAACAATTTGTATGGATGGGCGATGAGTCGAAGTCTACCTACGGGTGGTTTTAAATGGTTGACTGAGAAAGAGATAAAAAAGGTTAATCTATGCGACTATCACAACAATAGTAAAAAAGGTTTACTGCTCGAGGTTGACTTGGAGTACCCAGCCCATTTGCATGACCTACACAACGATTACCCGTTGGCTCCCGAGAAGATGGAGATAACCGTTGACATGTTGTCGGAGTACTGCACGAAAATCAAAAATAAGTTTAACGTGAGTGTTGGTGGTGTAAAGAAGCTGGTGACTAATTTGATGGACAAAAAAAAGTACGTGTGCCACTATGGAAATCTGCAGTTGTACACAAACCTTGGGTTGAAAATCAAAAAGGTTCATAGGGTCCTACAATTTGATCAGTCCAAGTGGTTGGGCAAGTACATTGACTTTAACACAGTCAAAAGAACCGCGGCTAAGAACGCTTTCGAGAAGGATTTCTTCAAGTTGATGAACAACAGTGTGTTCGGAAAAACGATGGAAAACTTGAGGAAGCGTGTGGACGTAAGATTAGTGACCACTGCGAAGAAATTAGAAAAGCTTGTCTCGAAGCCGACGTTTGTGTCTTGCAAGATATTTAGCGAGAACTTAGTTGCTGTCCACAAAGTTAAAGAAACGTTGACACTAAATAGACCTGCATATGTGGGTATGTGCATACTAGACTTGAGTAAAACGCTGATGTACAATTTTCACTACAATTATATTATGAAAAAGTACTCTAGCGACACCTGTAGATTGCACTTCACTGACACTGACAGTCTGTTGTACTCAATCAAAACTGACGACGTTTACTCCGACTTTATGATGGAGTGCGAAAAGTTCGACAATAGCGACTATCCTGCAGACAGCCCATTCTTTTTTAGAGAGAACAAGAAAGTTATTGGCAAGATGAAAGACGAGTGCGCTGGAACGCCAATTGTTGAGTTCGTCGGGTTGCGCAGTAAAATGTACAGCTATTTAAAAGAGGGTGGAGGTGGTGGGAAAACCGCTAAAGGTATTAGAAAGAATATAATTAAAAAAGTGATCAGACATGAAGATTACAAAAGTGTGTTACTTGAGCAGAAACAATTGCGACACACAATGAAGACCATTAGAAGTGTCAAACATCAGCTCGGTAGTTACGAAATTAATAAAGTGTCGCTATCCTGTTTTGACGATAAACGATACCTTTTAGAAAATGGCATTGACTCCTATGCGTATGGTCACAAAAACATTGTAGTGAGAGATACCACTGAGAATAGTGAGCAAACGGACTAATTCGTAGAGTAGTTGGCTATTTGTTAGCTAACGTTGTTAGCCAATCAAAAGAGCACCATTTTGCTATCCATTTGGATAAACATCACCACTAGAATCAAAATCTAGTGGTTTTTTTTTCGCGCGTGAATTTGTGAGACAGCAGTGGAATGTGTCGGTGGTTTGTTGAGCAAAAATGTAAAAATGCTGAAATGACACCTTCTACTTTTTTAAATGTGTGAAAACGTTGAAGTGGTACACTATGCCTTTTTTAAAATACGCGAAAATGTTGAAACGACACTTTCTACTTTTTAAAGACGTGAAAATGATGAAACGACACATTCTAGCTTTAAATATGGCGAAAATTGTTATTTTGGTATTTCTTATCAATTGAGTAGAAAACATGGGAGGGGTGTTTAGATTGACTAATGATTGCCATAGTAGTATAGAGAGTGGCGGTACGAGTTAGTCAACGTCGATTGTGAAACATAAACACCAAAACATCACCAAGTTGTGGCTCGACACAAATTTGGCGATGTTTTGGTGTTTATATTACGGTTGACGTTGACTGAGCTCGTACCGCCACTCTCTATACTACTAACACTTTCAAGATTAAGTGCTCAGCTATTTTCTGACATGCTTTTTTCATGTTTTTCAATTTTCGCAATATTAATAATGTCAGATAATTCAACAAGTTTTAATCAGATTCGATACCATCATTCCCTAGATATTCATGCAAAGAGTCTGTGGTGAAGATTTTATTAAAATATATGGAGAAATAAGAGAGAAACAGTGTTTGGAAGATGGCGAGGTTGCTACAAAATGCATTCTGAGAAAACAATACTACAAGTACCCTGGTCCCAGAGGTTCTAGAAAATTAGGTTAGAAAATCATTGATTTTACAGATCGTGCCAGACATTTGTAGAGAACTGTCGATTCGAGGATTACAGTATGTTGCAGATCCCATTCTTGTTGTCATATGTCCATTAAACTCCTTAGTTGATTCACACATTCGACAGTTATACGAGCTACAGGAATCACTGCTGTTAGTCTGACTGGGGATACCATCGAAAAGCAAGGAATTTGCGATGGCAACTTATTGTTTACTTGTGAAATTGTCTCACCCACCACTCCCAAATTAGATCCGATCAACTTTCGAAATGTTTTTGATTGGTTAAGTTTTAATTAGATTAACGCAACACGAAAGTGAGATTGCTTGCCCGTGCGACCAGAGGTTCTCTCGCCGCTTTCGGTGGGGGGGGGGGGGGGGGGGGGGGGGGGGGGGGTTGGGGGCGTTGCGTAGAACCTCTGGGACCAGGGTATACAAGATGCTACAAAATCATTTTTGCTTGTTTTTTTCATTACCATTTCTCTAAACATCGGTATCCATCAGTGAAAGGTATATTTTGTCACTAATTTTTGTTGAAAATACAACTTTTTCTGGAAATTGTTTTTTGAGGGATCTCAAATGGGATCTTGCTACCTTAAAGTCAAATATTAACCCATATGACCTGAAGGACACATTGTCCGAAACGTCGTCCATTAATATACGTAAGTACTCTTACTTAAGTATTTTGCAACACAATTCTTATTTCTCCTTTTCATATTATATAGTCCAGTTTCATATAAGTATCCCGAATTCAAAACATAATCCTAACCCCAAACCTTACCCTAATCCTTCATCTAATACTAACCCTAACTCTTACGATAATGCTTTCTTTTAGAAATAACAGCTGATTTTAATTTCGAATTTTACAACCGATAGTCTATATGTGACGTCATTTCGGGATTTATATGAAACTTCACGCCACTTACTTGATACATCTGTGTTGTGAATGGAGTAAAACCGCTGATCATTCCTCCGCTGTGGTAAAACGCCAAGTTACCGTAACCAAATGGATGTAGTTGTGCAGGAGTGTTCATAAATGGCGCCTGTTGTCCGTGTGGTCCAGCGGTCAGAGACGAAGGAACGGGAGATGACGTGTCGTTTCGGTTATACTTGACATCTGGACCTAACATATTAAAATTACATTAATTACATTAATTATTACCGTCCGAATCACTCGGATACACTGATCTCTAAATAAAGACTGGATTGAGCTTTCTATTGTATCTGATGAGCAGATTTTGAAGCCTGCATATTTGCATAATGTAAATTAACGAGAGATCATTAGAAACTCTGAGTTTGCAAGCAAATCAAACTGTGACGCTAGCAAAATAGGTTTAGTGTCTGGCCAATATAGTTTCTTTGTTAACATTAAATGCATAAAATCTTCAACCTAATTTGACGTCTCATATCAGGCTTCTCTCACTGGATAATTAGAGCCAACGGCGGCCATTGCTAAGGGACCAAAGTCGCAGTAAATCTGTAGGTAGGCGATGAATCGTTTTACGCAGTAATTTGAAAAATGTTTTCTGGTCCTCTTTATAGTAATATTATTTTATTTTGTCGATGGTAAGAGCACATAAACCATCAAAAAACCTCATAGGATTCTCAGTTGGTCCCTTAGTAATGGCGGACTTCCGGCTTCATTTTCTGAACAATAGTTGCTCGATCCAGTCTTTACTTAGAGATCAGTGCTCGGATACCACTATTGATATATCTCGTCAAGCAGCATTAGACAATGGTATATGGACTAGGAGTTCTTATCAGAAGTGAAATGCTGCCTCTGGACTGACAATGCAGGAGCAGTGGTACGAGGTTGAAGCAGTGTTCAGGATCAGGCATAGCATATAGAAGATCAAATAAATAGACTGTGGAATCTCTACAGTTCACCATATATCAAGGCGATCATATAGCCTAGCTGGCTAGCTGTAATATTAAAATAACATACGGTAATCCGTATGGCGCGTTTATGCTGTAATGTCAAAATTCAATGTTTGAATGCCATACATCTTATTCGAATAACATTTACTCGGAAGAGCAAGCCTCGCGAAGTCAGTTATAAATTTTCCATGATCAAGCGACACTTTTGCCAAATGGAACTTCACGTTTGTAATATTTGCTGGCGGTCGTGCTGTCATATTTCAAAACGAACGGGAATAGGCGTTATTAAGTCGAGTTAATTTTTCAGTTGCCAGTCTAGAGGAAAACAATGTGCTTTCAATGAGTTTATCGGCTGTGTTAACAGCACAATATAACCCGAGTCTCTTTGGCTTGTGTATGTAAATGATAGTTTTAAATTTGGACATCTAAATGTAAACAATGTCAATTTGGAAATACAGCAGCTACAGCCTGTAAAAGTACTTTTATCTGCGGGGAGGCAGCAATTAGGGTCAACATCAGACGTGTTATTAAAAGTGATCCCAAAATAATTGTTATGGTCGTACAACTCGCGACGACTTTACAACTGGCTTTTTGCCGCTGGCTAGTGCTGTCGTGGTCTCGAAATTGTTTTGGTTCAGCAAAGTACTGTGTTCAGCAAAGTACTGATATTTTGTACTTAAGTAAAAGTAAAAAGTAACTCCTCAGTTTATACTATGGCCTGAAAATCTTACTTAAGTAAAAGTAAAAGTATGGCCTGAAAATCTTACTTAAGTAAAAGTAAAAGTATGGCCTGAAAATCTTACGTAAGTAAAAGTAAAAGTATGGCCTGAAAATCTTACTTAAGTAAAAGTAAAAGTATGGCCTGAAAATCTTACGTAAGTAAAAGTAAAAGTATGGCCGGAAAATTTTACTGAAGTAAAAGTATGGCAAAACATATTCCAGAAAAGTACTTCAGAAACAAACTATATATCGAACCACTAACCAACACGACAAATGACAATTGATAATCTGGTACTGTACTTTAGTCTGGGCGCTGTTTGGCGGCGCCAACTCAACAGTTCCCAACACGTACACACGCAAAATGAACTTCACGCGATTTCTCCACTCTAGATCTCCAGCGGATGGAGAGTGGACCGAGTATTTCGCAACTCCGCGTTCAGAATTTCTTTTTTTACTTTTCCGATAAAACAAAAAGTAAGGAAGTAAAAAAGTAAGGAAGTAAAAAAGTAATTATTTTACAAAAATTTTACTTCGTTACAAGTATTTGTTGAAAAATATACTTCGTTACAAGCAAATACTGATTTTTTTTACTAAAGTAAAGTAACGAAGTAAATTTACTTCGTTACTGGCGAACACTGCTACTACCTACCTGAATAGGTACTTTGCACTCCATCGCGGGCTACTGGGAAAGGCATATCGTAGTACTGCGGCTAAGATAAAATAAAAGATAAAAACATAAGTGAAGAACTATACCAGGTAATCTGACCGTGAGTACAAAGAAATGGGACGGAGAGAAGAATAGAAATCCATGTTTGAATTTTTAATAACAATATCTCACGAAAACAAATACAGGCTCTTCTTAATCGGGAGTGTGCAAGCGGGGCAGCGCAGGCTAGCAATAGAGCGCCAGCAATACAAAAAGTGAGATTTGTCCTAATATGTCCTCCTATGTCCTCATATGTGGCCAGAACACCTGGATAGATGTATATATAAGTATATAACTATTATAGTTAAAGTGCCCCTAACCACAAAATGTTTTGTCTTATTTGGAAGAACTTTTAAGATGACAAAGTAACTTCTTTTGAAGATTTTCACTTCTTTGCTTTCTATTTGAGATATATAAGTTTGTTTGATATGCAAATATCTGGAATTTCGTCACACATGCATAATGAGTCATCAGAGAATGTTATATATCTTTGCATTCATGAAATAAAATCACTAAAGTGTGAATAACACGTGTGCGTGTTTCTCCCACAACACCAAACGTCTTGATTTTAAAGGATTTCGTTCGAGAATGAAAGAGATATACACATTTCTCCAATAAGTCATTATGCATATATGACGAAATTCCAGACATTTGCATATCAAACAAACTGATATATCTCAAAAAGAAAGAAAAGAAAATCTTCAAAACAAGTTACTTTGTCATTTTAAAAGTTCTTCCAAATAAGACAATAAAAAATGTTGAGGTTATGGGCACTTTAATAATCTTATAGATACTACGATATAATAAGCAACAGAAGTCATTATTACCATTTGCATACGTGGCATCATTTGCATATCGTCCAGAGGGTACGCCAACGGCTGAAAGATGAAAATAAGGAGAAATATATACAGAAGCATTGAATAAACGTGTAACACTGATCTCTAAATAAAGACTGGATCGAGCAACTATTGCCGGAAGTAGCTCGTGGCGGCCATCTTGAAGGGATAACGTTATATAGTTTTACTATACTAAATTCTAAAATCTATACTAAATACTAAATTTTAAACTTTAAATTCTTCTATCGTAAAGACGTTTCTGTTAGACTGTTACTGGTCTACTAGTAACACTTACGGGGCTTTCCAATTACACGGTCAGACCGGTCTGTCCGGCAATATTTTGCTAAATGGAACACGATACGTTTGAGGAGTGCGGCTGGTCTGCCCAGAAAATTTGGGCCTAATCAAGAGGAGGTCCATTCTGGCCAGACTAACCAGTCTGACCGTGTAAATGGAAAGTCCCCTTACATTTTGCTAACGTTTTGCCCCAAATTCAAGTGTTAAGAATTCCTGCTGACCAATATCGGTAACCACCGTTATATCGGCCGATAAGCCTGTATATCGTATCAGAATTTATCGTACCGGTAAATTGGATTTTTCTCTATCGGCTCATCCCTAATATAGAACACAAACTACGGCTCCATAACAGTAACTACGAAGCTGGAATTAGCGCGTGGCGGCCATATTGGAGTAACCACCGTGGTCACTCCAATATGGCAGGCGAAAAATATTCCCGGCTTCATAGTTACTGTAATGGAGACGTAATTTGCGTCCTAAATTACGGGAAAACATTCGACAACTGATTCATTTTAGCATCTTAAAAGATCAGAGAAGATAGTCTCTGTAGCCTACAGTAAAACTATATAGCGTGGACCGAACAAGATGGCCGCCGCGAAATATTCAGTGCTTCATTTTTTCGCAGCATCCAAACAATAGTTGCTCGATCCAGTCTTTATTTAGCGATCAGTGGCGTGTATCCTATCTAGGATTTTTCGTTTTGCGGGAGAAACAAGGACGTAGCTAGTATTCGGAAAGGGTCGAGCGAGTGCCAAAGACGCGAGCATTTAGGGGGTCCCAGCGCTCAGGAAAACTTTGAAATCTAGAGTCTCTGAAATGCCATTTCCTACATTTTGGGGGAAGATTTTACACAATTCTGAAGGTTTGGAAAAGTCGTATAAAACACTAAAAAACAACACTTTCCAGGATTTTACTTCATGTTCCTTGTCATATAGTGTCTTGGACTGACTGGGAATACTTACTTCATGTGGACCTGAATGATCACAACTTTTTTTGGGGGGGTGGGGGCAAGCTGGGCTGTTTGGGGGGAAAGCTTCCACCCCTCAAACCCCTAGATAGAACCCTGCTATGTTCGTCCCCAGTCTCTAATTTCTCTTAGTTCGGTTCACTAGAAATCTACGGCTTCTTGGGGCCCTGGAGACATAGAAGGCGGAAGTCCTAAATTTTGAAGCTCACAACTAGTTTTGTCGACGAGTGGTCTACATTATGATATCCATCTTCCTTGATATTGTTTCTTTTTTTGTCCCTTGACATTGTTGGTAGGTGCAGGTCTAATGTTTCCTGACAAAACAACGTCAGACAAAAAACTTTTCATAAAAGTTGTATTTGATTGCGAAGGATCAAACTCGTATACTAAAACTTTGCAAAACCACAGCCTACAGTTGACAAAACATCAAACTTAAAGTGCCACTACGATCAAATTTTTACCTATCGATATTTTTACGTATTTATAAAGCAGAGCTGCTAAATATTACTTGGTCGAAACCGTTTTGCGATTCGACGATGGCAAGTATTATTTTTCTGACTCCGAATCTGGAGTTGTTATGTCCGCCATTAATCGTTCATGTTCCTGACCAGCGTAACGAAGTGACCTAAGATTCTCAACGCGAAGACTCCACGTGGCTAATTCTTAAAGTAAATCAAGGTCGTTTTTTCAAATTCTTCGTCTGAAAGGCTGGACATTTCATCTACTTCTCGAAAAAAACAAGAAAACAAATAACCTCGACCGAAATTCAGGCGTAGCATTGAGAATCTGACGTCACAAACAACCTTTTGAAATTGCGGGCTCACTTGGAACACATTTTTAGTAATGGTGGCCTAAATAATAGTGATTTCAGAGCTCAAAATACTTACTTCAAAATACCATTTTTTAGTTTTTTTTTACATCGATGATCACTTTCGACCCTGAAATACTATTCTATGCTAAAGAAAATCTAAAAGACGGGGGTCAATTTTCATCGTAGTGGCACTTTAAATAAAAGGAATTTTCTACCACTTTTTGTTGTCCTACAGAACACTGCTCTAAACAAAACCAATAGAACCTACCGAAAATCCAGGAAACCCTGGTGCAGGCTGCATCCCGTATAAGGGTAGAACACCCGGTGGGAGATTGGGAGGTTTAGCTGAAAAAAACAAACAAAATAAAATTCACTTTATACTATTGCTACATCAACTCAGTATTACACTCCAACATTGGCAATCTTTATTATCCATCTTCGTTTCGATGAGTCCAAATAACGCGATAGACGAGGGTTATTTGTGAATATCAATCCAAAGTAATCTCACGCAACACACCATTTTTCACACATTCACACATTCAAAACATCAATGAAGAAAGTTAACACGCATTTAAACACACATAAAGTAGAAAGCACACTTAATGCGAAAAAGTCTTTTTAAAATGGCATTTTAAAATTTTAATCATGTTTACACAAATATTTAAAGTGCCTATAACGTCTGTGGAGATTTAACATATTTGTAATCTATGGATTCTCCTGAGACAAATTGTAATATATCTTGTCAGCTGAAAATGTCATCTTGATAGACTTTTTTGCTGTTAAAGTTTCAGAAATGACGTCAAATCGGGCATCTGTAAAGAGGTTTTCATGTAGACAGATTCCCGATTTGACGTCATTTCCGTCAACTTTAACATCAGATGACATTTTCAGCTGACAAGATATATTACAATTTATCTCAGGAGAATCCATAGATTACAAACATGTTAATCCCCACATACGTTATAGGCACTTTAAAACACGTTAAATTTGTTTAACGTAAAAATTTACAATAGCGAAAATATATTCGTAAACACTTTCACGTACAAAAATATATGAAAATTTTTAAAGGAAGAATTTCCTATTTAACTTAATAGTTCACACTAAGATATGTTCTCTGTAAGATATGAAAAGTCTTAAAAATAGAATCTCCTAAAAGTAGATGAAAACATCAATCGAAGAGCGTCATCATGAATATTGATATTCACGTTAAAACAAGGGAAGACGAAAAATATATGTGTGGTTATATTTCGACTGCAAAGTCATCATTAACAATTATACCAGAGCTCGAGTCGCATATGAGCTAATAGCCAAGGACGAGTTGGCTATTAGCTCATATACGACGAGAGCGAATGGTATAATTGTTTTATTATATAGCCAAACACTTTGTCAGTTCGGGATTTCTTTATAAAACCGATCGATTTCAGCTTTTGTCGGCCTAAAGAACATGCCGCCATCTTGTTTTTTTCTCTACTGCTAAGTATATGAGGTGATAGCTTAGTAGTACTAGTAGAGCCAATCAAATTGCGAGATAGCTCATATCCTACTAGTAGATAGATAATAACTACAGTTATTCATGTGATGAATAACCGTAGGTTGAGCAAAATATTGTGATTTGTCAGTGGCGAGCAGATCAATTATTTGCCGATACCGAAGGTAGTGCCTCTACCTTCATTGATCTACGTAATCATTGATCTGCGAGCCACTGACAAATCACGAGATTTTGCGATAACCGAGTTCAATAATTGTTTTATCATTCGATCTCTTTTATCTAGCAAGATCTAACAAGTTGTTTTCCAACATCCTCGGCAAAACGAGCCATGTTTACAGTTGTTGATAGCATTAACGCGCATGAGCAGAATATTATTTGCAGCAGAGCAACGTTGCTCAGTAATGCGCATGTGCAGCTTGTTATTTCTACGCAGTTATTTGCAGCTGACGTAGCCAATCATAATCAAGAGAAAAATAAATTGAATGATAACTACAGTTATAAATGGTGATGAATAACAACGTAGCGATTCAAATCGCAACCGATTGTCATCGCAATAGTACTTTAAGGTGTTCAGACGTATTTCGATTTGTAGACCTTATATCCGTTGCTAAGGAAGCTTAGAATTGACAAAATTTGCCATAGAATTTCACAGTTTTAAGAATCTATCAAGACAGTCTGTATGTGGTATATGTGGACAAAACTTTTTCGGTTGGTGTCATATGATGACGTCATCGAAATATGAAAATTCCTATAATCTTCGAAGGTTTTTAAGAAAAATTATTTGTTTACACGTGATTAGAATCTGGACGATTACCTTCATAAAAGTACGTATTAAGGTCAATAAACGCAATAAAATTTTCATAATTTCGTTTTTATTTAATTTATCAATGAATCCATACGTACTTTTTTGTAGGAAGTAATTTAGGTTTATACGACACCACAAAATATAGCACACTGTCAAAAAATGACGAAAATTATAGAGTTTTGTGTTTGTTAATGACGTGATGGTGACGTCAATAAAAAATACGTCACCAGACGAAAGAAGTTTGCCAACATATTCCACGCATAAAATATCTTGGTTATACCTTGAATTTATTGTCCATTCGTGAAGTATATTGGGCACTAAATGACCTGTGTTTAGCAACGAAATACGTCCGAACACCCTTAAAAGTGGTAGGTAGTTGACAATGACTTATAGAGGTCGAAACATCACCACACATATCTTTTTCGTCTTATCTTTTTTCGAACTTGAATATCGTGCTTCAAGATGACGCTTTCCAGTTTATATTAAATCCTCTACTTTTTTAAAACTTTCGGCTGGTTATGGTTTTTAGAATTCCTATATATGACTAAACACTCCACGCATTTCCAAGATTTTCCACGCATCAACTACCTGTAAAGAGTTCCCAGTTTCCAGGATCAATAATGTTCTCGCAATATCGTATAGACTTACTGCCATGAGGTTGCTGGCGATTAATATTAGTATTGGAACTCTTTGTTGAACTTGTAGAGGTCACCGCTGACACATTGGTTTGAATGCCCGTAATAATGCCGGGTGGAGGTCCTGCGGATACCGAGCTACTCAGGCTAACGCCCACAGATGTCGGGTTGGGCCTTGTTGCGGAGGAAGTTGTGGATGGACCAACGGCGGGAAGACGTGATCGCATTGCATTCTGGTCCGTGCGCGGGGAAGACGAATGACCAATGGCTGGCTGCGAGATGAAGTTTAAATTTCAAGATTAGACACATGAAAACAAGGCTGAAACTTACATTTCGCTTTCTTACGAAGGGGATACACTCGAAACACGATCACCAAGAGATACATACCGCCTGCTGATGAACTCTATTATCTAGTCTTGAATCAGATGTAGCAATAGCCTCGATTTGAGAATGTAAAGAAGTTCCATGGCTCACTGTCACATCGTTGTTACTCTTAGTTATGGCTGCCGTGATGGTAGCGGTCAGAGGTAAAGGAGATGTTGAGACGTCTACTTTTTTGGTCATTGGAGGAGTTTTGGGTGCGATGAGATCTTGTTTATCTTTTCTGGGGCTTGCTTCTGGTGTTAACTGGTGAAAAGTGAGATAGAGTGGTGAATTGCCGAGATTTCTAGCAAGAAAGTACTGACGTTTTGAGCGGACCCTTTTATCAAAGTAAAACCGCGAAGGGCTCAGCTCGAAACGTCAGAATTTCGGTGCTAAAATATCATTTTACGAGTTCTTTCAAATGAGACAAAGTTAATTTATATTGCCATATCCCTTTAACACTTTTTCGCAAAACTTGAAAAGGAATAAAAATGCATGAGATAATAATAAAGTTCCTCGCAAACTAAAATAACCAAGAAACTTGTAGGAAATTAATTAGAGCTGCTCCCATCGGTCGATTTTCATAATCGATTAATCGTTGCAAACAATCGATTAATATCGATTAATCGTCCTGAAATCTGACGCGTATGGCGGTTCAATATGGCCAAACTTTAACACATTTTTACTTGAGAATCCCAAACCCAAAATTCTAACGTTTTAACAGTAATGTTGGTCTCGCGATTGTACACCTCGTGCCGTCGCACTTCACACAAGACGTGAAAAGTCACAAATGAGACGTTAAGTAATAAGTTTAATGTTTTTATTTTTTTAATCATTGCCAATAAATTGTATACGTAATAACGGTAATATCGATATTTCAATCACTCCCCAATAACTTCGCTAATAAATAAAAATAAAATTACAGAACAGTACTAAACAACTAGAATATTAAATATGAATTGTCGTTGCGTAACTGTTTGTCTGGTATCTACATTTTGTTCTTGTTTAAAAATATCAGTGCGTCTACAACGGCTGGTTTGAGTGCGGCACGTTTCTTCGAGACAATCAGTCCAGCCTTGCTGAAGATCTCTTCGCTTGGTACTGACGTCGGCGGCGCTGCTAGTACTCTAGCGGCAAGGTTCCGGACGATAGGATAACGCCTTTCGTTGTCTTTCCACCAGAACAACGGATCTTCAGCCAAAGCGATCGGTGCCTCAGCGCTCAGTTGCCGTATCTCCTCGTCAATTTTTTTCGCCAGAGTTTGTTCCTCGCAGCTAGGTTTCCCCGATTTTCGTTTGCCAAGTAGCTCTTCCATGGCCACCTCAGACTTGGTCTTCTTCTTTGGCGGTGGCAAGATCTCGGGTTCGCCAGCAATAACGTCGCTTCTTTTAGGCAATGATGGCATGGCTTTCGCGGTTCTTGAGGCAAACTCGACTAACGCACTGCGTTCGGTTTCGCTGAGAAATGAGAGGTCACGGAACCTTGGATCCATGAACGACGCTAACAGGAAAAATGGAACTGGGTCGGAAGTGTCTACTTCCTCATTTGTGACATCCAATTCATAGAGAAAAAATCTATCAGTCAACGACTGGACGAGGGTATCTCTAAACTTCTGGCCTGGTGGAGTGGCAGTGGTTGCGCGTCGACGGTCATCAGTAGCTACGTGCTCGAAAGTCAAGCCTTGCAATTGCTCAACTAGACTGGTGATAGCAGGCAGGACCACGCCGGACGTTGCTTTGGATTGCGAACTGAACAATACAGTGGCTAGCTCGACTTTCCTGAGAACTGGAATTATCTCCTCTGCTAGTTTCCAAGACGAAGTTGGCATATCCAGAACTCTCGCGTCTTGTGGTTTGGTCAGAGACTGGTCGGACAACACCGCAACGACAGGCCAACGCAACACCGACAGACGCTCCAACATGTAAAATGTCGAATTCCACCTCGTCGACACGTCCTGGATCACTCCTTTGCCATGATGTTCAGGGGCCAACATCTCTTTCACTTTAGCGCGAAGACCATTTGTTGCCACATTGGACATTTTAAAATGCCCAACTAGCCTCCTAGCGGCAGCAACCATTTTCTCAAAAGGCTGGTCGACTCCTTTCTTCATTGCATCACCGATCGCCAAATTTAGGTTATGCGCCGCACAGCCAATGTTGAAGGCTATCGGTCTCTCTTCCGTGCCATTGATCATCTGACCAGCAAGATTTATATTTGCCGCGTTGTCATGAATGCAAGCAACCACGCGATGTTCAAGGCCAAATTCTTTCATGGTGTCGTTGATCTCAGCAGCCAAATTCACCCCGGTGTGACGATCAGTGCTTGCTCTGGTTGCGAGGACCTTGCATGTCATCTCCCATTCACGAAGGTAGTGTACTGCAGAAGAAAAAAGAAAGAAAAATATAGGAATTAGCAGGAATTAAATCGATATGAATAATGATGACAAGTTACAACTTGCTAAATACAGTAATTATCAATTGTTACTTACCAGTAATTGTGCAGTAATTATCCTGCGCCATACTAGTCCAGCCGTCAGTTGTTATGGAAACATCACATTTCAGTAACTCTAGTTCGCTCTTGAGAGTTTTTATGCCTTCCGAGTGACGAAGCATGATAAGTTGGCGGATCGTTTCTCGTTTTGGGATCTGATAAGATGGCCAAGCGTGCTGAATGAGAGCGCGGAAACCAGTATTTTTAACGATGCTAAATGGGCGCAAATCTTTCACGCAGACGTTGGCAATATGCGCAGTTATTTCTCTCGCTTTGTCTCCCGACGGGTCAATCTTTTTTTGAAAGAAACTCGCCACTGACACATTCCCAGTACTAGTTGATCCACTTGGCTTGACAGGCTTGTTGTTGTAGTTGTAAACATTCGAGTGGCGTCTAGTGAGGTGTTCTCTAAGGTTTGTCGTATTGCCATGTCGTCGGATTGTTGCGTCGCAATGTTTACATTTTGCTGTGGTTTGATTTTCTACGATAAAATGGTCCCAGACGTCGCTTCGGCTTCGAGACATCATAGAAAGACAAACGTACGCGTGTCTCTATGACGGCAAAAGTTCAACACATTCGCAGTTCGCATATGCAGCTGGACTAGCGTATGTCGTATGAGTGATTGGGTGACTCACTTTGACATTTGAGCCACCGAAACATTTTTTGAGCGAGCGCATTTCATCACCATTATGGCATTATGTCATATGTGACATGTTATTTAATCCGGAAAAACCCGAGAGTTCACTATAGAATCTTGTGCACAGAGATTTTCACGGCTTTTCATACAACCATATGGTATTGTAATAAGTAAAATTCCTAAATTCTACGCGCGGAGAACACTATTTCGCGGAGGGAGATTCGCGCACATGGCAAACAACGTTCGCCGCATGCAGAGTTTTAGCTCAATAAACATTTGCTGAAGAGAGAAGTTTATAATTGTAAATAATCCGATTGTTGTTAGCCGCAATCGTACAATCGATTACTGAATAATAATCGATTAATCGATTAATCGATTAATCGGGAGCAGCTCTAAAATTAATAAATAAAAGAAAAACGTTCGTTAAGGCCCATGGGGATGTGTGGTGCCAGGTTTAAAAATTTGCGGTTATCGTTACCACCTTATCCAAAACACTATACCTACGCAGCACTCTACTTTTAGTTACATTGTAGTTACGTTAAGTCAAGAAATGAAGGTGTGTAGATAACGCTCTAATTATAGTTAATGTTAACTATAATCGGTCGCAGGTAGTACTTCCAATTTCAATCTTACCTGGACAATGGATGGCTTAGATACAGGTGTACCATGGATTGCATAATGCCTTGGAGACATCTCTTCAAACGAACTTAAAACAGAGTTCGCAGGTGGTGGCGTATTGGTTGGCAGACTAACAGGTACTGTTGTGACAATTGGAGGAGGGGTTACTGGTTTTGATATAGTAAAGGTGCTGAAAAAGAATAAAAGGTAGGTTATTGATAACAAAGTGGATGGGAACAGGTTTCTCTGGGGAAAATAAAAAGAAATTGACAAAAAGTAAGGTGCTCTGAAAAATTCTGAGAAATCAAAGCGAGAGAAAAATCTGGCAAGCACTGCAAAAACAGTCAAGCTGATCATAGTGTTTTGTTGTTCATACATCTATATTGTACGGTATTTAATGGTGCTTGATTTTCCGAGCTCGCTTGGTTCTTTCCATTAAGTGCTTTCTTTGAAGGCCTTTCCCGGAAAATCCTCGTTAGGAGTCACAAAGGTATTTTAAAAAATGTACAAGGTGTTCATTGTGAGCACTCCACACATACCTTGCGGTTGAAGATGACACTGGTTCCTAAAAAGAGAAAATAAAAGATTATCTGGAAGCCTTCCCTTAAACTTGAAGATCAAAAATCATGTACAGACAAACTCTGATTATAGTGTTACTTGTTTGATGTCTTACCTCTTCAAGTTTCGGACCTGTCAACGAGTCCCCACCAAAATCAAGATTTCCAAACTATAATCATTTTAGAAGAATGGAACATAATATTTCAAATCACTTGTCCTGAAACCAGATGGACTTAACAGATGAAGAGGTCTGAACACTGCCTATAAACTAGAGTGCACATTGCTTTTATTTGTCAACAACATTGGCTGAAGCAGAGTTCTTTAGTATTTTTGTATCATGCATTACTTCAATTCTATGGATTACATTTTTTGTAGACAAACCTGGACATCCAATGAATCCATTCCATCATTATTTCCTGGCATTTCAACGGGTTGTTTAGGAATCTAAAAAAGAATGATGAAATTGTTAAAGTGCCCATAACCTCAAAATGTTTTATTGTCTTGTTTGGAAGAACTTTTAAAATGATAAAGTAACTTCTTTTGAAGATTTTCGTTTCTTTGCTTTCTTTTTGAGATATATCAGTTTGTTTGATTTGCAAATGTCTGGAATTTCGTCACACATGCATAATGACTTATTGGAGAAATGTGTACATCTCTTTCATTCTCGAACAAAATCCTTTAAAATCAAGAAGTTTGGTGTTGTGGGAGAAGCGCACACACGTGTTATTCACACTTTAGTGTTTTTATTTCATGAGCGCAACGATATATAACATTCTCTGATAAGTCATTATGCATGTGTGACGAAATTCCAGATATTTGCATATCAAACAAACTGATATATCTCACAAAGAAAGCGAAGAAGTAAAAATCTTCAAAAGAAGTTACTTTATCATTTTAAAAGTTCTTCCAAATAAGACAATAAAAAATTTTGAGGTTAGGGGCACTTTAACAATCCTGTGGTTATGTCTAAAAACAAACTGCACAAAAAAGACACACAAAAAGTGCAAAGGATTGATGGCGTAAATACAACCTGGCTTTTTTGTATTCTTCTCACTCGACTTTTTTGTTGTCTTTGAGGTTGTGGTTGATTACCCTCTGAACGGGTCACAGAAGTCTGGCCTGGCGCCGTCTTGTTCGATGTGGGATGCTTTCTTATCGAATCTGATGATGGAGGAAAGTGATTGACAGTCTTTGAATGGTCAGAATGCGTTCTTGAATTTGAAATGTCATCTTTTTTAGGGGCTGCTTCTCCTGATAAAGCAAACTTTTCCAAAATATCATGAGAAAATGACTGCGATGACGAGGTTGAAAAGCTCGAGAGGTCTTCAATATTGTTTACCAATGGAGGCACATTGGAGGCTATTTTGGAACTCAAGATGGCTTCATCGTCACTGTAAAGTTTAGAAAATTAAATATTAATTGGGAAAGCCCAACCTTTCTGCCCAGCCAAGCTAAAAATCCAATTGAAACGTTAATTTTATAAAAAGCAGATCATACCACTCAGGTAAATGGTTAACAAAGTTGGTTAAGTTTTTCTTATCTTTCTCTTCATTATTTGGCGTCGCCCAAGAGACCAAACTATTGGCAGTCGCATCTAGTTTCTAGTGATGTCCAAAAATAAAAGTAGTGTGAAAGGATGAAAAGGTTTATAGTCTGAAAAACCAAATAAAAATATTACTATAATATAAATAATTATATGTTAACTCTTTCCTGTCCGGCTGAAAAACATCCAAAATTGAACTACATCTTTGTTCTATTGATATCTCGGGAAATATCCATAACTGTTGCGAAACCTATACCTTTTCTGAAAGCCCAATAAACCGGCTGTTACCAATGCTTTTGAATTTTCCGAACAAGACACATTATGTTAATATAAATTAGCATTAATGATCATAAATCAGGTTGAAAAACTTTTATTTTTCTAGAAAATACCATCTTGCACGCCCGCGTAGCATCATGAAAATTAAAAATGCCACCAATCGCAGAGTTGTTTATGAAATCAAATCAAATTTGGCGCGCGAGTGGATCTCACTGGCGTTTGTCGAATTTCAATTTTTAATCTTGCGTTACCGTGCGCCGTGTTTTTCGATTGACGACTTCGGGGGTCTTCTATGACCCCTTTTGACTGGGCCGGACAGGAAAGAGTTAATATATAACGCACTGCTGTAGTGAATGTGGTAGAGCTTGGAATACAGTGGAGCCTCACTATAGCGCGCATCGTTATAATGCGCAACTCGGTATAACGCAGTTTTTCATGCAGTTAAATGATATTTAACTAAGTTAACAACCAAGAGCGGTTCAGTATAGCGTAATTGGCGGTTAGCGGTCTCTAGCGTGGTATGCAGGCTCAAGTGGACGCCCCTTGACGTCGGTGAGTATGTAGCGTGGTGCAGGAAAGTTGTTGGAGCGTGGAAAGTTGTATCCTTGTTCATTAGTAGTGTATTTTTGATCGGGCGTTTCTAATAGATCGGCGGGGTTAGCGTTGGCGGTATTTTTCGTCTGTTCGCTCGCGGTATACTGTTTTTTAACACGGGAAATACCTAGCCAAAAATGGTGCGTTCGACCAACAACAGTTTGTCTACGATGTCATCGACGGTCGACACATCAACGGTTTCGTCCATAGCGCCCGGCAACTCCTCGACAGCGCCAGTGGGTTCGGCGTCGACATCAAATCAGTCGGTTGATTGTACGGTTTTGGCTCAAGCCTTTTCTCGAGCTCTGGGGGAATCTCTGCCAAACATCTTCGCCTCGTTCCAGATTGGCGCCAATTCCATAACACGCGATTAAGCACAGATTGGCGCCAATTCCATAACACGCGAGTCAGAGGCACAAAATCGATCTGCACCCGTACCTGTCGCCGTCATTTCATCTGGCGTCGAGTCTCCGATAGCCGTTGGTCAAGCAACTACAGGTAACCTTACTGTGCCTTCGTTTATTTCTACGTATTCGACATTAGCCAACCCTCTAATTTCCACGTCGACGTCGCTACAGTCATCTTTACCTGATATTCCCTTGGGGCCCTCTACGATGGCTAGGGGCGCAAACACCCCCTATTTATACAGTCCGTACCCTCATTTTTCTCCACCAACCGAAAATTTGTTTCCAACTTTGGGCAAAGCATTTGTGGTTGGGCCAGGTTATGCCCCAGTACCATACAAGTTGGTAAGCAAAGTTTGCAGTGGCCAATTTACTGGCAGAGAACATCAAAGTCCAAGATATGGAACCACAGGCATTTTTGGAAGGGAAATTGCTGCTTTCCACTTCCAAAAAACGGGTAGGTTTTTAAAAAAAAGGAAAGTTGTTGGAGCGTGGAAAGTTGTATCCTTGTTCATTAGTAGTGTATTATATATATTTTTTTTTTATTTATTTTTTATTTTTTCTTCTTGTGTCCCTCAATTTTCCACTGACATAGTCAGTGTGACAGGTGCCTGGAGTTGGGGTATGGGGACTCATGGCTGGGTTGCGGGGATTTGCCGGCCATGAGAGCGGTACTCTATCTGGGGGCTGGCTGTGGAAGTGGAAGCCCCTGGATGTCCCAGGCACCCATCCTCCACAAGCGAGGCAGTTGTTAACTTGGACCCAAAATTTTCACTCACAGTCTGATACATGTATTCACTAGGTAATATTGAATAACATAACATAAAATGCATGTTGATTTTATTACAGATGTTATAAGGATCCGACAGAAAGTGCTTCTGGCAGTATCCACGCTTGTTCCCAGTACTCTTTCCACAATATTGCGCCAGGACCGAGTGGCAAGAGTACTGGGAACGATATTTGCCCAATAACTTGCAATAACACGCTTCATCTATAACGCGGTCTCCACTATGGACCCCAACTACCACGCTATAGAGAGGCTCCACTGTACTCAATAGACAGACACATCTAAGCATAATTACAGATATATGGTAACTGCCACATAGGCAGCACATCATTGTAACCTTTGCTCTCCATCTGAGTCTCTGTAGCTCAATGGTTAGAGCGGTCAACGGCAATCATATAAGGTCACAGGTTCGATTCCTGTCTTGGACTTTTTTTCTGAGGATATAAGCTTGACGATCATCCATGTATTACTAGGTTCCAAACTAAATCTTTGTTACAAGTATATATGTATTAAAACTGCATTGTTATTACTCGGGGCACCACCTGTGGTGGTAGCCGAGTCTAGGTTTCGGTGGCATTCCTGTATTTTTATTTTTCGTGTCGACAAATTGCAATTATTGCATCATCCCAATAGGCTTTGCAAAATTAGGCGCTGAGCTCATCTCATTGGCTCATCTCAATACGCCTCCTTCTTTGGTCACTATTGCTCGAGTATTCACTCAAAGATTCATAAGGAATTTTGCTGGGAAGTAATCTTAATCATTGTGGGAAATGGTGTCTTGGTCACACCGCTATAAATCACATTTCCACACTTCTCGGTTGTATACTAGATTGTATTTGATATTCTTCACACGATCAAGTCACCCTTGGTCACGCACAGCACACACAAAAATATATATTATTTTGAGAAACTTCCTATTGCATCACTAATCTAATTAAAAAGGAATTTGTTCATTTATGTCCTTATAAGGTCATGTTCGACATCATATAAAACAAAATTTGATTGCAATCATTATTTTGAGCAAAATGCAATTGTCACCCGGGGTGAGATTTATAAGGGAAATATATAAAGCCAATATAAGGGTAAAATGCGGATAATAATAATAATAATAATAGACGTATTAGGAGCATTATACAATAGTCTCAATGCTCTTACAACAATATATTCTTAAATTTACTTATAAAACTTATTACAGTTTCATTATAAGATAAAGCCTACTACATATATTACCACTATGAATAAAAAAAAACTATTAATTTTAAAAAAGAAAAGTCTTAACTGCTGACTTAAAATTACCCAACATATCAAAGCTTCTAATTTCCTGTGGTAACGAATTCCACAGTTTTGGTGCCGAAACCGAGAACGCTCTGTCTCCATGAGTCACCGTTTTGGATTTTGGCTCAAGTAGCAATGCGGATGCGAAAAGGCAGATGGAGGATAAAAAGCTGATGAGAAAAGGAAAGTAGGTCTGTGTTTAGAAATTTAGAATTAATACTAATAGTCTCTCGCAGACTCTCCACTGCGCCTGCGGCACTGCACCTGCGGGCAAGTGGCAACCCGCTGCCTCGCAGACTATAATATTATTCATTTAAACCGCGCACTCTAATGTAATTGCTCTGGTTTCCGAACGAATAAGTTTTTGCTGATATCAACTATATTCCAGGTGCCGTTCTATAAGCGAGAAAATCTGCAAAATTATATAAAATTAAAATCTGAAGTAAATTATGATGGAAGCTTCACCACGAGAATTAACTCGATTCAAGTAACGCTCAGCGTGTCGTAAATATACTGGCTGAGAGTCAAATATCACAGCTTGGCAGGTATAAGTATTTTACACATAATTTTACTTAGCTGTACCTTACCTAGGGTTGGAAATCGCGGAATTTGCAAAGAGAACATTGATTTGTGTCTATTCTATTGTGTGTTTTACAGGACACGTCGATTAACCGCAAGTAGCCCAAGTTAACGCGCGTATTGTTACTTGGGCTACCTGTGGTAGCAGTCTAGGTTTCGGCTTATTTTTCTTGGGGTTCCACAAATTTGCAAAATTGCGCAATAACTCGACCCAGGCTCTTCACCCTTGCCTCAGCTTGTTGTCAATGAATTGCAGTCTGAAAAGCATTTACGAGACCTGTAAACCCGCAAACTGATGCAAAGATTCTCTCCAGGATAACTGGATGAGAGAAACACGGATGAGAGATTAAAGAACTAACTCGCAGAACCGTGGACGAAACGTCAACATGACAACATAATCGTTGCAAAGCATGCAAGCGAATTGAAGCGAGTGCGGACTTTCGTTTTATTGGCAATGAATCGCAGTTGGAAAAGTTTATCGAGACCTGTAAACCCGCAAACCATTGCAATGATTCTCTCGAAGGGAAATACGAGGCAGTTATTATGACATTTATCCCGTGAAACTCCGTAATATTAATCATTATGAAACGTTGTGTTTTTGTCCGATTTAAATCAATTCTACATCGAAATGATCACTTGAATCTGGCGAATCGAACGCTGTAGGTTTCGTCTACTTAAAATGTGAAGATCAGATGTTATATGAGAAAATGCGTAAGCGATTAAAGCGAGACTTGTCTCTAAAATCAAAGGACATGGCTTCAAGATCTATAGTATTCGTCGTTTACCCGATGATTTAATGCTTTTATGTCCATTAAACCGATGTAATTTCGTAACAGATATGTTTCGTATACCTTGCCGTTGCTTTTTATATAAATTTTGACACATGAATACCTTCAATCGAACAGATATTAGAAAAAATAGCATTGCCGTGTTTGTTTACCGTTAAATTTCGTCAGCGTGTCAGGCGTTCTGCATTGGGGGGGGGGGGGTAGCCTGCGTGTAGACGCCTGATTTTTCTTCGTCCTCATATCTAGCCCAACTTGCTTCTAAAAGTTTCCCACTTTAAACGAGCGCTGCACAATGCCTTCAGTGCCTGATTACAGAAATCAATGCATTAAAAATTATGCTTTGTAATATAAGACAAGTGAGCGGGTTTTCTAATTCCAACTGTCTAACATGCGTACATGCCACCAATGCATACCCATCTCCGCAGGCAATATGCGCGCCATGTCCCTAAAAGTAGCCTGAGTTAACGCCTAGCGGGCGTCTTGTTACATTTAAATTCAGTATAACACAAAACATGGTGAAATAACAAACAAGGAGTAATACAAAGAGTAGAAATGAAACAACTTTGTCACATACCTCAGTACTCCAGTCTTCTGCACCCCAATCTTCAGTTGCTGGTAGCTCAGATGCTCCCCACTCTACATTTTTAAATTTAACAATTCCAACAAAAGAGTTTGGTACAGTACAGTGTACAGTAGTGTAGTGTACATAGCAGTACAGTGGTGTACATAGCAATGATAATAGAACACTGCATAACTTAAAACCCACAAGAAATTGGAAAGTTAGTCTTTAAAGTGGTTCTCCGATGAAAATTTTTTTGCTATTTTTTTTACATTTAGTAATCGTGCAGAGTTTCACTTCAAAATTCGTTGAAAGAAAGGTTATACTTTACGTGTGAAGTTTGTATTTTGGAGCGCCGCCATTAAAGTGGCCGAGTGCGAGAAGAATGAGTCGAGGAGAGCTTATGACGTCATTGCCTCAACAATAACAATGATCCTTTTGTTGACAATAACATGCTCCATAAGACGCCAATGTACTGTAAGGGTAAATGGCCAACAGTGTAAAATGTACCACCATTCTTTGTTACACAATCCCGGTCAAGCAAGTCAAATTGGAATAGCTGAGTGTATGACGTCATAAGCTCTCCTCGACTCATTCTTCTCGCACTCGGCCACTTTAATGGCGGCGCTCCAAAACACAAACTTCACACGTAAAGTATAACCTTTCTTTCAACGAATTTTGAAGTGAAACTCTGCACGATTACTAATTACCATTATATCTTTGAGATTATGTAAACCAATTAGCAGAATTTTTTTATTTGGAGAACCACTTTTGTTCCGGTTAGTCGTAACCGGAAGGACTTTGATAATTAATTCTTATGTGTGATTTTTTATACTTTGAGTCATTGACGCAAAATATGACAAGGACAAATAGTCAGTGCGTCGGTGAGCGGTATGTTGTGAGAATAGGTTATGAGATGAAATGTTAAAGAATATATTACAGATGATTTAGGAGAGACTCGTCAAGAAGTAAGTAGATAAACTGAAAGATACTGTGCTGTTAACCGTGTAATTTACGTAATGCTTATGTGTTGTCTTTACGATCTATTTACAGATCGAATAAAATATTTGAAACTATACGATTACGGAGAAATGCCAAAAGCGCGCTAACACGACTAGGTAACAGGCTAAATAATATGATCGAAAACAACCGACCTGTCAAGGAAATCAAGGAAACGCTTGGGAAATTACAGGAAGGATACGAGAACGTCGAGACAAAACACGGGAGCTTCGTAGATCAAGTCGAAGACGACGACGAATTTGCGAAAGAAGAGGAATGGATTGAAGAATGCCGAGAGAAGACCGTCAGTCTCCAGTTTATATAAAGCGAAGGATTACTTGAAGGCCATTTCAGCAGAGAAAGGCGAAGAAAAAGTCGAAAGTAATCAAAGCAATCCAGAGAAAGATGGAGCCGTTGTTGTTGTCGAAAAACCATCGGAATACGACATGAAAGACAACGCGGAAAGCGCAAACACGAGAGACGGAAGAAACAAATAATAATATCAATGACAAAGACGCACACAAGGTGTTATCAAAGGACGGTGTTGAAAACAAAGAAATCAAGGAGAAAACAGAAGCGTGTGGATTTCGACTCGAAAAGCCGAAGATGCCGAAGTTTAGTGGCGATGTAAAAGAATACGTAATATTTCGCGCGGATTTCAAACATGTCATTGAATCTCGATACAATGAAAGAGACGCAATAACGATGTTGCGTGCAAGTTTAGAAGGAAGGCCATTGGAGCTTATCAAGGGAATAGGATCCGATTACAAAGCGGCATGGGAATACCTTGATTCCATCTACGGAGATCCTCGATTCATCGCAGATACAGTTGCACAGGATATAACCAAGTTGAAGGCAAGACGCTCGGTTTTGCGAACTCGTACACCTTGTTGACCGGAGCTACAACACTCTAAAAGAAGTAGATCGTCCCCACGATATGGACAACAATCATATGCTGGCGATTATTGAACAGAAAATGTCAACCGACGACAGAAAGGTTTGGGCGCGTGATCTAGAAAGGGAGAAAAAGCAAGCCACGTTGGAGAATATGAGAGCGTCAGCGCCCCTGAGAAACCAAGGTAAAGCCAAGTGGAATATACACCATGTTAAACAAGATGAATATACACCATGTTAAACAACATTGCAATAAAATTTACAAGATGGCCGTGTTTTTGAAGCTCTGTAGAAGTCTGGCGTTTTATGTCTTCCTGCTAATTGTTTTCAAAAGAAATCTTCATGTAATAGAAGAGTTGCCTCCTAGTAATCTTCGGGCTGTGATTTTCGCCTCAAATGAAGCTAACAGAATTCAATTTCAATCGATAAATGGCCATTTTACATCAAGATCAAGATCATCCATGAATCTTATTCGAAAGGTGATTATTGTTAATGTCATTCTGCAGTGCAACGACATTTCATTAAATCCTGGTCCGGTCAGTCCGATGTCCATATTAAAAAATTCACGAGTTGCAGTCATGAACGCTCGAAGCTTAAAAAGCGTTCATACAGACGACGACCTTGGCCATGTGTCGAACCTTACTCTATTTCAAAATCAAGTTTATAGTGAGGATTACGATTTCATTTGTGTTACAGAAACTTGGCTTAACCAGGGGATATTTGATAGTGAAATATTCCCGACTGGATACAACATTTTTAGGCGTGATCGTTCAAATGGAACCGTGGAATAAATGCTGAACGTGTTCGCGAAATCGAATTGGACGACAACCTAGAGATTATTGGTGTGAGTTTTACGGCCCAAAGTGGTAAGAAGATCTTATTTTCTGTGTGTTATCGTCCTCCTTCGTCTGATAGCAGCTGGGTTCAGGCTTTTGATAATGTCTTAAACAGAATATATTCAAATCACAACTTTGAAGGCATTGTAATCTCAGGTGACTTCAATTATCCTAGTATCCGTTGGGAATTTGAAACGTGTTTATATGATGTTTCTGAGCTGAATAATTTTACAAATGCCGGTGGCTCTGATTTATTTAAATCTCTTGTGGATGACTATTTTCTATTCCAAGTAAACGATCAACCTACCTGTGGCAATAATATTCTGGACTTGTTATTAACAGATGTGCCCGAGAAAATAACGGATTTAGTTGTCGGCAAGTCATGTATTTGTACAGACCACTCCTGTATCGAATTCACCTTCCATACAATCCTTCAAAAAGTAAACAAACCATCTAGGTTTGTTTATAATTATAAAAAAGGAAACTTCGCCGCACTTAGAGAATCTGTCAAGTCTCTTGGTTTTGTTACGCAATCAAGTAGTGATATTGATATCAATAATGTTTGGAACAATTGGAAATCATCCTTACACCATATGATTGATCAGTGTATTCCTAAAATCAAATTAAAGAACAAAAACTCTCCACCCTGGATTACCGGCGAAGTTATTCACTTGGTACGGAAGAAGGTGAGTGCAAGAATCAAGGCCAAAATTACGCAATCGAAGATTTTCTTGGAGAAGTTTAAGGAACTAAGATCTCGTATTAAGAAGATTATCTCTCAAAAGCGCAAAGAGTATTTCTCAGCTTTGGCTGATTCTCTATTTTTGAATCCAAAAAGATTCTGGTCTATTTTCAGCTCAAAAACACACAATCACAGTGTACCAGAAAAAGTTTCTATTGATAGCGCACGTGGACGAGTGTTTGCCGAGGGCCCAAAACAAGTTGCGGAGATGTTTAACAGTTATTTTTTCTCTATTTACTCAATCAACGATGCAGATAGCGATTCTTTTATTGGCTCTGTAGATGGTTATTATCACCATGATCTTGATCTTAGCCCAACCCTGTCAGAGATTAATTTGAATTGTGCAGATGTAATGTCAGCCATAAAGAGCATGAATAGTAACAAAGCTCAAGGACCAGACAATATTCCAGCAAGAGTCTTATTGGAATGTGCTGATCAAATTTCTCCTTCTTTAACAGACCTCTTCAATTTATCCTTGGATTCGTGTGAACTACCAATTGATTGGAAATTGGCCAATATTGTGCCAGTTCTGAAGAAAGCACCAATAGATATGGTGGAGAATTATAGGCCTATCTCTTTGCTTTCCCTCGTGTCAAAGCTGCTTGAAAGGTGTATTTTTAACAAAGTCATAGATCATATTTCAAAAAACTTATCCAATCTCCAATTTGGCTTCCTCAAAGGAAGATCAACTACTACTCAACTTCTTGCAGTATATCATAAAATCCTAAACTCTATGGACTCTGGCCCTCAATCCGATGCAGTTTTCTTAGACTTTTCCAAAGCCTTCGATTCTTTAAATCACTGTAAGCTTCTATACAAACTAAAAGCGTTTGGTATTACGGGTAAACTGCACGACTGGTTCAAGAATTATCTATCCGACCGGTCCCAGCGAGTCACGGTTCTTGGAGCAACTTCAAGGTTTTTACCTGTCATCTCTGGAGTACCACAAGGTTCCATACTGGGACCCCTGCTTTTTTTGATTTACATCAATGATATAGTCGAAGAAGTTCACCACGGCTCAGAATTGGCTTTGTATGCTGATGACAGCAAATGTTTTAAAGTTATAAAATCGCTTTGCGATTCAATTCTGTTACAATCTGACTTAGATAAACTGTCATCTTGGGCTGAAACATGGAGTATGAAATTTAATGTTGCGAAGTGTAATGCTATGACTTTTACTAGAAAGCACCAACCGATTTTACATCCTTACACTCTCAATGGTATAGAACTCTTAAGAGTTAATGAACAGAAAGACCTCGGGGTCGTGGTAACCAGTTCAATCTCTTGGTCAAATCACGTGATTTCCATCTGTTCCAAGGCAAATCGTCTATCAGGTTACATCCGTCGCTGTTCTATTGAAATTCCAAATCTGACAGTGCGTCGTTCTCTTTATATCACCCTTGTTAGATCACTCTTTTCATACGCGTCTCAATTATGGGCACCTCAGGGAATTAAATATATAAACCTTGTGGAAAAAGTTCAAAGGCGTGCAACCAAATTCATACTCAACCTTCCTTTTCGTACGAAGGTTACATATCGTAATCGATTACTGAAACTGGGTCAAGGCCAATTACCTATTGGCTCGAAATTCTCGATTTAGTTTTATTCTTTCGTATTCTGATAGGAGATGTTAAGTGCATTACTGAACATTTGGTACAGATTAAACAACAAAAACGAGTAACTCGCCAAAATAACAATCTCACTGGTGTGTTGATAGATATTCCACGGAGCAGAACAGTAGCATTCCAGAACAGTTATTTCGTTCGTACCAGTCGAATATGGAACAGTTTATCTCCAGATGAAAGAGACCTTTCCCAAACTGTTTTTAGTTTTAAAAATAACCTTATGGGAAAATATAAATGTTATCTGGAAAATATTTATGATCCAGATAATCCCTTGACGTTTAAGTCTATCTGTGTGAAATGTCATACTTGCAGGAACCTTAATCAGGTTACTCAAAGTCCTGCTGCTTTTAGACAGATTTTATATATTTAAAATTGTTTTAGTCTATTATTAGTAAATGTATGTGTTGAACTTTTGTACGGGCTCATCGTAAATGGCCCCTGAGGATTATTTTCCTCCGGAGCTGTGATGATTTCCCAGCCATGTATTTTATTGTATGTACTGTATTTGTTTTTTGGCGAAGTTTAATAAATAAATAAAATAAATAAAGATGAAATTGAAATATTCAACTGCTGGATATGTAAATCGTCAACACATTGGGTGGACCAATGTTCACAGCTGGAAGCAATGAATCCAGAAGACAGACTCGAGCAGATGAAAGAACATCGTGCTTGTTTTTCATGCCTGAAGAAGACCAGCAAGAATCATACAGCGGTTACATGCTCCAGAAGACGCCAATGTACTGTAAGAGTAAATTACCAACAGTGTAAAATGTACCACCATTCTTTGTTACAAAATCCCGGTCAAGCAAGTCAAATTGGAATAGCTGCCGTCCACAACGACAACAAGAGTATGCTGCCGACAACCGAAGTCGAGGTGCTTGGCACAGAAGGAAATCGTTCAAGAGCGAACGTGCTTTTGGACTCTGGTGCGCAAGTAAGCTTGATTCGACAGTTGTTTGCACGAAAGTTAAAACTAAAAGGAAAGGATGCTGTGGTAACAATCACCAAAGTAGGAGAGGAAGCTTTACCAAGTGCACCTTCTCTCATTTTGGAGAACAACACCCTCCATAAAGTTACTGCCATTGGTATACCGTGCATCAGCGAGAATACATATTGCTGCAAACATTGCTGCAAACATTGCTGCAAACATTGCCGCAAACATCAGTCACGTTGCCAAACAGCTAGGACTCGAAGAATGTAAGATTTCCAGAGGAAGTGGTTCGATCGATATACTGATTCGAATTGATCACGCTAAAATGCACACAGGAGAAACAAGAGAAGCGGGAAACCTAGTAGCACGGCATTCACCTATTGGATGGGTCGTGTTTGGAGCGGCACCAGGAAATCAAACAAAGTCTTGAATGTTAGATTATCAAGTAGAGTAGACATGACCGAGTTTTGGACCACGGAAGCGGATTGGGAGTTGCTGTAAAGACTTGCAAATGTAATCTGGATAAGAGTCGTGCCAAAAGGTCGGGAACCAATGAATGGTTTCATATCCCTGGAAAAAGGATAAAGAGATGTTACCTGACAACCGATCACAAGCCTTGAAGATGTTGGAAGCAACCGAGCGTCGTCTGAAGAAGAATCCCATTCATGCTAAGGAATATAACAAGCAAATGACGGAAATGACGGATTTAAAGGAAGCTGTCAGAAGAAGAGATCAATAATCACAAAGGTCCGGTGCATTATATTTCTCACCATGCCGTGCTGAGACCGGATAAAAAGAGTACACCCGTCCGGTACGTATTTAATTCGTCAGCCAGCTACCAAGGCCACAAGCTCAACGATTATTGGATGAAAGGACCGGACTTGCTAAACAATTTGTTTGGAGTGGTATCGCGATTCCGAGAAAACGAAGTAGCGATTTGCGGAGACATCTCCAAGATGTATCATAGAGTGTTAATCCCAAAAGAAGACCAAGATGTCCACAGATTCCTATGGAGGAATCTGGAAGTGGGAAGAGACCCCGATGTCTATGTGAAAACAGTATTGACCTTTGGTGACAAGCCTGCGCCCGCCATGGCACAAATTGCTCTTCGGAAAACTGCAAATGAAGCTAAGGAATCCCACCCGGACGCCGCCAGAACGTTGGAAGAAAATAGTTACATGAACCAATGACATCTGTGACTCGGTCCCCGCCGTGGAAAAGGCACAGAAGATGACCAGAGAATTGGATGAAGTTTTGGCATCAGGAGGATTCCAAGTAAAAGGCTGGATATCCAATCGCGACCTCAAAGAAGCCAGGAGTTCTCAAGATCAAGATTCTGAAGACTGCCCCGAAGGAATGAAGCTACTTAAGAATGAAACGGCGGAAAAGATCCTAGGAATTGTCTGGGAAAATTCGAAGGACGCTTTTTCGTTAATGCTGATATTTCCACACTCCTGCCAACAGCCAAATCCAAGAAGCCAGCAAAGAAGCTAACGAAAAGAATGATCCTGAGCCAAATCGCTCGCATTTTCGATCCGCTTGGATTCGCCGCCGCTTTTTTTATCAGAGCGAAGGTTGGGATGCAAGAACTGTGGCAGAAAGGAGTTGACTGGGATGAAGATCATGACAAGTGGATCACACTGTTCGCAGAGATGAAACACTTAAATGGCGTTACCTTCGAAAGATGTCTCATCCCACGCAATGCAGTTGGACGACCAACCCTTTGCCTGTTTTCCGATGCGTCGCAAGAAGCATTCGGAACTTGTGCTTACGTTAGATGGACCCTCCACGATGGTACCTATGGTGTCAGATTCGTCGCAGCGAAATCCAGAGTAGCTCCACTGAAACAGCTAACCATCCCGCGACTAGAATTGCAGGTCGCAGTTCTAGCTACTCGACTGGGGAAAACCATCACAGAAGAACTCAGATTTCAGTTTGAGAAAGTGGTATACATGTACTTCCTAGATAGTATGATCCGTTCTCAAACTAGATCGTTCAAAACCTTCGTGTCAACAAGAGTTGGAGAGATACAGAGCAGTTCCGAGCCAGCGCAGTGGAAACACATCCCCGGAGAAGTGAATGTCGCAGATGACGTCTCTCGTGGAGTGCCTGTACACAGTTTACTTGGAAGATGGAAATCTGGACCAGGATTCGTAAGCCGACAAGAGGAAGAATGGCCACAAACCGTATCCGTACCAGACGAGAAGGAAATAAAGAAGGAACGGCGTAGAATCGAAATCATCTGCTCGGTAACAACAACGGGAGAAGTGATTGATTACAAAAAGTTTTCTAACTGGAGGAAACTTGTGAGAGTGACGGCTCGCATACATGTACTGAAACTTGGAGCGAAAATACGTGGAAAACGGGAAGGGGTCGAAGCTGATGTTGCTAACGAAGACGGAACGCTTACTCCGCACGATCTTAAGAAAGCAGAGGTGTATTGGATCAAATATACTCAGAGAAGTCTCCACAAGAGAATAAAGGATGGAGAATTGAGTCAGTTCAGCCCTTTCGTCGACGAAGAGGGAATCATCAGAGTTGGAAGCATCCCGCCGAGCTGCCGTACAAACACTGGGTGTCTTTCCTCATTGCACGTCACACACATCAGCAAGGACATTCAGGTATCGCCTCAACAGCTGCTAAAATCCGAAGAAAGTATTGGATTCTTAGAGCGCACAGTTTGGTCAAGAAAGTGAAATCGCAATGTGTATTTTGCAAGGGAATGGAGCGCAGAGTTGAATCACAAGTGATGGCAGATCTACCAGAGCAACGCCTAGTACCGCACACCCCACCATTCTATTACACCTCGTGCGATTATTTCGGACCGTATAAAGTAAAGATTGGAATAAACAAGACGACGAAGCACTATGGCGTCATATTCACGCGCCTAAACACCAGGGCTGTCCACCTCGAGCTTGCTGTTGACTACTCAGCGATGGGCAACTTGCAAGTTCTCCGAAGATTTTTCTCAATAAGAGGCTATCCGAAGTTGATGATGAGCAATAATGGCACACAGCTCGTTGGCGCGAAAAAACAGAACTTCGAGAAATGGTACAAGGCTGGGAGGTGGAAAGCTGCGTGAATTCTGTTCAGAAAGAGGTATGATATGGCAATTCATCACACCGGGAGCGCCTCACCAAAATGGATGTGCTAAAGCATTGGTTAAGAGCTGCAAGTACGCACTGAAAAAGTCTATCGGAGATCAAATTCTATCCATTCGAGTTGTACACGAATTGTTCACGAATTGTTCATTCGAGTTGTACACGAATTCGAGTTGTTCGAATTCTATTCCATTCGAGTTGTACACTTGTCTAATGGAAGTAGCAAATCTGGTGAATCAACGGCCAATCGGGCGCATCCCAAATAATCTAGACGATGGGTCATATCTATGTCCAAATGACATGCTGCTTGGTCGATCGTCTTCCGAAGTTCCTCAGGCTCAAGGCCCGTTTAAAGAAACGAAGAATCCAAGACATCGTGTGGAATTTGTCCAAAAAACCTTTTGGAGAAGATGGACCAATGATGTTTTCCCATCACTGATCCCAAGGAGAAAATGGAATGTGGATCGACGAAATGTTCGACTGAACGATGTGGTGATGACCGTTGACTCAAACGCTGTGAGAGGGAAGTTGAGCATCGGAAGGATAGTAACAGTGCATCCAGGAAAAGATGGGAAAGTGAGAAACGTCACTTTGAGAACACCCACTGGAGAGTACCGAAGACCTGTTACGAAGATTGCAGTCATTTACCCAACTGAAGGCTTTGAAGACGACGATGCCGTCATCGGAGGGGAGAATGTTCCGCTTAGTCGTAACCGGAAGGACTTTGATAATTAATTCTTATGTGCAATTTTATACTTTTGAGTCATTGACGCAAAATATGACAAGGACAAATAGTCAGTGCGTCGGTGAGCGGTATGTTGTGAAATTTTACAGTCAGTGAAAGGAGATGTTTACGATAGGTTATGAGATGAAATGTTAAAGAATACATTACGGATGATTTAGGAGAGACTCGTCAAGAAGTAAGCAGATAAACTAAGATACTGTGCTGTTAACCGTGTAATTTACGTAATGCTTATATTATATTATAACTGATCTTTAATTAGGAAACCTGAATCACCAACAGGTGTTTTTCATCAGGGTCCTCGTGTACAAATACAATATAGTAAAATACAAATGCGATAAATCTAAATAGTATAGAATAGTATAAAATAGTAAAATCCAAAGTTAAAAGTTGTAGTGTTATATTACACTATATAAATTTCAATAATAATAATAAACTTTACATGATATTACTCAACTTTCTCTTAAAAACATTAAAATCATCAGTGCAGCGAATAGCCATGTCAATCTCATTCCAGTCTTCCGAAGCACGTGATACCACTGTCCAATGACCCCATCGTCGCTTTGCTTTGGGTTTACGTATATCGAGTTTATTTCTAGTGTTATGATTATGAATATTCATATTAAGAGTAATGTCAAAATCGTAATCAATTGCCTTGTTCAAACATTTGTGCATAAAAATACATCTATGAAATTTTCTCCTAACATCGAGTGGTTTCCATGATAATTGTTGAAGGGCGTCCGTAGCTGATGAGAAGTATGTTCTGTCCAATAATTCTTTGGCGATTCTATTTTGGAGCACTTGGAGGGAATCCATTTGTGATATGTTACCTCTATCACCCCAGATAATGTCGCAATAGTCAAAGTGAGGCAATATATGTGTTGTCTTTACGATCTATTAGTTTATGATTGAGTCGGTTTTCTTTGATGTACCGCGGGCAGTATATAGCATAAAGACCATGAATACTAATTAGATAAGAAATGAAGGAAAAAACTAGGGAAATCTTTGTCCAAGGTGGATAAAATGGACAAAACTTTGTTGGAAAACCTCCTCAATCATGAACTAAATCAGTTAGATCCCTTGAATGTTGGGCTTTATGCTATATAAAGCCCTCGGGCGCTAGCTGCGCGTCCTCGGGTCTTTATATAGCTTATTATTAGATGTATGCGCCATACATCCCTATGAATACTAATAAGTTAAGAAACGAAGAAAAAACTAGGAAAATCTTTGTCCAAGGTGGACGAAATCGACAAAACTTTGTTGGAAACCTCCTCAATGTAATAATAAGTCAGATAAACACCTCGAACGTCGGGATTTATGCGATATACAGTCCTCGCTACGCAGCGTCCGTATGCCGCATAAATCCCTCGTTCTCGGTGTTTATCTATTACATAAAGCCCTCCTTCTCGGGATCTAACTCTTACTTTACAGATCGAATGAAATATTTGAAACTATACTATTACGAGTACTCTTCTCTGTTTTGCTGAGAACCTGACGGACCAACTTTAAAAAGAAGCATTGCTCTATAAAGAAGAATAAATCTTACCTTTTTCCTCTTTTTCTGGTACATTATCCGAAGTACTCCTACCATTCTTTCCAAACTCTAATTTAAGTACAAAACAAATGCAAATATTCAATGTGACAGTGTGACTTTATATGCAACAATAATTTCTTTTAACAATAATTTTCTTTTAACAATAATTTTCTTTTAACAATAATTTTCTTTTAACAATAATTTTCTTTTAACAATACTTTTCTTTTAAAGTGCCCCTAACCTCAACATTTTTTATTGTCTTATTTGGAAGAACTTTTAAAATGATAAAGTAACTTCTTTTGAAGATTTTCACTTCTAAGCTTTCTTTTTGAGATATATCAGTTTGTTTGATATGCAAATATCTGGAATCTCAAAAAGAAAGCAAAGAAACGAAAATCTTCAAAAGAAGTTACTTTATCATTTTAAAAGTTCTTCCAAACAAGGCAATAAAACATTTTGGGCACTTTAACAATAATTTTCTTTTAACAATAATTTTCTTTTAACAATAATTTTCTCTCAACCTACCTTTGTTTTCAGAAGACCCGTTCTGATCTGTTCTACGTCCAAATGATCTGTTGTTATTGCTGGGGAAACGACCTCTTGATGGTCTACTAAAATTAGAAAAGCTGCATGTGTTATATAAAACCAATAACTGAAGAACTGTATAAGTACAATTTGCTTTTCTCTCACCTTCCTCCTCTACCCCCACGACCCATCCCACCACGCCTTCCAAAACCACCTAAAAAGTTGATTTTCAGTAATTTATTTTAGAGGTGTAACAATATACCGTTACACGATATATCGCGATACTTTGGCTCACGATACGATATGGTACACGCAGAACTGTATCGCGATACGAATATACGATACGCATGATGTTTTTAATATTCGTCAAACTCAAAAATTCAAAATAACAACGTTAAACTTAAAACCGGAAGCACAATTTACCCTTGGCCATGTGCCGCCCACGCACTGCCAGTGTCATATAAAACGGATTTATGCAACATCAATTTAATTTTCAACGGATTTTGAAACATCAATTTAATTTTCATAAGAAATAAATTTCATGTTTCATTTAGCATTACTGAATTAGACAATGAAAATTAAAGACGTTAACAACTACATTACTATAATAACAATAAAGATATTGTTATTTTGTATATTTACCACTGTATCGAGATACGAATCGTATCATGGCTATTGTTAGTATTGTATCGAGATACGTATCGTATCGTGGACTGACCAATGATGTAACGTTACACCTCTAATTTATTTGAGATTTCAAAGTAACAGCAAGTTTCAATATAATTATTATAATTGACGGCACTGAAAAAGATGGCGACTGGTACATTTAACCATAATTCCTTGCGCGCAGTAAACATTGAATCTCGTAGAAATAGCAGAGGATAGAGTTTCAAAAGGATTAAGTTTGGTAAAAAGGAAGCTTTTACGTATTTAGTTCATGTTTACAAGGTAAACAATGTTTAGCTGTTATTACAGGTGATTTAAGGTCGCAAAGCATTCTGGTAAAATGTACAGCCGCCATCTTTTTCGGTACCGTCAATTATAATGATATATAATTATTATATATATACTGATACAGTAATTATAAAATTATAATATATATAATTATTACAATTATATTATATAATTACATGTATTATAATAATTTGATATAATTATAATTAATTATATAATTATTATAATTATAATTTCAATATAATTATTGAAACCAGTTAAACTGTGCAAGCAAGCCATTAAATGTATTATTATTTAACAATACAATTACCGTATGTATGGTACTGAGTTATAATGGACAGATTGACCACGTGATTGCTGCCCCAGATACATAATACTGTCATGTCAACCATTAACGATCTTCTTGATTTTACTTTGGCTAAAATAATAAAGCCTTAACTATGGAATAAAGAGATACTCACCTCGCCCAGGCTTTCTATCTCCCCTGTCGCTGCGCTCTCCTCGATCAACACAATCTCCTCTGTCTCCACGATCTCCTCTGTCTCCACGATCTCCTCTGTCCCCACGGTCCACTCTATCCCTGCGGTCTCCTCTATCACCTTGATCTCCTCTATCACCACGATCTGCTCTGTCACCGCGATCTGCTCTGTCACCGCGATCTGCTCTGTTACCGCGATCTCCTCTGTCGCCTCGATCTCCTCTGTTGCCTCGATCTCCTCTGTCGCCTCGATCTCCTCTGTCGCCTCGATCTCCTCTGTCGCCTCGATCTCCTCTATCCGCCCGGTCTACTCTATCCACCCGGTCTCTTTCCCCACGGTCTCCTCTATCTCCACGGTCTCCTCTATCCCTGCGATCTCTATTGTCCCCACGATCTCTATTGTCCCCACGATCTCTATTGTCTCCACGATCTCCTTTGTCCCAATTGTCATCTCTGTCTCCACGGTCTCCTTTGTACCCTCGATCTCCTCTGTCTTCTCTGTTTCTACCCCTCCCACCCCCACGTGGTCTTGTATTATTTAGGCGTCCATTCTGTTTTGGTATGTCATTACTCTCTGATGTTCTATCGGGTTGACCTTTATCTAAGTGGAGTTAAAATATATGTACATTACAAAAAGCTGACAACGTACATTTAACATGATTGATAACAGATTGATACAACTTGTCAAGTTTGACACAACTTGTCACAACTTTGTCACAACTTTGACACAAGATTGACACAATTAGGGATGAGCCAATCGGATATTTATCGGTAGAAGCCGATAATCTGCAAATTTCAGGCTTATCGGTTATCGGCCGATAACATCAATATACATCGGCATATATCGGCGTTTCCGATAAATAACATGCTGCCCTGATGCTGGCTTTTTTCTAGTGATATTTCCTTCGTTTACCAAGAAAAACGCCAACTTGTTTATAAGATGCATTCTGTTCCACAATGAAACTGTCAAATTTAATTAATTTGATTAGTACATCAGGTTCAACATGACGTTTTTGTCGCTATAGGTGAGACATGTTTTGTTTAATTCATTACTTTAACTCCGTTTTGCAGATGCCTACCGATCACATTATCTTAGGCAAATTTTAGTTCTAGAACATATTCCACAGTGTTACAAGTACATTTTCATTTTTCAATTATTTTTTCTTCTTAAAATCTCACGATTGCAGTCTATCATATTTTAAAAGCCCGAGACATGTGAGCAACAGTCACCTATGGTAATATGGCACGACAACCCAGCGTATCCGCTCTCGGAATCTAGAGCGTCAAATGCTAGCTGTTTGCCTTGGACGTATTTGATACTTTCCCAAATTAAATTGATTACTAGAGTACATTAAATATTGTAATCACGTTTCGTTTACTGGTCTATCAGTTCTTGTTTAATACGTTTTTTTACTTTTAACAACTTTAAATTATAACTTATATTGTTATATTATTGCTTAGGGCTGGTGAGGGAAATTTTAACCAACCGAGACACTAACTTTTTCTGTTATTGTAGTCTACAGACTGTGATCTTCCTCCTGTCCCTCCACCTTCTCTTGTATCTTTCTGCTCTGATCTTGTGTTTCCAGGTGTAGGTTTAGATTTTAAGGTGACTGTTGATATTGCATCAACAGTTTGACCAACTTTCTTTTTACGATTACTACACGTTGTCCATTCCCCCTAAAAACAATATTTAAAGCATGAATGTCAATAGGAATATGTGAAACGGTACAAAAGTTTGGCTCTTCATTTTGGCTCATTAGGGTACGTAACAGGCATGAAGATGGCAAATGTATCAGTGAATCTTTTAGAAGGACTTAATATAGGATTACTTATATAGGTAATCATGAGAATGGAATAGGTATTAAGTAGAGATGAGCCGATTACGAAAATAGCCGATTATTTGTAGGCCGATTAATCGAAATAATCGGCCGATTAATCGGTATATGCCGATTAGCAATATGTTTCCGGTTACCAGTCTCCGCGCAGTATCGCAATGTTTTATGGGATTGCTAGGGAAGAACAAAATTTTCGAAATATAACAGAAATGGCTCGTGGTGATCATTGTGCAAGTTTTGATTGTTTAAACGATCGGAAATACCCCGAAAAAGCAATAGCGCTGCGCACAAATGACGTCAAGATTCATGTTTCTCCATATTTGTTATTAATTCTTGCTCCCAAACAACAGAAAAATGTTCATGTGGAATCCTTGAGAATCAATTTCGGTTTATTTGGCCGGCTTTTGGTTTTATACATAGCAACTATGCGCTACGCTATCACAGAAGAATTGCAAGATACAACAATTGTTACTTGTTATGTTATTAGTTTATTAAACACAGCAAACATAATTCTAACACCCACATTACACAATCATTAAACTGATCAATACTCAAAGTTCAATTTTTGCAAATTGTGATACAAAAACAAAATATTATCGCGGCTGTCTTTTGAAGTGATGTCGCTTGACCCAATGATCTTATTGAAGCAAGACCATAGGTCTTGATGAGGTCCAGCGCTGCAACTCTTTTTCTGGGTGGAGATGTTCTTCGTCGTGACTATAAAGCACCTCAATCGAAGAGAAGACGGCGCTTGCAAACGATTTTTAACGTAATACTTGTTACGGATATGTGGCAACATGTCACACGAAAAATCATCCAGTCTGACAAAAATTGACATGTATGTGGATTAAAAATTGTAACCTTTATGATTGTGACGAGCTAGACTGTCGGATTTCATTGTGAAATAAAGACTATTGTGTTCATGCTTCTGAATTTACGGACTCGCAGCATGTCGTTCGCGAACTTTAATGCACCGATTATTTTGCCGATTATTATGCAATAATCGGCAGATTATTTAAAATTGGCCGATTAATCGGCTTTGCCGATTAGTTTCCAATTAATCGGCTCATCTCTAGTATTAAGCATGATTTACATAACATTTGTATATTAATGCCAAATATTTTACTTGCCCACTGGTGAAAAGGATAAAGTATTAGAGGATTAAGCTATAGACGCAAGCTTTACCTGGTCGTATTTTCCTTCAAGAAGATTGATAACTGCAGATTCAATGCTGTAGTCACAATCGTGAAGGGCGATAGCAACTTCATCTTGAGGCTTTTTTGTTAAATCAACCACCTAAATTCAATCAACATATTGGTTAAACCAGATAATTATTAAGTTCTGAGGAAAGTGTTGTGGACAAAGGATATTAGCCAGCTGCATATAACTTGTTGCATATTATAAAGTTTATATTTCTCAACTTATATGATTAGGGTCATAAAATAGATTGTGTACGGTGAAACCATATAGTCTAGTAACCCATCATGGACGTATAATCAGAATCATTTTATGCTGAACCTCCACTAGTACGGTAAACACATCAACATGCCTCTAACAAAACACATAAGTTACAAAGCAAGATTCAAGTGATTTTGAACTGATGAACTGATTTTGAAGCTTGCATATTTGATGAAGCTTGCAAGTTTGATGAATGGATTTGATAAAGATTGTAAGATTTTCTATAAATATGGCAAGTGATTAACAAAATTGCTGTGATTAACACAAGTTGCTGTCAAAAAGTATTATATATGGCAGCTGGTCAACTTATACATTGGAGTATAGTATGAAGGTAATGACAATATAAGAAATAATATAAAGATAAACTGACTGACATGTTTTTAAAACAACTTCTCCCAACTACAGTACCGCTCAGAAGTAACATAACACTGCGGTTGCAGCGAGGTTGCGGTGGAGCAGGCCTATCACTGAGAAAAAACGCAGGTGTGCGGAGCTTCGTACAGTTAAGAAAGAAGTATTGCTGCATTGGTTAATCATTTTATTTGGAATGGTTTTTCAATACTTACAAATAACAATAGCGAAAAATATGGAATTAATAATTTTCTAGACGTGCGATCAAATGCACGCCTCGCGGAGACATGTACGTGTGATCGCATGCCTCTCAGTCATAGGCTTAGCAGAGAATTAGCAGTGATGTTGCGGTGAGGTTGCGGTTAGGTAGTGGTTATAGTTTCAGTTATGGTTGAACCACTGATCATCCCCGGTGAACTGCTGATCGTACGCGGTTGAATCACTGGTTAACCAACAGTGACCGCGGTTGATCAACGATTGACCTGCCGATCGTCTGTGGATCGACTGCGATTTTCATTAGGTTACTTCTGAGAAGTACAGTACTGTACCACTATAATTATATATGCTTGGAGACCATGCAATACCGTATTTCACATCATACAAGTCAAATTTCTAGGACCCAAAATTGACATAACAGAAGCTGACCTCAACTTATACAGGGCATCAAAAAATTATGCACAAAACCATAGACCAGTTATACTAGTACCCAGTCCTCTATGCATCAGGTTGAATTGGACAACAGCTTAGCATTCTGAACCTCGTGCTATACAGTACTTTTCCAGACATTAGCCATGTATAATAAAACAGTTATTCAATTCAGTTATTCAATGTCCTCGGTCAATGTTATTCTTGGTCAATGTTATTGACTTTAATCTGGATAATTCTTTCAGCTTCGGCAGATATCATTGACCTTGGCCCAGTGGATAATTCTTGATATCATGCTCAGCCTCATCCAGTAATTATTTATTAAAGGGTTAAAAGGCCCTAAGCAACTAAACATTCTGGGAAACAAAAAAATGCAAATATATATATCAGGGAATATATTAATCAAAGAACAACATACTTCTTGAATTTGGTCCTTTAGCCATCTGGGATCGTCTCGGTTAAGTAATTGGGCATAGCGAATCTGCTCTGCTGTAGGCTAAAATTAGATAATGCCATATAGATATTCATAAATATAATAGGCAGAAGAATAGTAGTTAAATTATCATCAGGCATTTAAAGTAGAAACAGACATTAACATATTGATTAAAAGTAAAACTTATATACTTGAAATTGTCCCTGATTTGGTTGGTTTTCTGTCTTGGTTGGTGATTGTTGTTCTCGAATACTGCTAGATGCCCCACTTTTCATCCCAAAAATATACAGTATAATTACAGACTATATACAAGGTTTCTAAAGAATATACAACAAAAGTAGGTAAGTTTTAAACTGCTAGTATTTGCCATTTTTGCATGTTTATGCTTCTCTATATTCTACAGATCACTTATGAATTGCATGCAGTTATATTGCTGAATTCTTATGCCAAAGGCTTTTTCCACTACGTTTCATGATTCCAAGGACCCCAGCACTACCAGCAAGATTTAACCAAATAGTAAAATCTTACATACAAAACAATAGTTGCTAGTTTATTAGTTTGCACATAAGATATGACAGCAAAGGAGTTGCTAGAATCCAACCACCATATGCTCTCATATTACTTGGGCTTTCATTGTACTACAAACAACATCATCACAACAATGTATGTATACAATCAATTGTATAATTAGTATAATAAAAGTCCAAATAATAAAGTGTCTTAGAGTAGTTCAAGGTGCCGTCCAGTCCGTTCTGCGCATGTCCACGTTTCTGTTTACATCGTTTGTTTACATTGCATTGTATAAACATTGAACATGAAGTATTGCAGATTTTATTTCCACACTTGAGCTTTTCTGCCTAAAAAGCGTGCTATAAGAAGCTGTTCTGTTCCTAAACGTGGGCCACCTCTGACGAATACTCGCTTTCGAACTTTCGCAAATCTATTCCGTTAAAGTTTGTTGACATATGGGGTCCCCAACGTTTGAAATATCACACATGTGCAGAACGGACTGGACTGCACCTTTAACTTGGCCTTGTTTAACTTTGAACCCTTCTATAAAGGTGAATCAATATTTATCTATCAACGATGGTCAGCTTAGCTGCCAATGTACATCTCTTAGTCTGACAGAGCATAGCATTGAATGAGAATTAAATCAACAAATTTATAAATAATGGATTACAGACTTTACATTATTATCCTAATAATTGCTGGCACTAATTTTTTAATAGCCAATCAAAAATTAATGCTGCACCAACTGTTTACAAAATATCTACACTGGAAATATCACAGTACTGTACTGTACTACCCTATCATACTGTACTGTTGAACACAGTCAGACTAATATTCTATCATTACATTGACTTCAAGAAAGATGTAAAAATAATTTCCCTCTTTCAAAAACGCAACGGTTCCGCCGTTCGTTGATTACTTTATTATGCCAAACAACAAACAATGCGAAATCTCGATACAAAAATCATTTCAAACAATGTAATGAAAGAAATTTAGATGGTTTCTTTTATTTTGACTTTAACGCCACAATGGCTTTCCCAAATGACCATCTTATGATTAAATTTCACGTAAAAACCGTTGTATTACGTTCAGAACTTTGTGCCGAATTTCTTGTTTTGACAGGTACCTAAAGTTCGTATAAAAGAGAAACTTTGGTCCATCCCAACAATAGGACAACGCATTACCGGAAAACGACAAGCAATTTTGACGGAGAATGCCTTGAAAGTCGAGCAAGCATAGCATGTTAGTTTAGGAAGAAATAAAAATGCTGAAAGCCTATGGAAAATGTTGTCATCGAATATGCTGAGATCTGCACCACATGTCATGACTACAAAATTTCGTACACACTTAACGAGAGGGTTGAAACAAGCACAATAATAACTATAAAGCAATCTAGTTTACTCTAAGCTAATACGAGATAAATAAAATAATATAAATAGAATTTAATTGCGTTGCGTTTATTAGGGAAATATTCAAAGTACGGTACAAAATATGACAAAACAGAATAATACCAATGCGAACAATGTGTCAATCGAAATCGAGAACCAAAGAAGAAATCCGAAGGCTAAAGTTTTATCTAAATTGCCCTTAATATTTCAACTTTCGCGGCTTTTGCTGCCACAAAAATCAAGGTTACCCAAAACTGCCCAAATAAACCTAATAACCTCGTAATAATCATTCTGTATTTTTAACATTTTCACTTCTCGAATGAAAACATAAAACCGAATAAATATTTCTTGCGGTTTGGAAGCAAAGTTCGGGCAAGATAAGCGACCAGGTTTTCAAAAGAACAACACTAAGTACTATTTCTTACCTACAAAAGAAGAGGTGGATAAGGAAATGCTTCAAAATAATTGCGGCTCCACACCATGAAAGCAAATATGTCGAAAAAGCTAAGTTATCACGTGGTTGATTTCGCGCGAATATAAAACACTGCAAAGTACTGGGGAGAGGAAATAGTGGTTCTTAACCGGAAGTTGTTATTGCAATAAATAAATAAACAAATGAAAAATAAATAAATAAAAAACCGAGCCGAGTAATAAATAAATTAATGAATAATACAAACAAACAAAAAAAAGAACAAACAGACAAACCGTAAATTCTAAATTTGCGATCTTACAAATTTTCTTCAATATAAAAATAACAATTATAATATTCTGTCTGCTATATGGAAGATATTCACACCAGACTGCTACTAATTTGCAATAACATTCGAAGCTTAGCAAACATTTAAATAATCAGTACAGCTCTATGACACATGACACAGTTGACAGTCAGAAAATTCCGTAAATCGCCTGTTAGTACAACCAGTTTGAAGATGTAGCCATTTTCTCTGTGTTTGCCATGTGTGTCATACTTATAATAATAATAATAATAATAAAGACGTTTTAGGAGCATTATACAATAGTCTCAATGCTCTTACAACAATACATTCTTAAAGTTACTTATGTATCATTATAAATTACATATCATTACAATATATGCAATATATCATTATATATATTATACATATACATAGGAAATCCATTTGCCTAAAATGTAACTTGGCACGTCGCTTCGAGAAATCCCTCACTTGTTGTTGTTGATTTTTGCTACAGACTTTTCTTATCACCTTAGTATTTATGTAAATATAACCTCGATTTTTTAAACTTTTTTTTTTTTTTAATTATACACGGGGCCACAGTAATTGGCGTAAGCTGTCTGCCTCGGGAGTGGGCAGGCGGGGCGGCGCAGGCTAGCAATAGAGTGCCAGCAATGGTTGATGGGAAGGTGATAAAAAGCAATGGTTGATGGGAAGGCGATAAATGAAAATTTTAGATTTAATTAAATTAGATTAAATTAGATTTAATTAAATTTTAGATTTAATTAAATCAGATTTAATTTAATTTTAGATTAAATTTTAGAAATTTTCTCGCTCTCTCCCCTTCCCGTCGTTCCTCGCGCGCCTTCGTCTCAAATTTCTGCGCGCCGGCTCTCGTAATTTGTACGTGAGCGACTGGGGACGAGGCAGGTAAGCTGTAGTGGTATCCCTGCCAGACTTATATTTTATATGTTAATTTACCAATGGCGAATCGAAATAAATAAATAAATATCTCAAACGACGTGTTTGAGAAAAATAAGGTGGTCGAAGTTGATTCGTTGCGGTACGTAACAAGGCCACTAGTTTCCTCAGTATGACGAATCCCGCAAAGAACCAACCAAACAAAAAGGATAACGTGGATTCTTCGGACCAAAATGATGGCGCATGTGTCTACAGCTGGTACAGTACGATGAGTTTTATTCCAAGTTCATTACTGCACGCACGCGCACAGATCAAATTGAAGCACGCGCACTGTCGTCAGCCATGTGAAGACCAACCGTTTTTTCGCGAGTTTGAAACACAAACGTTAAAAATCTCGGTATAGACAATCCGGTATTTCACTAAATATTATTTAGATGGCGAAAAGAATACTTGGAGTTTCTCAGATTCCAATAGAAGAACACTTTACCGACCACTTTGAGAAGTATTGAAAATAATTCGCGGAGAACTTCAGTGCACGTCCAAACAGTTTCACGTCACGTCATCGACGATGATGTTCCTTGACGTCACAGTGCCCAATAAAGCGACCGGAAATACATACCTTTGATAAAATCACTTCTGTTCAACCAAATTTCGTTCTGATAGAAGATTTCAAAATCGGAACGTGCAAATTTTGATTTGGGGAAATAAAATGGAAACCAAAAATTTGGTGGTAGTGGCATTATCGTAAATATTTCGCAAGATATTGAAATATAATTCTATATGTAATTTGTAACACGTTACGTGTGTTTGTTTTAAAACATTTTGAATGTTTGGAGTACTACCATTTCTTATCATGAAGCGTATACCACGTGTTAATCATAGTTATTAGAAGGGATGGTTTGGAAGGGCCATAAAAGTTATTGTTCTATATGATGTTGTTCACTTTTGTTCACTTTCACGGTCGTATTGTATATTTTCTCAACCTCGTACCCAGGGCATTTTGCCTCCACGGTGGAAGGTCGGCGAAAAAGGCCCTGGGATCGGCTGGTCCATTATATAATGCGATTGGCTTGTCATAAAACTCAATTAATTCAGCCGAGTATAATTTATTCATCTAAATCTGAATGTTGTCTTCAAATTTTACAGCAAATTAGAAGTAATAGCTTTCGCTAAATTGGATATGTGCTTCTTCATACCTTTTGTAAGAGATAACCATGGATGTATGGTGGATTATTAAGCTTGTTAGCTGCTTTTATGCCGACGATTGCTGACACGAACAACTCTGAAGAGCATTGAATATTTCGCAATTATTCAGGTCAACAAAGTAGACAAAGGCAATGAAACAAAGACCACAAAAATTATCATATCTAAACACCCAGAAATTCTGGGTGTCATGTGACCAGCCGATCCCAGGGCCATTTTCGCCGACCTTCCACCGTGGAGGCAAAATGCCCTGGGAACGAGGTTGATATTTTCTGTATTTTCATCCAATATAATATAATAATAATAATAAAAATAATAAAAACTTTATTTCACGAGGGTGACACATAACAGATAAACCAGTGGCCCTCCTAACCTAAGAATATAGCATATAAAAATATTACAATCAATAGATATAAATAAATGTGAATAGTTACGGTTAAAATACAAATATAAAATAAAATTTATAAAACTTCAAAACAGTCAATGTCTTTATAAGAAGTGATAAAATAACTTATCAGAGCGTTTTTAAAAGACTTTAAAGTAGCTTTCTTCTTAATTTCAATAGGAAGACTATTCCAAAGTTTTATACCGGTTACAGAAAATGTTCTGCCTCCATCTCTCTCGCGATTGTATTTTGGATATACAAGGTTTATGAAGCCATATCGTGTATTCTTTTTATGTATGTCACATATAATTAGTCAGCCTAGACACTAGGCCTTCTATTTTGATTTTCGTGTTTTTCCAGAGAATTCGGAGCTTATTTACTACAGGAGCCTGGGGACTAAAAGCCTATTATAGGCTGATAATTAGTGTAGTCCTTCATCGTCACGTGTTGTGAGTCCTTTGCCGTCACATGTCCATATAATTTCCTTTCTCCAACCAATAACAAACATAACACTTTCTCCAATACATTAACATGACCATTGCATCATCTTGAAAGACAATGGAGCTTCCAAACCATCCCCCTCTACTAACTATGTGTTAATTTAGGAGCATTATCGATAATATTACGCGATATATTATCAATTTAAAATTCAAAAATGTCTATTCTACTATTAGTTTCCATCCTTTTTCTCAATATCAGATCACCTGGAAAGTATTAAAACACGAAATGTGAAATATAATAACTGGTTGCACCAAAATGGATTGCAGCTACATATATCGTTTGTGTAATCCATTTATACCATCAATACATTGCTCGCCTTTAGAATTCCTTTTGAAATTTCCAAATCATTGATTTTGATAATCTGAAGTGGCTGATTGATATTTGACTTTTTCCTCTTTTCCTCCTCGTGATGTGTGATATAATTTCGTTTTCTCTCGTTCGTTGTTTCATCGTCGTATCTGCTCTTCCCGCCGCCGTCATCTTCGTTTTCCTTTGTATCCTCAACTTCACCCACAACTACCATTTCAACGTCGTCGTTAGCTGGTGGATCATTGTCACTGGATTTTGTGTTTTTGTCGTCACGTTTTGACAATGAAGCTGAACTCACTTCCATTGGTAGTCTAGCCACCAAGGCTAATAAGAAAACCAGCAGAAATTGAAGGGTTGACATTTTTGACACTGACCAGTCTTGATCCGTAGTACATGAGAACTAGAAAGAGCTTCAGATCTGAAGAAAGAAATTGTTTAATATCCAATATGTCGCTGACTCTATTATCAATGTTATGCAGAAACAAAAACAGTATGGTTTATTTTTTGACTTTGCCCACACAATCTGTCACTGTTATTGCTTTAATTAATTGCGTTAAAAAATCAAAGTAGACGAGATATATTAATAATTTATTTCATTTGTTTCGCCTTTTGTTTTCCTGATTGTATACTGGTCAAACACTATAACTGGTAATAAGCTCGACGCGTTTTGTTAAAGCTTCCTTTAAGAATAAAGGCACCAGTTTCCTTTTACGGCCATTTTAGTTTGATCATTATAAAAACTTTAACTATAGAAGAGGCAGGGAGTCAATATTGAACCTTGTCATGAGCTGCAGAGGTTTTGTGTTTTACACTAAATAAATAACCAAGTGAATATATTTTTTGTCATCACAAACGAAAACATTCTGAGAAAGGTATGCAGTCTCCATCATCATTTATATTAATTTGTTAGGGTTCGCATCGCCATATATAATAATTTAGGTGACATTTTGACTCTATTGATGGCAGAAATAGGAAGAGCAAGTTAAATTTGGTTGTCAGTTAAAATATAAATCTTATTTTAAATTAGATAAAAGCATAAAATAAATTATATATATAAACCAACTAATAATATCCACAGTAAAATATACAGTTAAATATGACACACTTTATTATAACGGTATATTTTGAACGTTATAAATAGTAATATTGTAGCTTATCTTATATGCATTACAGGACAGTTTGTAGTAGCACAACATGCTAAATATAAGGAAATGAAACCTTGAAACACGTCTTCCACTTTCCTTTATCCTCCACTTCTATAACCGCAGCAATAATAAGGCATTTGCAGAATTTCAGTGTCACCAACTGCAGCTTGAGGGCGGACACGTATAGTGTTCTCCGCTGATTTTGTACGATTTTCCGAGACGTTTTTCCCGACTAGCTCAAGCTGATCAACCTTTCAAAATAGTGCGTTTAATTTGCATGATGTCACAATGAAAACGCTTGAGAGCTCTGATCATCAGTTTGGATACGCTAGATAATTTTAAAACATCAATTACCATGGTTTGGACTAATAATTGGGATTTAAACCTTTGCCAAGAGTAACACAGCCAGAGATGAAATAATTTTGAAATATCTAAACAGATGTCCAGTTTGAACTAAAATAAAGATTTTTGCAGTTGGTTGGTAATGTAAGTAATTCATTCTGACTCGGTCATTCAGCTATTTTTAATATTACTAAATAGTTTTAACGTTTAAAAGCCTTTGCAACTTCGACAATTTGAAATCGTACTGCTATGCATGTATATTTGTCATATAATTACAAAATATAAAAAGGTATATCAGAAATTATCACAAGCTCAGTTTAGATTTACGATGTTTTTAACTGATATTTGTGTGGTGTGTGCACGCAGTTTCCAGTTGAACAAATACTATTACTATACCAGTTTTGACTACAATAGCGCACTACAGGTAGCAATAAACTTATTATTTTGGCTTCAGCTAGTTTAGGGAAACGATCAAGCAAGGCGGGGGTGATTTGAAGGAGTGCAGATTGCAGAACGCAGGGTTAGAAACTATACTCGTTAGGCGGGGGGTTAGGGTTAGGATCTTTGTTGTTTTGGGGTTGCTTACAATCAAATAACATATTGCGTACAAAATTTATCAGTGATGGATTTACAGTGGGTGTAGGAGGGGTGCCAATTGCCTTGTCTTTTGGATTTGGCAAGGTAATTGTCAAACAAAAATAAAATAGAGACAAAATAAGATAATAGCATGATAACGTACAATAGTTAGACAATTCGAATTGCAAGCAAGTCTTCAATCTACAGTACAGACTACAGACTAGTGTCTCGCTGCAGTGGCATGTGACGTGTGTGTCCCCACCCAGCTGTCTCGGTCGCGCCCAACACCGCAGGCCTAAGTACTTCGCTCGCTCAGCACCCCCCCCCCCCCCCCTATACCAGATCAAGCTGGATCCATTACTCCTAGCCTCCTATACTGTAGTCACCTTCTGCAATCTGCATTCTGCAAATCTGACCACCGCCGGATAAAGCACGATGTGGGTATCAAAGTATTTGAGTAAGTATTTATGTATTTGAATGTATTTCTTCTATTTAGTTTCTTTCACACAGTATATAACGTTTCTCGGCACTCTATATTCACGATTAGTCTTGCCTTACCTTTTTCCACCCACTTACACTTTATGCTCAAGCTGTTTCTAGAAATCCAGATGTGAAATATCTCCGATTTTGTTAATGTCAAATCGGTCATTGCTTATCCAGAATAGTAAGAGCAGATATCGTAAAACTATTAACATTTCTAAACATTATACTTGAAGGCCTTGGCTACAGTTCTCCTTTAACTATTTTAACTACAGTTCTCCTTTAACTAAGACGTATTAGGAGCATTATACAAAAGTCTCAATGCTCTTACAATAATATATTCTTAATTTTACTTTCTTACTTATTTACTTTCTTACTTAATTTTACTTTCTTACTTTCTAATATTCTTACTTATTACAGTTTCATTATACGACAAAGCCCACTACATATATTACCACTATGAACAAAAAAAACACACATTAATTTAAAAAAAGAAAAGTCTTAAGTGCTGACTTAAAACTACTTAACATATCAAAGCTTCTAATTTCCTGTGGTAACGAATTCCACAGTTTTGGTGCCGCAACCGAGAACGCTCTGTCTCCATGAGTCACCGTTTTGGATTTTGGCTCAAGTAGCAGATTTCGGTCAGATGATCTCAAAGCACGAGTGGGTTTATATTTAGTTAAATTTAAATTAATAATTTTTTAGTTTAATATTAAATTTAACTAATAGTCTATGGTAATTGTACATAGAAATATAAGTTCAAATCAAATGAGGCCAAGTTGCTACTGTTATGATAAATTTAATAAAATAGATAAAAGGTTAAAAACGTTAAAAGAGTTCAGCTTTCGTCTTACTACAACATCGTCAGAACTACGAGATTATAAACAAGGTGCGGTTTAAGTGTAAGTTATGCAAAATATAATAAAAGGTATATAAAATATATACAAATATGATAACAAATAACATGATAATTAAAATAAAAGGTCAGCTAGTTCACTACGTTCCATAATATACCTTCTATATCTGTGTTTTTTTGTTTAGTTACAGTTACGATATACAGCATCGATTTTCCGAATTATGAAAGCAGCTATCTTCCTCATATTGCTATTTGGTATACTCAGTTCAGCGGTTTCACTTCATAATATAACAGAAGCTTTAGCTGCACTTGCCCCAGTTCCAATAGATGATCCTGAGACAGCCATATCATTGATGCAAAACGACGACGACGGAATTCCTAACGCCTCAAAAAGATGTGAAAGAAATTTAGGACTTGTTAGTGTTTTGTTTGCTATCATTTATATGTTTTTATGAAATGAAATAGAAATGTACTTATACAACGTGTTGCCAATGAACTGGAAAGTTGGTGACGTCACAAGCAAGGGTAAATCTGATGAAACTCAACCTCGTACCCAGCAAAATGCCCTGGGTACGAGGTTGGATGAAACTAGTCCGCGGAATGCTTTTCAGAATGTTGTGGTTCGATTGAGGAAGTCATTCATAAAGACTTTCAGACGTTTGTGACGTCACACGGATATCGAAAATATATCAAAGATGGCGGATGACAGGATTGTCTTTGGTCAAAATTGGTGCTATTGTACAAGAGTAGTTTTATTTACTTGGTGGTACTTCGTAATTAGCCTGTTTGTTAATCAGAAAGTCCAAAATTGGAAATCAAGAGATTCTCGATTTTAAGCTTTAGGTGAATGGGATCTAATTCTGATCCACTCGAGTTGTTATGATTGGAAAAGAGGTTACACTAGCAGCTAGCCTGAGAGGATCAGACCCCCACTCAGGCTGGGGTCTGATCAGTATCGAGAAAGATGGCGACTGTACATTTTACCAGAATGCTCTGCGACCTTAAATCACCTGTAATAACCCATCTTGCCCGCGAAGGCCCTGGGGACGAGGTTGATAACATCGTAACATTGTTTACTTTGTTAACATAAATTAAATACGTAAAAGCTTCCTTTTTACCAAATTTAATCTTTTTGAAACTACATTTTCTGATATTTCTACGATATTCAATGTTTACTGTGCGCAAGGAATTATGGTTAAATGTACCAATCGCTATCTTTTTCGGTACCCTCAGTTCTCAGAATCTCACGAGGCTAGCAGCGAGTCTTGCAACGTTTTTGTTTAGACGGTAATCCTTACGATAAGTTGAGTTCGATTTTACTTTGGGCAACGATTCCGGCAACAAAAACGTTGCAATGCTCGTTCTTGGCAAGGAGTGTCACACTTTGCTTTTTCTCGCAACTTTGTTGCGCAACGTGAATATTCAGACCTTCCAAGTCTCACGGTTTTACCACCATAGGTCACGGTTTTACCGTGAGACTCACGGTTTTGACCACAACCTCACGGTCTCACGGTAAAAGCAAGAAACTAAATTCTTCATCCTTTATTGGTGTGATTTCAATATTTAACGAGTTAACTTATTTATAAATATGGACGTAAATTGCATATTATTTTGCACTACAGACGCCATTTTGAAGTTATGCGCGCGCACATAAAATGTTTCTGACCGAGAGGAACGCCCAGGTTTTGGGTCGGTTACAAGGAGGCTGGTACGAGATTATGCCCCCACGTGAAGTATTTCAACATGGCGTCTGATATTGAATGACGATCAGCAAAACCTCAAAAACAACAAAAAATCTTATCTTGTATTATTCTATTTGTTAAAACCTTGCTGTTACATGGGAAAAATACAAAATATATCATTACGTTGATATCTCACTATTTTTGCACTTTTCTCACTATTTTTTGGGAGAAAAAAATTGGTTCTCACTGTTTTTGCTTTGGATGGCAGGTCTGATATTAGTTCATAGGACTATCCGTATCGGTACATCAGTGTTTACAGTTGAAAACTACATGATATGTAGGGACACTAGTAATTGTGTAATAGTGCGCTAAAGGTTTTGCCAAAGGTTTTTATTTATAGTGTTTTTAGAGGTAATTGTAAGAACAATCAGTTTAAACTTGTCTCTGCGGGAAAGGGGTTTCTTGATCACGAAATTGAAAAATTTTCATTCACGAATCAGGGAAATTTACAGAAAGATATTTCCTACCTCGTTCCCAGGGCCACAAACGAGTACTGCAACGCGGTAATATAAATGGCGACTGTTTTGAAAGGAAGGTTTGTTTTGAATCGTTTTCTCCTTAATTCTGCTCGAAATTGTTCACGTCCGCTATTTTGTAGCTTTACTAACAGCACTACAGATGACACAGAAAGTAAGGATAGACAGTTAAAAGTCGTTTATGAGTTAGAAGATGTAAGTAAATGCAATTCATTAATTGTATAAATATGTCGGTTGCGTTTCAAGTGCTCTGAATACATTTTAATGCTTGTGATGGTAGTGTCAAAATCGGTTGTGATTTCGGTTATATAATATTAAAAATACAATGATGATTATTGATGAAGTCGTGATAATGATCAGATGATGAATTGATGATGTTGCAATGATGAATATAAAATGCTGGTTATGATGGTGATGTTGTTGACAATAGTTATGCTGTGGTGATTATGGTTATAATGATGTGATGATGCTGTAATGATGATGGTTATGATGATTATAACATTGACAATATTTATACTAATGATGAAAGTAGTGATATTACTGTGATAATATAAATTTCCAGTGTTTAGAGTAAAACACAATTTAATTATTTCCAGCCTCAATATGCCCTTATTTCTGGAGTTCCAGAGGAACAACTGAAAACAAGAAAAGTGCGGATATTTTCTCCATCTCAGAATGCTATGCAATCTGGTTCATTTAACACAAGATTATGGAGTTTAGAGTTTGATACTCAAGATCGCTGGGAAAATCCTTTGATGGGCTGGGCATCAAGGTAAATTACATCAAATGTGAAACCAAGATACAAAGTACCATGCTTTAATTGCTGAATATCCTCCAAGTGTTTGTGAACAAGAATCAAGTATTTAGGGTTTGATCAAGTACTTGAATACTGCCGCAGCCTGCATCTACCCCTCCCCCCTAAGGCTAACGCTGCCCAGTAGTGAATTGCAGGAGTATTTTACTTGAACTCAATTACTTTCAAATCTCCAAATTTTATATCAAATAAGAAATATATTTTTACACCTGTTAACACATACATAAGTCTAACAACTTCTTTGTTTCAAAAAATTGCACTTGGGCATTACTCCTGGGTCTTGACAGTCTCGATAATGGTACATTTGTATATATATATATATATATATATATATATAGACATTGGGTACCAATAATGGTACAATTGTATATATGTAGACATTTTGTATCAATAATGGTACAATTGTATCATTATCAATAGTGGTACAATTGTATTATGTTGACATTATCAATTTTGATGTGTATTTATCGTTTTTGTTTGTAGTGCTGACCCATTGTCAAATATGTCAGTTGAATTTTCTTCAAAAGAAGATGCTATCCGTTATGTTGAAAGACAAGGTACAATAAGCTACCAATCATGTTTTAGCACAACCAAATAATCCCACCATAATTCCCAAGAGTATTGTAACACCAGTGTATATTTTATCTTTTATATGTAAACTAAAAATAGACAAAAATATCTTTTTACAGGATGGGATTTTGAAATCGAAGAGAAAGCAGAGCCACTAACTAAAAACAAATCATATGGAGCTAATTTTTCTTGGGCTAAAAGAACAAGAGTTTCAACAAAATAATAAAGGACAACCATTAGTTATGCTATGATATTGTAGTATGTTTCCTATTTGCTTGCTTGGTGTGTTTATGTCACTTCAAAAGTTAGCACTGTTCACTATCAAATAAAATTTTTAAAAAATACTCTTAGTATTCCAAAGTCAAAATATCTTCAAATCTTCCATTGTTAATGTATTTACTAGTATAGAGCTTATTCATAAATGCCCCCTCGTTTTATAGTCAAACCGGATGTTCTCGTGCTTTATCAGGATTCCTCGACAGGTTGCCCTAAAAATCGTTTTAAATGCCTAACTTTATATAATGCTAACTTCTACATAAATTTAGAGCCATTACCTTCAAGTATTACATCACATTTTAATTTATGTATTGTTCGATGTTTAAAACCAATGTGTTAAGCAACCTGTTGAGCAATCATGATAAAGCATTTGCAAGTTGCTGATTGAATCCGCCAGTGGAAATTGCAATGTTGCACGCAAGAGAACATCCGGTTTGACTAGTACTATAAACTATAAACTATAAAGTAAGAATCCTTTTCAATTTCGTACATGAAAACGAGTTCATAAGCGCCAATTTATATGCATATAAAAAAGAATATTATATAAAATATATAATTTATTAAAATAAAAGCTGGAGCCCCATAGGTCATTGATTGGTAAAAACATGTATTAGGGGAAATTTGTAAAAACATTGTAAATACATGTAGTTGCAAAAGATTAAATTTGGTAAGAAACTGCAAGTAAAACAATGTTAATGGAGCTAATTAAGTTTGCAAAGCATTGTGGTTCAATGACGAATATGCAATAATCCCCTCGCCCATCTATGGTGCCCAGACCTCGCACGCCGTGGCCGTGTACTTGTGTATTTGCAAAAATTCACAATTTGCAAAAGCCAGTTTCGTCGAAGAAATGTTTGAACGTTATCTCGGCCAATATTTAACCGATTTAAAATCTGAAAACCAACATACGCGTCTACTGTATTACGAGAACGCGAATACCCTTCGTAAAAACGATTTATGTACTCGCTATAAGCTGGTTAATATTATTTTGAACGTTATCTCGATCAATATTTAACCGTTTCCAATTCTGAAAACAGATTTAGAATTGCCTAGTCCAAGTACATAACATACATACCCATACATGCATACCCTTCGTAAAAACCTGTTTGTGTCGGATTCAAACGGATTACCCCAAAACGACATTTTACACTTATATATCAGTATATAACGAATTTGCAAATGTAAATAGAAATGCAAATGTAGGCATGTAGCTATATTGTGGTTTTAGCCGGATGTTATGAATTGAAATAAGTTTTATCCCGACGCAGAACACGTCATTTTGATGCGCAGTCGACATTACGAACTGGATTATACTGAACAATGTTTTCACATTCAGTAGAATTTGGGTAAGTAGTACATCCACTTCCCGTTGAACATCACAAAAATAGCGAAAGTTCAGCGGTAATACTGCAGAATCCGGTAAGTACTTCATCTTGCAGCGATATAGTGAACCCATAACACTAAACAAGAGATTAGGGGTTCGCTATATCCTGCAGGATGAAGTATTAACCCAGAATCCGGTTACTGGCCATGACGTCCAGTGAAAACGTTCTGTTGCAGCTAAAATTTTGGATCGCACGTCTGCGCCCAAAAACCATTTTACTTCCGTCAGCTTTAAAAATATTTATACAGAAACGAATACTAACATTGCCGGTATAAAAAATATATTTTTTCTATATAGTTCAGCACTGAAAAAGCAGTGAGAAAGAGAATAGCGCTCAAAGTCTCGTTAAAAAAAAATATGCCGTTTCGTCGCTATAGGGGATTCGATTTTTATCTTCGACTCTTCGAGTAATATTTCTCACGAATTGAGCGAGTAAAATTGTCAAGACGATCTTCATGCGGCCTGCCATGTAATGTTTCTTAATCGATGAAAAAACCAATAGCCACGATGATATCTTCACGTGTAAATATATCTTCACTTTTTTAGAACAGGAGAAAAGACTTGCCACAAGTCGACTACTCTTGTCTTGTACTCTTGTTCTTGTCTTGTACTCTTGTTCTTGTCTTGTGTCGCCACGAAGTCACCGAGTGGTCGACTTGTTTCACATGCGTGGATTTAAATTGATTTGCAATTCTGGCGTGAAAATCAACTACAGGGTGGGATTAATAAGTTACAGTTGTATTGACAAGTTTCGAACCAGCTTAGTTGTATCAGGCAAAGTTAGAATGCTCCTTTTTCATTATCATGTGGCTGCTTCAACAGTTTCTACGTCAACTAAGACATCTCAACGTATGCAGTAATATGTCACATAATATGTCACATAATGCATAAATCATTATGCATGTGTGACGTAAATTCCGGACATTTGCAATCAAACAAACTGATATATCGCAAAAAGAAAGCCAAGAAACGAAAATCTTCAAAAGAAGTTACTTTATCATTTTAAAAGTACTTCCAAATAAGACAATAAAAAATGTTGAGGTTAGGGGAAAAAATACTGGAAAGTACTTTGGAGTATTTGAAGTAAAAAAATTTGTTTAAGTACTTGATGAAATCATCAATATATATCGTATAATATAAGCTGAAATTTCAAATAGTCTTTACTCCGTTATTTATTCCTCAACTCACATGCAGCCAAGTTAGTCACATAACTAAAATATTTACACATCTTTGTCGATTTCGCACATTTCAACGAGTTTGAATTTGTGCGTTGGTAATTGATTGCCGAATTACAAAAACAAAGTAAAAAAACAGAAAATATATGTTCAAAATGGTAAAAGAAGACACATGTAGAACATGTTTCGAGGGGTAAAAACATGAGTAGTTGGATCCAGTTCAACAAAGATGAATTTTAGATGAATTCTTATCAGATATCACACTATAGTCTGATAAATATTTGGAACAAACAAATTATTTTCGATTTGAGATCGTTAAAAAGATCTTCGTATCTTGAGTTATTTGGAACATTAAGATAAGTAATATGTGGAGATATCTTTCGATTTTTCAACCAATGAATCGTTTGGTATTTTCGGTAGAAAGCTATCGGTAAACAGCAGTTCGGTACTTCCTGTGCACGAATTTTAAAAATATCGTTATGATCTTTCGAAGGTTTTCATTTCCAGCAGCTGGTCACCGAAGTAGTCCATAAAAAATATTTAGTCGATAAAAATAAGTCGATAATAATAAAAAATATTTAGTCGCTAAGAAAAGGTTTGGGATTTTAGAAAACGATTCCTTCCAGGCATATTGCTTCCTAAAACATACAAAAAAACTTGAATGAGAACACATTATTCCCTCTTATTCATTCCCTAGCTTTCTCCAACCCTATACTTCGTTATCCTGTTCTATCTTATTCTATCTTATCCTTTCCTTTCATATTCTATGTATAGTTTAAAACACGAGCAGGGTTTAAAAACGACGTGTCTAAATAACCATGTTTACCAACTATTTCAGTGATTCAAGCCATTTTTGCCGAGAAAGTCGAAGGGAAGGTTTATGTAAAGAGAGCAAGGAAAGGTTTATGTAATTGAGCAAGTTACAGCGAATTCAAAATACAGCTGCAAGACTTGTAACGGGGGTTAAAAAATCGGAGCATATCTCCCTTGTGCTTCGTAATCTTCACTGGTTGCCGGTGAGATCAAGGATTGTATTTAAGATACTAATAATTACTTTCAAGGCTATGCATGGCCAGGTGCCTGTTTATATTACTGATTTGCTAAATAAATATAAACCTACTCGTGCTTTGAGATCATCAGACCGTAATCTGCTACTTGAGCCAAAATCCAAAACGGTGACTCATGGAGACATAGCGTTCTCGGTTTCGGCACCAAAACTGTGGAATTCATTACCACAGGAAATTAGAAGCTTTGATATGTTGGGTAATTTTAAGTCAGCAGTTAAGACTTTTCTTTTTTAAAATTAATAGTTTTTTTTGTTCATAGTGGGAAAATATGTAGTAGGCTTTATCTTATAATGAAACTGTAATAAGTTTTATATGTAAATTTAAGAATATATTGTTGTAAGAGCATTGAGGCTATTGTATAATGCTCCTAATACGTCTATTATTATTATTATTATTATTATTATTATTATGTAAATCAGGACGAATCTTTATCACATACAGTGTGTATAAAAAAAACTGAACCGGCATAAAATAACATTCGTACAAAAAAGGGAGGTTTACAAAGTGCAATATACAAACTGCAGTATATAAAATTATTGGGATCATATAAATAAAAAAACGACATAGATTTACAAAATTTACGGACAGTTATATGTTCGACACGATTGGAGTGGGAGTTTTGTTCCACGATCGGCTGCCTCGCACGCAGAGGACTTGAGCACGGAGGAGGGCGAAGGCGATCTTCTTCCGCAACCAGCTCATGACCATGGAGGGCTCGAAATTCTTTTTCACAGCGATCTGATCTGCTAGGGAAGATAGGAAATGCTGTGTTTCCCTGCCACATCCTCCATATATGCAATGAAAACAAGCGGCGTAAATGATCCATGTTCGATCTGGACGATGCGTTGGTTGTACTGCCGCTTCTTTTCCCTTTCGTTGGCGTTGAACACGCTAGTGAGGCTCTGGTTTCGGTGTGTCGAGGCGTAAGGGTTGAATACCCGGACATCAAAGAATGCCTTTTCACATCTCTGCCAGAAACCTCTTCCTGCGATGTCGACTCGAGCGTCGTCAGTCGAGTTGGCGCTGGGTAGTAGGTAGGTAAATCTTTATTTAAAAAATAACACGCTAGCCCCAACAACAATAGCTGATTTCCATGAGGGGCGTAGCGTTTCACCAGCCAGAGGAGCAAGGGCAGGCTCTGTTGATACATCATACGCAACTTCGTCGATGGCAGCTGCTAGCAGATCACGTACTTCATCATGTCGTCGGTGCATGAAACCTACTTTCAAACACGATAAGGCATGGTCAACTGTGAATACCTTTCCGCAGGCGCAGTGCGTTGCGTTGGTAGACGTTTCAACTCCCATCGATAACGAAGATAGATTGCATCAAAGAACTCTCGCTTATTGATGACATATCCCTCGTTAGCAAGTGGAAGAGCTGTCAGCCAGATCGAGGAACCTTTCACCTGTGCGAGGTCGTTGGCGCGAATCTGTTCCGCTGACATGGTCGATCTCAGATGTTCGAGCTGGGCTTTGTATGAGAACACAGAAGTGAGATATAACAATCCCATCCCCTTTTTACTATGCGTTCATTTTATTTCTATTTAGACAGTTTGTCCTCGCATTCCGTGGAAGACTGGGAGGCAGTTGGTCGCGGTTTGCGATTGTTATTTTATCCTTAGAGTTTTCTCTGATATGTTTTAGAATACTTTTACTATTTGTATTCTTCTGTTTATGTACGTTTGCTGCTCGCTGATTCCGAACTGAATATGACTATAGGTTACTAAGCTATGACGTTTATTTTAGGACTTAGTCCTTTCATCAGCTGTGTATTGTGATTGATGAGGAATATGTATTATTTATTAAATATAAGGGATAAAGGGGGTGAATTCATAGGATGAATGGGAGAATGAAACATCACAAAAACAGTCAACCGTCTGATTTGAATGCCATACAGTACACAACTCTAAACCGGCATAAAATTAGTTAGTATTGGCTCAAAGGTGTCTAGGCCTTTCAAACTACTACAATACTAAGTTGTTTGAAAGGAATGTTAATTAATTTTATGCCGGTTCAGGTTTTTTTGATACACACTGTATAAAACATCCCACTGATTTCCTTTGTCTTTTCCTCATGAATTATTAATGAGTTTTTGAAATTAGTATAGAGCCCAGTACACTCACTTGGACAATTAACATAGCTCGAAGATCTTCGTGTTCTAGGCGGAAGAGTTGGTGGTTGTTCTTCTAGGACTTGCACTGTTAAACCAATCAATCATTAATCTTAATTATTAATCATGCATGTTCATAATAATAAAGTATTTACACTGGACAGACAATCAGTGCTTCCACTTGCCAGGAAATGTCCTGGCAAAAGTAAATATTGGGCTCTGGCAGGAAAAATGGCAGGAAATCCTTTTTGGAAGGAAATTGGCAGGAAATATAATGAATTGCCAGGATAATGGCAGGAAATTCTGAGATTCCAACCATTGGGGCTTTAAAATAGTCTATGTGTGGCGTAGTAACTAGTAAAATGTTGAATATACAAGAAAGCTACCTATCATAGAGTTTTCAAACGCTGGCAATTTGATTTGGGCCTTCAATTGGCGGCGTTTTCGCCTTCGCAAATCGCATCAACTTCGGAAATCGCTCGGTACGATTCGGAAATTGCTCGGGAATCGCTCGCAGGCTCAACTCAAATGGGCAGCGGTTGAAAAAAATTATTTGTTAAAAAAATGACAAATGTTCGAAAACGACGAAAATCTCAAGAATAAAGACACTGTTTGCTGAGATTTTTAAGTTATATTTTAATAGGAAATGCCAGGAAATTTGCCAGGAAATTTTGCAATTTCTGGCAGCAAATATTGCAATAAATAAGGATGAAAACAGGAAATCCAGTTTTATGAAAGTGGAAGCACTGCAGACAATGTATAGTTTTGTATAAGTTGTAACGGTGTTGCTGTGCAAGCTGTGTTAAGTTGTCAACACTCAGAAAACCTCTGAGCTCCAGACAGGACTCGAACCCGTAACCTTCTGAATGCTAGACAGACGCTCTAACCATTGAGCCACTGGAACTCAGATGACAGAGCAAGGTTAAATACGGTATTTAAACCTGGGACGAGTCTTGCCGTGTTCACAAATATTTGGTGGACTACAAGTCGTGTTGTGACTTGTGACAGTCAATTTCCAGTCAAATGTTGTTAGTGAAGTTAGGTAGTTGCAGCTTGATGCTTGTAAAAGTTGTAAAGGTTTTGCTGTGTAAGCTGTGTTAAGTTGTCAATACTCAGAAAAACTCTGACAACTTTACAACTTTTACAAGCATCAAGCTGCAACTATACCTATTAACTTAACTAGTTTTGTATAGTATTGTAAAATTGTACACCATTCTTAACATACCTGTAACAGCGTTTATGTACGGACCTGAAATATTAAAACATTGATATTTAGAATCTTATCGGAAGCTCATAATAATATATATTAAAGTGCATATGACCCCAAAAATGACAATGCTATATTTGAAAGAGCAGAATGGCTTTAACAATTCTTCGATACCTATTTTCGTTTTCGAGCTATTCAGTTATATGTGATATGTTAATGAGGCACATGATGACGTCAAAGCAGGCAAACAACATTGTGACAATTCTAAAATTCGTGCATATCTTCAAAGTTATCTAACGAAATTACTTGATGCTTTGCACATGAAATGTTGTGTTGTAACCATAGTAACAGATTAGCTTCCAAACCTCTCCGTTACCATAAAGAAGTCTTCATTTTCTTCCATTGCAAGCACCGTTTTCGATTTCAAACTTCGGTATTGCATTGGAAAAGCTATTGAAAAAGATATTGAGAACTGCCAATTTCAACATGTTCTGCACATGAGAGAAAACAAATGATCTTGTTTTAGAAACTAAGAGGTCTGAAAGCTATGTTACTATGGTGATAACATAACTTGAACCATATTCTTTAGTTTGGTAGTATGCATCCACGTGCAAAGTTTCAAGTAATTTTATTGGATAACTTTGAAGATATACACGAATAATGTTGTTTGCCTGCTTTGACGTCATCACGTGCCTCATGTAATAGATCAAACACGAGTTTGAGTGTTTCATCAGGGGTTCCAAACAAAATGTAATATTTGCTCGTAGACTTGTTAACTTTAGTGAGAAGAGTTCCAATGATATTACCACTAACATTGTCTATTTTAAATTTTTATTTAACTGGCATATTACGTTTACGATGTTAAATTTTGGGTTGTTCGTTTGCCGTTGATTAAATTTTTAACTGGAGAGTTTTTCTTGAAATTGTTCTTACTATTTTCGGTATTTTCGTAACTGCAACTCTCGTCAATCGTCGCTGGTGGTGGAACATTGATGTAACTTTGGTCAGCGGGCGGTTCCACAGGCAAAGGCCGTTGGGAGACTAAAATAAGAACGAGCAAGGAATTACAAAACAGGATGAAGATAAACTGAGATAAAGAACCATTACTTGTCGATTCAATAAATATAAAAACTAAACCTAACAATACGGGTGAGGTTATGATTTGGAAACAATTTGATATTTACACATCCAGATACAGTAAAAACCCGCGTATAAGACCCTAGATTTTTCCAAGTTAGCCTAAAAAGGTTCTTATATAAATGGTGTTTACTGCAAAATTAGGCTATTTAGGTTCTTAAACAGGTTCTTATTTTCTTTAGAAAAAGTGACTTGGTTTTGGTAAGTGTGGTCTAATATTTATATAAATTATGCATAAATTTTCTCCAAATGACTGCTATCTAAGCAAATACAAACCCTATATGCACTTTAAAGTCACACTATATGTAATTTACAGCTTACTGTGTGTAAATTCAATGGAACAAAATAATGTATATAACTGTAGACATATAAATGCCAAATATTACCTATAATATACCCAGAATCTTATCCCGGCATTACCACCACCATATATACAGAACTCGTGACTAGGCTCTCGGCAACGGCTTCCGTAGCTCAGTGGTCAGAGCACTGCACTAGCATCGCAGGGTCGCGGGGGTTCAATTCCAGCCGGAAGGCCTTGAAGTTGCATTTTTCGCAACTGGTCCCGGTTTGGTCTTAAAAATGTATGTATTCCAACACTCGAAATTTTCCTTCACCATAAATCCTTTATACATTATTTGTCTAGTTCTGGCTCATTTTCATTACTTTGTAGAGTTTATTTTCTTTGATTTATAAATTTTTAGTTTTGGACTATTTGATAAAATAAGAACAGCTGCTTTCAAATTTTAGCCTAAAACAGGTTCTTATGCCCTTTACGTAAGGGGGGGTCTAAATGGAAAATCTTAGCCTAACGGGTTCTTAAAATCTAGGTTCTTATACGCGGGTTTTTACTGTATACCCAGATGACTGGCCTATTTCAGTTTAAAGAGTGTCTGTCAACCGTCTTGCATTGCAAGTTTGTGTTTATCTTTTCGACGTAAACAAAGTGTTTTGAAGTACTTCGTTGCCAATTTGACGTTGTAAATACTTCGGAAATTCGCCGAGTCTTCTCAAAAAACCCTATAGAGGCTTTCTCATTTATCTACAATCCAATTACGTCCACATAGAAGACGATTTTTTTGTTTGAACTCCGCCCTCCGAAAGTCAAGAAAACGTTGATTTTTATGAAAAATGCAGAAATAATTACTTTCTAAGGTATGTTTTCTTTCAATTAAAAAACAAAATGAAAAAATTAAATTTAAAAATTGACAAGATATTTAGACCCCGTTCACACGATGCCGGTACGAAATGAAACCGTAACGAAATCGTTACGGTTAAGCCTTGCGTTCACACGATACCGGCATGAAATCGTAATGCTAACCGGAACGATTTGAAACCGCAATGCTAACCGGAACGATATGAAACCGTAATGAAATTATTCCTTACCGGCATCGTGTGAACACCTAACCGTAATGATTTCATCACGGTTTTACGAAACTTTTTTCTCTGCTAAAAAATACGGGGTAAAAGAAGCGCGGTGGCGGGAATTTTAATCTTTGTAAATAATAAAGAAAAGTTGTAAATGCCAAATGGAAAAAATGCCACCAATCACAGAGTATATATTTTTAAATCAAATCAAACTTGGCGTGTGAGTGGATACCATGTGCCTGGCGCTTGTCGAGATTTCATTTGTAATCTTGCGTTACCGTGTGCCGTGTTTTTCGATTCACAGTTTCTCATTCAGTATCGAATATAATAGTGACTCATTGAATAGTGATTGCGATCAAAACTGTCAGCAATAATCAAAAACTCGAAATCATACCGGCATCGTGTGAACGCAACACCGTAACGGCATGAAATGATACCGGTACCGTGTGAACAGTTTGATACCGTGATGATTTGATGCCGGTACGATTTCGTACCGGCATCGTGTGAACGGGGTCTTACAGATGAGTCCACCAAGTGAATTTCGTGCTTCGAAAAATAGCCGACCGAGCGTGCAATGCGTCACGGTTGACAGTCACTCTTTATGAAATCAAAGGTTCAAAGTAGCGGACTTTTTACTATTAATCACAACTGAGTGCAGAAAAGCCTTTCCCGCGACCCAATCGTCACAAATAGGGAGTTAAAAAATAAAACTAGAAGTTATTATCGTAAGGGAAGTGCTGCCTCAAATTATTTATTCGGAATAAATAATTTGAGGCAGCTGAGCCATCGGAAGCCTAATGTTTTATAACATTTCCAAAATGAACCCTGGGATTGATCATTATATAAATTGTAACAGACATACTGTAGTATGTGCACATTGTTTTCAATTCTTTTAATTATATTTAAATACATTAGACTTAAATTACAAATAACTATCGCTTAATATTCGAATATAATTGGCAAGGCTTTTGACTGGATACACACTACACAGTATACATACATTATGACTATATATAGTTGATGTTTGGTAAACAATGTCTGATAAATCACTGCCACTATAAATAATGCTGCTTTAATACTGTGGCAAAGCTGTCAGTGGAATCGCGAGTGATATGTTATGGCAAAGCAAGAGCTAAACAAATAGGCGCTAACAAAATAAATACCAGAAATGGTATGTAACAGATGTTTCTGGTATTGTTGATCCATTGTTTATATCGTTTTATCGTTTATATCGTTTATATTTCACTAAATATTATTTAGATGGCGAAAAGGATATTACAACAAGATGGCGGATGACAGGATTTTCTTTGGTCAAAATTAGTGCTGTTGTTTTGTACAAGAGTAGTTTTGTTTACTTGGATTACCTTCGTAAGCCTGTTTGTTAATCAGAAAGTCAAATATTTGAAATTGTGATCTTTGTTGCCAATGCCCTTTAACCATGATGGATTTTATTTATCAAAAATTTAGCATCAAAGGCCGTTGTATTATTTATAATGTTCCCAACTTCTTTACTCACAAGGCACTGCATGCAAATACAACTGATCATCCCCTTGCATGGGAGGGGTAGGAAGAGGACGATTCTTTTGAGATTTGGAAGCTAGAAGTGACAAAAATAGAGCAATTTTAGAAGTAATAAAAATAAAGTGTCCTCTCTTGTGTTGTGCGTTCTTTTTATTTTTGGTAACTTATTATATGACAATGGCCTTATTTTTCCTAATCAGGTTAAGAGAACTGGTCAAATCCAGGAGCGGTGGTTTTCTTTTCAGTGCTTGTCTTAATAATAATAATATTTTACCAGGGTAAACCCTTCAGCATATAAGTGCTGTTATCAATGGGTGCCCTGGAGAATTTACAAAAAATATATATATAAAAAATAAAAAATTAAATCTATAATTACAGTTACAATACTAAAATTACTAAGTATCAAAGTCCTATCTAAAGATGTCCACTATTTTCGATTTAAACAAGATCAATGAGTTAATAGATTTAATTTCGTTCGGTAAGTCATTATATTCTTTAGCGCCTAAATAAAACGTTCCTTTTATCGCCGACTCTATTTTAATTTTCGGCAGAATAAGGTCTTAGGTATTTCTTCTGGTATTGAAAATATGTGAGGACTTTTTGAAATCATTTCTAAAAAACTCAGGACCCTCACAATTAATACTTTTAAAAACAAAAATCAGACGGTGCATAGAAGTACGTGCTTGCTTGTAAGGTATTCCAGCCAAGCTGATGTAATAACTCTTCATGGGAAAGCATGTTGTCCTTTAAAATTATCCTTGCTGCCTTTCCTTGTAAGCGTTCTAAAGTAATATATCTTGAGGGTGCCAAGGAATTCCAAAGTAATGTTACAATCATTGTAATTAGAATCATTAGAATCATTGACTTATAGACTCTTTCAGCAGCATGAACTGTTAGATGATTTTTAATTCTTCTTAACAGTCCCGACTGACCAGCAACTTTACCAAATAACCTAGATGTATGTTCTTTAAATGTTAAACTTTGGTTCAAATAAACTCCCAAATGCTTATAAAATTTCGTTTGCTTAAGTGGTTGATCACTTTTTTATCATCTTTTGATCATCTTTTGTTCCTAGCACCCAACGACGGACAAAATTCCGATCTGATCTAAAACTCCACACGAGTCAGAACACGAGTAACACGAGTGAACACGAGTGAACACGAGTGAACACGAATGGAACACGAGTGAACACGAATGGAACACGAGTGAACACGAGTGAACACGAGTGAACACGAGTGAACACGAGTGAACACGAGTGAACACGAGTGAACACGAGTGAACACGAGTGAACACGAGTGAACACGAGTGAACACGAGTCTAATACGACTGAAAACACCTGGTAAAAATTAGTATCATTAGGTTGGTTACGTCATGTAATACGTCCAGCTATCTCGAAGGAGACTATTGGAACTTACAGAAATTGCAGCACGAAACAGGAAATGACGCCCATTGATCTAGCTATTTTGGGAACAAGTTCACGTATGCGAATAACGTCTGGCAGCGGGATGGGAAACGTGCTATTTCGTACCCAGAGCCTGCAGTCCTATCCTGGATCCACTAGATCCTTGCAAGATCACTCGTTGTCACTGGACAAAAGGATCACAGTCCCTGGTACGAGATTGGAAAGCGTGGAAGTGCAAGACCTTGAATTTTGGTATGTATCTTCTTTTTATTCTGTTGTTTTAGCAATTATTGTGTTTAATTTATTTTCGCTCTGTCCTTGGATAATCCACACAGCACACACATTGTTTATTTTATTTACATGTTTAACCCCATCTAGATTGTTTTTTTTTGGTCTTCTGGGGTTTGGTGGGGAGGGGCGGAATCTGCCCGCAATATCTCCAAAACTATTAGATGTATGCCAATGAAATGTTCACAATTGATGGCATGGTAGCGCTGAATATAAGTTACAATTTTGTTGTCATGGCAACAAAAATGTGACGTCATTATGACGTCATCAGTAAAAAATCGATTTGAAGCAGTTATCAAGTAAATAGCTTATAAGCAAATATCAGTAAATAGATTTATCTTAAAGGACATTGGCAACAAAAATTAAGTTTGTCTAATATGAAAGAACTCGTAAAATGATAGAGTAACACCTTTTACAACTTTTCCGTATTTTACTTCGTTTTTTAAATATCTCAGTTTGTTTGATATGTAAATGAGATGGTCTCTGACGTACTCAGGTGTGGGGTAGAGAATTTTCAGTCATTAAAAAATGTCTTACAGTGATTGCTAAATTTACAACGTTCATTATCATGAGTTATTATACGCACATTTTCAAGTAAATTTGTGGAACAAACTTGAAGATGAACTAATATTTTATTTAGTGCAAATTCTCCACCCCACACCTGACGTCAGACACCATCTCATTTACATATCAAACAAACTGAAATATTTCACAAACGAAGTAAAATACGGAAAAGTTGTAAAAGGTGTTACTCTATCATTTTACGAGTTCTTTCATATTAGACAAACTTAATTTTTGTTGCCAATGTCCTTTAATCGCTATGTACTTATTCTTGTTGTTTCTATTAAATCGTGTTCAGGAATACTCTGCATCTTTTTAAATATTTTTCACCATTTTTTCAGCCCCTACTACCAATGCACAACTAGGAAAAGTCGTAAAATTTGAGATTCATAGCTGTGTTCATTATTGAGATATCTGCATTTCAAATCAATTCAGCGCGGGTAGATTCCGCCCCAGCATATACTGACGACTGTGACAGCCCTAAGGCCATGTGGAATGAAAGTTAATGAAATAATGGGAATGAAAGTTATAGAATACAGTGCAAGCGAAGAATTTTGAAAAGTAATACAGGGTTTTTTTCGTTATTCGCCATTCATTATTTAAGTGAGTCTCTAACGAGGAAGAACAAGTGCAATTTTGACAAAAAAAACATCTAAAAGTAGACATAAATTTAGAAAACCTATCAGATCAAGTCCAGAGATCAAGTCTAGGTCTCAAGCCATCGTCTGACAATGATCACGAACGTCATTTTAGAGCGCATGTAAACTCCATCCCCGAGCCTACGTTTAATATATCTGTTATATCAAATCATCATAAGTGATACAAACTATTTTTTCGCTGTAATTTTGTTTTAATACCTTATTCGGCCAATTGGTGCCAAAATACTTGAATCTTTCAACGAATAATGAAATTTTTACAAATAAATAGGGCCTTTTTTAAGGATTTGCTATTGGGGGGGGGGGGGGGGGGGGGGGGGGGGGGGGGGGGGCTTCATGGGAACTTCGTTGTCTTTGCTGTCGTCCTAAGGGGGGCGGGGCTGGAGGTATGTCCCTAGAAGGTCGTTTTTGGCGATCTGGCATTACCAATTGAGATAGCATCTTCCGCAGACAACTCTATGTCTTCCCAGCTGTGAGAGCTGATTTTTTTCAGGCAGCACTTATTCAGTTTGAGAGTACTTATGAGGACCCCCCTATAGGTTACAGAGTATTCCTGAACACGAAATTTCACGAAGAAATTTTCATTTTAATAGAAACAATAAGAATAAGAACATAGCGACTAAGATAAATCTATTTATTGATACAATAACTTATGTACGTTAACTGAACAGTAAGAAATAATCCTGAGAAAAATCTTTTTTTGAACTGCTTCAAATCCGAATTTTTACTGATGACGTCATAATGACGTCACATTTTGTTGCCATGACAACAAAAATGTAACTTATATTCAGCGTTACCATGCCATCAACCTGTGAAAATTTCATTGGCATACATCTAATAGTTTTGGAGATATTGCCCGCGGGCAGATTCCGCCCCCCCCCCCCCCAGAAGACAAAAAAAAACCCAATGATAGGGTTAAACATGTAAATATAATAAACAATGTGTGTGCTGTGTGCATTATCTAAGGACTGAGTGCAACTAAATAATTAAACACAATACTTGCCCAAACAACAGAATAAAAAGAAGATACATACCAAAATTCAAGGTCTTGCGCTTTTATGTCTGATTCTCCACGCTTTCCAATCTCGTACCAGAGACTTTTGTCCAGTGACAACGAGTGATCTCGCAAGGATATAGAGGATCCAGGAAAGGACTGCAGGCTCGCATGGGTACGAAATAGCACGTTTCCCATCCCGCTGCCAGACGTTATTTGCATACGCGAACTTGTTCCCAAAATAGCTAGATCAATGGGCATCATTTCCTGTTTCGTGATGAAATTTCTGTAAGGCTCCAATAGTCTCCTTCGAGATAGCTGGACGTATTACATGACGTAACCAACCTAATGATACTAATTTTTACCAGGTGTTTTCAGTCGTATTAGACTCGTGTTCACTCGTGTTCACTCGTGTTCACTCGTGTTCCATTCGTGTTCACTCGTGTTCACTCGTGTTACTCGTGTTCTGACTCGTGTGGAGTTTTAGATCAGATCCAAAATTCCCGCTGTACATCGAGTTTGACCCGTCAAGCAAACTCTAAAATGGCGGCGCCCAGAAACATAAGATACATGAACGAAAACGTTATAATAATAATGGAAACAGTAGTATAGAGAGTGGCGGTACGAGCTCAGTCAACGTCAACCGTAATATAAACACCAAAACATCACCAAATTTGTGTCGAGCCACAACTTAGCAATGTTTTGGTGTTTATGTTTTACAATCGACGTTGACTAACTCGTACCACCACTCTCTATACTACTATGACAATCATTAGCCAATCTAAACACCTCTCCCATGTTTCCCACTCAATTGATAAGAAATACTAAAATAACGATTTTCACTAAATTTAAAGCTAGAATGTGTCGTTTCATCATTTTCACGTCTTTAAAAAGTAGAAAGTGTCGTTTCAACATTTTCGCGTATTTAGAAAAAAGGCATAGTGTGCCACTTCAACGTTTTCACACATTTAAAAAAGTAGAAGGTGTCATTTCAGCATTTTTACATTTTTGTTCAACAAACCACCGACACGTTCCACTGCTGTCTAACAAATTCACGCGCGAAAAAAAAAACCACTAGATTTTGGTTCTAGTGGTGATGTTTATCCAAATGGATAGCGAAATGGTGCTCTTTTGATTGGTCAACAAATAGCCGGTTGTTTTGCAAATTAGTCCGTTTGCTCACTGTTTTCAATGTTTTTGTGGCCATACGCGTAGGAGTCGACACCATTTTTTAAGAGGTATCGTTTATCGTCAAAACAGGATAACGACACTTTATTAATTTCGTAGCTACCTAGCTGATGTTTGACACTTCTAATGGTCTTCATTGTGTGTCGCAACTGTTTCTGCTCAAGTAACACACTTTTATAATCTTCGTGTCTGATTACTTTTTTAATTATATTTTTTCTAATACCTTTAGCGGTTTTCCCACCGCCTCCACCCTCTTTCAAATAGCTGTACATTTTACTGCGCAACCCGACGAACTCAACAATTGGCGTTCCAGCGCACTCGTCCTTCATCTTCCCAATAACTTTCTTATTCTCTCTAAAAAAGAATGGGCTGTCTGCGGGATAGTCGCTATTGTCAAACTTTTCGCACTCCATCATAAAGTCGGAATAAACGTCGTCAGTTTTGATTGAGTACAACAGACTGTCAGTGTCAGTGAAGTGCAATCTACAGGTGTCGCTAGAGTACTTTTTCATAATATAATTGTAGTGAAAATTGTACATCAGCGTTTTACTCAAGTCTAGTATGCACATACCCACATATGCAGGTCTATTTAGTGTCAACGTTTCTTTAACCTTATGGACAGCGACTAAGTTCTCGCTAAATATTTTGCAAGACACGAACGTCGGCTTCGAGACAAGCTTTTCTAATTTCTTCGCAGTGGTCACTAATCTTACGTCCACACGCTTCCTCAAGTTTTCCATCGTTTTTCCGAACACACTGTTGTTCATCAACTTGAAGAAATCCTTCTCGAAAGCGTTCTTAGCCGCGGTTCTCTTGACTGTGTTAAAGTCGATGTACTTGCCCAACCACTTGGACTGGTCAAACTGCAGGACCCTGTGAATCTTATTGATTTTTAATCCAAGATCCATGTACAACTGCAGATTTCCGTAGTGACACACGTACTTTTTTTTGTCCATTAAATTAGTCACCAACTTTTTCACGCCGCCAACACTCACATTAAATTTATTTTTGATTTTCATGCAGTACTTCGACAACATGTCAACAGTTATTTCCATCTTCTCAGGAGCCAGCGGGTAGTCGTTATGTAGGTCATGCAAATGGGTTGGATACTCCAAGTCAACTTCAAGCAGCAGGCCCTTTTCACTATTGTTGTGATAGTCGTGTAGATTAACCTTTTTTATTTCTTTCTCAGTCAACCACTTGAAGCCACCTGTAGGTAGACTTCGACTCATTGCCCACCCATATAAATTGTTGGCGTCAAGGTACATCAAATACTTCGACTCTTGCGCTTTATCGTACCCCTTCATATATTTATTGTTCGCCACGCCATGTCTGTTGCATATGTAGCTCACACCACCTCGCATACCTAATTCTACGAACTGGAACATGTCGATGTCGGACAATAACTCAAGCTCCACTCCAGTCATCTTCAGCATGGCATCCCAAGCCAATCCAGGCGATGTAAAATAATGACACGGGTCTAATTTATACTCGCGATGACATGTCTTTCTAAAGTTCTCAAAAACGTCAGCAAGCAAGAGCACATCGCTTTTCAAATACAGGTCATGGTACCCACCCATACTTTCAACGTCGAAGTAGTCCCACACATCGATGGCACGCTCGTGCATTTCTTCCGTAATGTGCTCATCGTTCAGAACGCTGTAGAAATCATTTTTGGAGGGTAGCTCGCATTCGTTGAATTTATCAAAGGAGTCCATATAATCGTAGGGGTAGACTCCCTTTCTTGTCATGAGTGCCAACCCTGTTTCATGAAACACTTCTGACGTGTATTTGAAAGCGTCCCTTGGTAGGTTCTTCACCAAGTTGTCTAGACCACTACCCATGAACTGAAAGCTGTCTAAAAATACCAAGTTTTTTCCAAGCATGAACGCCATGTATTTCTCCATGTTGTTCGGTATCACGTTAATATCTTGACCAAACTTACCAATCTCCTGCATGATAAAATGACTATCGTAGCCACGTAAGTTATGAAAGATCACAGGAATTTTATCAGTCAACTTAAAGTTCACATTACAGTCACGATGCGCGGACCCTCTGTACTTACCTGACACGTGACAGTGGTCTCTCACTCTAACGTCGGCGCTAGTGTACTCAACGCTGCAAATATGACAACTCTTAGCCTCGTCGAAATTCTTCTTATCGTCGTCAGTCAGCACCATTTCTTTGTTAAAGTGACTTTCAGATGTTTCTTTACAATATTCAACAATTTCTAACATCTCCCCAATGAACTTATTAACTGCATTTTCACCGCGATACACTTTTACTGGCTTACTGTACTCATTGTCATAGCAACAAACCAATTTATACCCATAACCACAGTCAACGTGTCTCTGGTAGGCATTTGTGTAGCTACACTCGCTTGACAGTCTTGTTGTGTGCACCTTCTGTGTGATAGCCTCGAAATCTGCGTACACCACAAATGGTACATTTAATTGTCTGCTAAAATTCTCGTATTTCACTTTCGCACCTTTTTGCGGCATTTTAATAGCTTGCTTCCCATTGATGACCAAACATACTTCAATGTGGCTTTCAAGCACGTCCTCTCGGGTGAAGCACTGCAAACAGTACCTACAAAAGTGCTTTCTCGCCTCGTGCTTTGTCTGCCGGTGCATGAATTTATTAAAATCGCGAATGTAGACGTAGTGCTTGTTACCTACGTCATTAGTTATCAACAACAAGTCCATGTGGTCAGGGTACACCTCCTTAGAAACGTACACAGGGAATGGCTGCTTATTTTCGTACCCAAAAACATTAATGCTAATTTCGTTAGCCTTTTCGATCTTGTTGTAGTCTTTGACTGATACTGGGAAGTCGATTCCGTCATAATTCAGCTCACCGACATGCCTAGCGTACTTCGACGTTCTATCAGAGTTTTTTCCAGCAGGGAATTTATGTGCGAGGTGACACCATCTAAAGCACTCGTTGTCATCACCGTTATTTACGTTTATCAAACCCTTCTTACTGTTACGCAGCTCCTTTGGCAACGCAATGTAGCTACTCCCACGCAGAGGTCTGTAAATAGCGATATTGACGTAGTGCGCATCTATTTTGTCGATAGTCCATCCAGACCCCTCAGATAACCACCCAGCTATCCGCGTCAAGATCTGTTCCGACCCACGATTGGCGACACCCTCAATGTCGTGTTCATTAATGACGACGAACGTTTCGCTGTTAAAGTAGGCAGTTTTGTACGTGGTCTTATTGAGTTCTAAAACTTTCTCAAAAGTGACCTTGACTGTCTCTACCACTTTCATTCCGTTGGTCTCACCTAGTTCACGTCTCAAAAGGTTGATGACAGCGCTTCTACTACCATTCACCTGATTGATGTCTCTGTCGTTAACCACCTCAACTCCATAAGACCTTGTGAACCCTCTCAGTGCTCGATCCAACAGCCGTGGGCTATGGTCTTCAACTGTGGGTTGTGCCTCCTGGTCTCTAACAAGACGGTTGTGTGTCCGACTACCAACGTTAACTCGCCTGTTTGTCAGCGGATTAATAGTACTGACACTCGTCGTGTCGCTAAAAATGCCGTCTCTAACAAGTCGATTGTAGACTCGCCCATGAACGTTGACTGCTCTACCTGTTAGTGGATTCACAACGGCTGCACCATTTCTAACAAGTGAGTTTTCTGTGACGTCACCCATGGCTTCTATATACTACACTTGTTTTTTTCCTAGACCACTCGTCGTAGTAATTGTCACCACTTTCACACCATCCCAGCTTTGGGTACACCACCCCAAACAGATTGTTATCAAACAAGTCTTTCACCTTCCCGTCTTTGAGGTCTGACACCTTCTTGAGTGTCTCGACTCGTCTTCTATGGCACAACCTAATAATGTAGTACCCATACCTGCTAACGTTTCTACCCTTTATCAAATTGTATGAGTGCAGCACATTGACAACTTTCAGGAAGTCCTCTTTTATCAACTCAAGGTGTTCATACTTCACAACGTTCCGTAGTCTCCTCCCCATCCACCAAGACCGTTTGTGAACGCTTTTTAACCGAGTGAGTCTCATGTCGCTGTAACTCTGAGTGTAGCCCCATTCGGTGTCGCCACACTTTGGACACGCGTACCCACCGCAGTCAGTCACATGTTTCACAACGTCACAATCCGAGCAGTAGTAAAGCCTGAAGGTGCCTCCACACTCAATTTGCGTCTCACTCGCGATTTCGTCAATTGTGTAACCATAACTCATCTGCCTCATAAGTTTGTCCATCACTCTTATACTACTCCAACATTTTTTTTCACTGAGTTAGCAACCATACCGCTATTCCACTACCCAAGCCTAGCGCGCTAACAAACAATAATTGGTATTCCTTCATTTCCGCACTTGGTTGGTAGTAATCCGCAATCTTTGGGGAGTCAGTGAACACTCGTCCGCTGTACCGTATGGTCATTACGCTTCTAAGTTCCTCCAACGCGTGGTTTGTGTCATTGATGTCAGCGTTAGCATCAGAGAGCCGTTGTCGTAAACGCTGGATCTGATCTTTTTTAGCGACTTCATTTTCATACCACACTTCTTTCGCACTGGCTAACTGTTCCAACGCATGGTTGTGTCTTTTCATCTCAGCTTCATAGCCTGTGTGATTAAACTTTGAAAACATAAAGCCAGCGCCTGCAAAAGCCACTGCATTAAATATCCCTCCAGCCACAACACTCGCCATTAACTTACGTTGATTTGAATGGATCTGTCGGTATCCACTTTTTCGATTGCATCCATTTTACTAACAACGTTCCTGCACCAACAGCTGCAGCAAGTTTCACTGTGCCTTTCACAGTCTCTGGTGTTCCCAATGGTTCCCCCAAAGCCTTTTTAGAAATCATACTCACTACCACAGCGCCAGTCGTAACAAGTAGCGCATCGTACAATTCGTTCATAAGTTCTTTTCGATCGATCGCAGTCATATACATTGTCGTGTGTTTTGTTTAAGAATCAAATGTGTCAAGTGCTGGACGACGAGTTCTACAACTTTCTGACACAGCTGGTGCAGTACTCACAGGCTCTAGTCGTGTCTCTTTTTCACTGCTAATTGTGTACCATAACGAGGCACCAGCAATGATAACACCAAGTGTTCCAACAATATATCCATAACCCCACTCACCACCCTGTTCTTCGTTGACTATCATTTCACGCATTTTCTTTTCTTTCGCAGCTTTCGATATCTCAGCCAACTTTTTACCAGCAGCGACGCGCTTTGGGTCCTTCACCTTAACACTTTTCACATCAGCCGTAATCTTCGCTTCAACAGCCGTCTGTGAGTCCTCAACCATCTAATACACTATCACATATTATCTTACTCACAGTTGACCTCACAGGTGTCTCACAGATGACCTCACAGGTATCTCGCAGTTCCAGACCAAACGCACTAAAAAATTAGGATTTTTTCTGAGAGTATAACATAATGACTCAAGTCCAAGACATCGCAGAAGAGATGACTCAAGACCAAGCCCGCCAAGAAGAGGAGATCGACGCAATGCGGAGAATGTCCTTTATCAATGTGTCTACCCCACAAGGCGCCTCTGGACCCGACGTCTTAAAAGGGTACTCGCAAGTCTTCAAGTTGTGCGACCCCGGTTGTAAAAACGAAGAGGTGTCAAGACGATTTAGTACTCAGATTCTCTACACAAAGTTCGCTCATGATGCTTGGGTTGGACTTGACGAAGTTAGAGCCAACAGAGTGGTTAGCGCACTATCCAAGATGATCCCTGTGTGGTGCTACCCACCATTCAGACGTCTTACGCTAGCGAGTGACCACTACTTGAGCAACCCTTGCGAGTCCACCGCTACACTACTCGGTAACTACCTCGAAGTGTTCTTGGCGACCCTTCTATGGAAACCATGCTCAACCAAAGCCAAAGCGTGGCTACACCTCGCCGCAAACTGTGACGTTAACGTTTGTAGGGTGGGGTGTAATGAAATACTGGGTGTGGGCGATATCGAGGACCACGCGTTCTCAAGCCCCCACCAGCACTTTTCGCGTGACATTGGGGAGTACGAGTGCTACCCATGCGGTGTGTCCACCAATAGCCTAACGTGTCGCTCAAGACACAATAGCTCGAAGACTCATCTTGAAAACTTAGAGCTTCAGCGGATATTCAACAACGAGCAACAGTTGCCGCAAGAGGGGAGAGCGTTTCTCTTGAGGTATAGTAATCATGAAGAAAGTCGGTAGACTAGAAATCGTGATTGGTCCCATGTTCGCAGGAAAAACAACTGAGACTCTTCGCAGGTTAGTCACGTTGAGTAAATCAGGGCTCAAAGTCCTCTACATGAACAACACAGGTGACACTAGGCGAACTGACCACGCGTTCTCCACACATCGTCAGACCATTGTTGTTGGATCAGACAGTTTACCTGCGAAGTTAATCACCAACCTTCCGAGTCCTCCCGAGATAGCTGATTATGACGTCATCGGAATTGATGAGGGCCATTGGTACTCTGGGTTACTCCCAATTATTCACGAGTACATCAAAGCTGGCATTCATGTCATTATTTGTGGTCTCATAACAACGGAGCATTTAAAAAGGCTTGGTGAGCTCGACACGTTGTTCCCAGTAGCAGACGACATCACATTTCTAAAAGCGTATTGCGCCGTTTGTCGCGACACTTACGGAACAACTGTTGAAGCGCCATTCAATTGGAGATATAATCCAGGACCATCATTCGTTGGTGGTGCTGAGCAATATCGCGCAGTGTGCAGACGTCACCATCCTTCCACACAAAATTAAGGGTGTTCTCGGATACCCCACTTTTTTAAATTTAGACATTGGTCGCATGAAGCGTCCAATGTACCGTAGAAACATTTTTTCACACAGTGGTCAGAAGGTTTGTGAAATAAGTAGAGAAAGTCTCGCAGACATTTTTTACTGAGTTAAAAACGTCTTTAAAAAATGCTAGAGCAGTTGTCACTTCAGACGTCGTCTCAACAACGAGAACGAGCGCTAATTCGACTCGTCAGTCACTGTCTAAAAAGTCTCTTTACAATAGCGTCTCTCGTGGTTACTCAACGCTGATTTATTTTTAAATTTACGAAGGCAGTGAGAGCATTGAAACCCAACGTCAAAGAGATATTTTATCACTGTGGTGATAGCGTCATCGTATGAGTCGCACAACAACGTTAGATACCCAGCGGATTTATATCTGAGCAACAGAGACTCCTGCTCTTTGGACGTCCTACCTGTGCCACCTGGGTTCTTGAACTCAATCACAAGCCCGCTGTGCTGTCGGTTCGCATTGGCAATAATCAAGTCAGGCGTTCCACGTTGATAACCTTTTTTCCACGAATTTATTCTTTTACTCGAGGTGTCTTGATTCTCACCACAAGCGGCTATCAAAATAGCTTCTGGATAATATTTCCTAAGAAAACCAACGACTTTCGTATGGAGGTCGAACTCAGTGATCATTTTAAATTGATTGTGTTTGAGACCAACGTCAGCTAAACTTTTTCTAACGCTTGGCAAGACCTCTGAGTGCACCCACCTTCCAAAGTGTTTCGCACGCTCCAATTTACTCGAGAACGTCAATGAGTAGACCCCAAGTTCGTTGATAAACGAGGCTTGTTCTATCTTCATTTTGCAATCGGGTTCGACGTGGTCGTTGACTGCATCTTTTGGTCGAGCGTAACCTAGAGCACTTGCGACTTCTCTTGCTTTGAACCATACTTCACCGTTGTCCATGACCGTTGTGATTTGATGACCATCGAAGTCGAATAATCGAAGCGCTGTGGAGGTCATCACTATATTATAGTCTCCTACAAAAAAAACTACTCGACATAGGTGCCACGCCTTTTATAGATCTGGTTTGTTGTGTACCAATGCAGCAAATACGTTTTATTAGCCCTCAGTTTTCTACGTCGTCTGAAAAAGTTTCTAATGTTACGAGCCAGTTTTCTAAGCCAACCCATTACATAACTTAGGTCACGTCTCCCACCACTCCTACAGTGTCTAATTCCGCGGGTAACATAATAGGTTCGCCATAAGTCTTTTTAGACCTCATACCAATCTCAGCGTGGAGCTCGAGAGTCACATCACCGCGGCCAAATGACCCACCAGCTTTGAACATGTGATCAGTCGTCTTATTTATTTTGTATATTTCACGTTCTTTTGAAACACATGCTCCCATTTACTTTACACCATATTCCTTCATCATTTCTCCACCCATGATTATGATGTCTCGGTTCGTCATGTAGCCACTCACAATTTTCACGCCGTAGAATTCTATCAACGATGGGTGCGCATAAGGTGCGAGTGGTATTCTTGGTCGATGTATTCCAAAAATTGTTCCATAGGGTGCGCCTATCTTTTTCATATTCGCTACGAAGTCTGAGTCGGTTGACTTGACGTTATTGACTCTGACGTGCGAATTGCTCATTTGCCAGTGTATTGATATCATATGCATTTTACTTATGTCAATAATACTCGGAATAGTGCACACTTTCTCCATCGCTGGGATGCTACCACCATACGCGAGTTTATTAGTCACACCAGTCTTATACCCTACGAACTTATCCCAACTACCATCGTCGTTTGATATAATTGTCTCCCAATTTGACCCAGCGGTTCTCATGGGTAACCTCACTACGACAAAAATGGAAAGATCACACCACTGCATACTGGGGCAGTTAAAATGAAGACCTGACTCAAGTGGGATTGGTGTTAACACAGGTGATAGAAAACTTTGGCTTACACCACTGATGCCAACAATAGGACCATAAGCCGGGTTGTTTTGCACTAATTTGCTTGTTTCACCAATGGCTTTCACTTTGTTTGAACCATTGGTGTGAAATTCCACGTTTTTCAAGGCGTGTGTGCTAACGTTGAAGTCAAGCACAACGTTGTAGGACTGACTCTTGAGGTAGCTTGATAGCAATTGGTTTAGAGTTCTTTTGTTGATAGCGTCTGAGTCATCGACTGGGTCTGCTATGTTTTTTATTGCCGAGCCTTGCATGTCTATTATTCCAGACATCCTTCCACCGGTCGCGCTTAATTTAGGATCTTCATCCAGATGCCTTTTCGTTCTCTTTAGTATTTTATCGTGAGGGTCGTCAGACTCATACCCATAGTTTAGACTCATTACTACCTGAAGGTGTATTTGGTTACTAAATAGCCAGAGACTGCTGAGAACCCCAAGATTATCACCAGCGTTGTCGTGTCTGACTTACTTGTGGCCACTGTTTTTTTCACAGGAGGTGGTGTCACATTTTCTTGGTAAACTTTTTTAGCCACCACACTTTCTTGGTGAGCTTTTTTCTTCACAATCGTTGGCGCTACTACTAAGTGAGTCACCACATTTTCTTGGTGGACTTTTTTAGCCGTAATTGTTGGTGTTGTCGCATTCAAGCTAGTGTTCACCCCAAATCTCATGGACTCTGTGGCAACCTTTAGTAAGTTGTTGTACCCAGCGATTTTATTCTTGAGAATCACCACGTTACTTGGCATCAACCACGTACTTGGTGACACTGCAAGATTTTGGACAACGTTGGTGTCTCTAATCGATTTGTTCATGTTGAGAATCCATGTCGACACGTCATACTGAATAACACTGTCAGAAAACAACTTGCGGAATTCTTGTTGGGTTTCTAGACTTCCTGCAGAACCACCAACGACTGACACACGTGTTCTCGCTTGCGCACCAAGTGTGGAGTACACAAAGGACTCTATGCTCTGATTTAGATATTGCAGTCCAATGTTGGTAAAGCCGTCTGACAATCGCGCTACGTATCGTCTGTAATCATTCTGGACGTCGTTGAGTGTGAAGACTCTAGATTCGCCTAAAGTGCCATCGCTCAGGACTTTATTCTGGTAGTAATGCCTTCTGGGGATTTTGGAAATCTTGCCATACAATTCGGAAGCGTTGAATTCTCTACTTATTGATTTCATGGTCTCACCACCCTCCATTCTTCTGAGAAGTCTTCTAATGGTGAAGTACAAATGGAATCTCATCACACTTGTGACCACGGGGTGAACTTCTTGTGACACTGATAAATGTTGCAGTGACACCCCACAACAGAAACTCGCACAATACGTCGCAAACACAACACGGTAGTAAGACTCGCTGTCATCCCACTCTGATTTTGTCTTTGACGTGGTGACTCGCAAGACTGGTAGCTTTGACATGAAGTAGCTATTTTGGTTAACAAAAACTTTAAAGTTGTTCACTGGATAATTTAACACATTTTCTGTTGGATAACCATCCCAAAGTCCCCAATGGTTTTTATGACCTTTTGGCAGTGGTTGAATAGTTCCACCACCTTGCCATATTATTGGGAACTTGCTATTGTGTAGCCACCTCCACATGCTTTTATCATTTTTGAAGGTTGTGCTGGTTATGTCTGTGCTGAGGATGTCGTTGTTTCTGAAATATATGTCGACACTCATGATTTTACCATCTTGCAAAATATTTGGATAGAACTCAAATTTGCTTAAAGTGGCGTGGGGGTGCTTTTTGATGAGGTCTGCCTTTGCGTTGTGTGCAGCCTTTGATGTGTTAGCCATCGCGAGTTTGTAGCGCTTTCCATAGTACTCACGAAGGGCTTTCTGCATATATAATACACCATATGTTATACATAATGCGAAAGTTGACGGTATTCATTGAAGGCGCAGAAAAAGTTGTGTCCTTTGACAACAGTGTGATGATCGTGAGTGACAACCCATACATTATAGTCAAGACAACCACTGTGTTTTGGGACTACAATAACATAATAAACGAGGACATCACTAGTCTCTATGGTAACGACGCCCCTTGGTACGCCCCTAGTGTGGAAGTTAAAGTGGGTGAAGGGCACTTCAGCTTCGACACATTGGTTGAAGATCTAAAACACAAGTTTAGCAAGTATAAGGTGAATCTCGAGATAGAGAGACTAGCGCCCACAGGCAAATGTAGGGTCAGGGCTAATAGCGAAGCTCGCATAGGAGAAACCATTGGGGTTCTACTTGGTTTCGAGGGGGATGCGTGGATCTATGGTGGCTCAGAGTGGGAGATCAGCCCAAACGAGGTCGACATGTATAGAGGTCTGAAGTACATAGAAGTTTCGTGTGACATTGTTGACTCTGAGAGCAATGTGGGTATTGATGGGAAGCGTAGCAATGTGATCACAACGTTACCAATACCCACCGGACAGTCTTTGAAAGGGTCAGTACAACGTCACGTAGACATCGAGTCTAAGGTGGGTATTAAAAAAGGTGTTTACTCGAGTATGACGTTTCGCGTCAAACCAAATAATGGTAGTCTCAAAATTGGTGCAGTGTTATTGGAACTGTATATTGTGTAACCACTTCCACATGTTTTTACCATTTTTGAAGGTTGCGCTGGTTATGTCGTTGTTTCTGAGATATATGTTGACACTCATGATTTCACCATCTTGCGAAATATTTGGATAAAACTCGAATTTGCCTAAAGTGGTGTGAGGGTGCTTTTTGACATGCTCGCCATCGCACGTTTGTAATACTTTCCATAGTACTCATGAAGGGCTCTCTGCATAAAACACACCATATGTTATACATAATGCGAAAGTTGACGGTGTTTATTGAAGGCGCAGAAAAAGTTGTGTCCTTTGACAACAGTGTGATGATCACGCACGACAACCCATGCATTATGGTTAAGACAGCCACTGTGTTTTGGAACTACAATAACGTATTGGCAAACACAACCAACTTCTCCTTCGATAGTCTCTCACTGATCTCAGTGCCTTGGGGACACTACAACTTCAACGAGTTGGTTAAGTTTATGAAGCTTCAGGTCCCTGGCGTGGGGCAAAGTCTTGAAATAGAGAAAATTCCATCTGGTGGATGTAGAGTGAAGGCCACAACCTTGCTAAGGTTGCGTGGGGTTGGACCTCTCCTCGGCTTTGCAGAAAACACGCTAATCCAAAGGAAGCGGTGGCACGTCAGCCCAAACAAGGTCGACATGTATAGAGGTCTGAAGTACATAGAAATCTCATGTGATATTGTTGAAACCGAGAACAATGTAGGCGTTGATGGGAAGCGTAGCAATGTGATCACAACGTTACCAATACCCACTGAGCAGTCTTTGAAGGGGTCAGTGCAACGTCATGTAGACATTGAGTCAAAGGTGGGTATTAAGAAAGGTGTTTACTCAAGTATGACATTTCACGTTCAAACCAAATAACAGCGCTATTAAAATTGGTGCGGTGCTATTGGAACTGTATATTGTGTGAATTATATGGAGCTTGGTGTGGAAACAGAGCAAGGGTTGAGAGATATTTATTATAGTCCCAAGACAGGGTACAGTGGTGTAGAGAAATTGTATCAAAGTGCATTGGGAGACGGATTGAAAGTAACTAGAAAAACAGTGAAAGAATGGTTGACAGCGCAGGACACTTACACTAGGTACAAACCTATTGTGAGAAAACATAAGTTCCGTGCGACTTTTGTTGGATTTCTTGGTGAAGAGCTCCAAATGGACTTAGTGGACATGAGTAAGTACTCAAAACAGAATGGAGGGTATTATTGGATATTGACAGGTATTGAAATATTGAGTAGATACGCTTTTGGCATTGCGGTTTACAGAAAAGACACTAAGAACATGACTAAGGCTGTTGGAAAATTGTTGGTTGACTTTAAAGATCGGTTTGGGGTCACACCTAAGTTAGCGCAATTTGACGAGGGACTTGAGTTCTACAATGTTGGGGTGAAAAATTTGTTGGAAAAACACGGTGTTGAATATTTCAGCACTAAGAGCGATAAAAAGGCTGCTGTTGTCGAGCGTTTTAATAGAAGTCTCAAGAGTATTATGTGGAAGTACTTTTACACCCGTGGAACTTACAAATGGATCGACGTTCTTGACCAGTTTGTGAGCAATTACAATAGCAGTGTGAATCGCAGCGTTATGATGAAGCCAAAGGATGTCGATAAGTCAAATGAAGGTGAAGTGTGGACCACTTTGTTTGGTCATCATTTTGCAGACACCCCATTACCAAAGTTTAGAGTTGGCGAGTCAGTGAGAATTAGTAAATACAAGAGCGTGTTCACAAAGGGCTATGAAGCCAACTTCACTGAAGAGCTGTTTAAAGTGGTAAAGGTTATTCGTGGTGATCCGAATGTGTATGAAATTGAGGACATAAGCGGTGAACAGATTATTGGTAAATTTTATGAACAGGAATTATCGCTGGTTAATAAGAAACCTGGTGACGATGTGTACAGAGTTGAAAAGGTGTTGAGAAGAAAGAAAGTCAGAGGGAAGAAGATGGCGCTGGTCAAATGGTTGGGTTATGAGAGCAAACATAATTCGTGGATACCAGAAAGCGATATTCAAAATGTGAGCTAATGTAATATGGCTGAAGGAGGTGGGGAAGGCTTCAAGATGGAGAACCTCGGTGAGTACAAAGACGTGAGTGACGAGCAACTAGAAGAGGGGATCATCGAGACTAAAGAGGAGCTTAGCGAGATAACCAGGGAGTTCGGTATGATAGAAAAAGTGTGGAAGGGAGACACTCGCTTTAATTACATTAAAGTTCGTGACCGCATGGAGAGGGAAAAAAGTGAGCTAGCTAGAAGACGAAGTGGGCGAGAAGAAACGTCGTTTATCGACACTGACGGTGGTAAAACGGTGACAGTAGGGGGAACCAACACAGAAGTCCCAACAGTAGAGTTTGTTGAACAGGAGTTATATGGCGACGTCAATGACACAAGTTTCTACGCAGCTTTTGGAGAGTCAGACGAAGTCGAGAGGAGATTTGGTGAGCTAAAAGCGTACAACAAAGAGCAAGTAGAAAATAGAGTAAAAAACGAAGTAAAAAGAATCAAGCTAATAGATGAGAAAATACGTGAGTTGTATAAAAATAAAAAAAGACTCGGTCGTGACGACGCGTCGAGGAGCGTAGTCAACAGATCGTATGTGACGAGATCGGAGTCTATTCTTTTCAAACCGATAAACAAAGATGGTAAATATGGAATACCCAAACGAATTCTGATACTTGGGAGAAACGGCTTGATCTACAGTAAAGATGCGAGTAGTAAAAACGCGATCGAGCAGTTCAAACAGTTAGTTGGTCAAATCCCTGAGAGCACAGAAACAACAGTTGTCACAACAGAAGTAATCCCAGATGACTTCCCAGTAATTCAAACAAAAGTGGACCGCGCTAACATACATGGACTAACACCAGACGAAAACCACGAGCTGAATGGTGTGCTCAACCCAAGAGATGGTATGGTGCCTGAGTCAAGAGTAGGTGACGATGGTGCGCTGCAAATACAAGCAGACCACTTTCAAGAAGCGATAAATAGAACGTCAGACGAACTAGATGGTGAAGACAACGAAAGCGTTGCCTTTGAATTGAGAGAACGTATTGTTGGGCTTGAAGAAGCTCGAGACAGAACTATTGGGCAGCGAGAAATAGAGGAGGTTAAAGAGCAACAAGAGATCGACATTGACAGGTTCCAGAAATTTAAGGAATGGGCTAAAGAGAATATGGTTGGGTTGAGCGCTGTAGCAATTTCAGTGGCTGGAATTATAACAACTATTATTATCGCTGGTAGGTCTGCTGTTATGAAAGGTGCTATGGCAACGAGGTCATTCGCACAGGCTGTTAAGAATGCGATAACGAAGATGGGCCCATGGGCTGTTGGGCTGGCTAACTTAGTTTACAATGCGTTGACGTTGGGTGCGAAGGGTCTCGCATGGTTGGCTCAAAATCTCTGGGTACTCGCAGTGGTACTTGCGTGGTTTGCTTATGATTATTACAAGCTAAAACGGTAGCGATAAAACATATGTAAAGGTATATGAACGTCACGTCGGCAGAGTTGAGCCCTGGTTTTAGACGAGCGACCATGGGTGGCATAAGAGGGGTGAGAACACAGCACGTGATCACGTTGAACCCTAACAAGGTTAGTCCTGGCGAGGAACTTTACATTGATATACCAAAGCTCAAGGTTAGTAGCTGTTTGGTGCCTGGGTCGTTGGGTCTAGTGTTCGACTTTAAGAATGCAAACGCCAAAAGCTGGTTCTTGAACAATGTGAGCAAGTTATTGGTTGAGAAACTTGTTGTGAGACTAGCTGGGGAAACTGTGTATGACAACAGTGGGGAAAATTACACTGGTGTTTATCGCGACCTTTGGGAAAGTGCTACTGCGCGAGACCAAATGATTGACTATGGTATTGGTGGTGAGAACTTGAGAAAGCTAGTTTCTAAGGATGACAGTGGTGCGACGAGTGGGAACGTTGCTAAAGTTAGTGACGCGTTGATGTTTGGTGTGATTGGAACGAAACAGCGGATTAAGCTTGGTAAAATCATGAATGACCACGGGTTGTACGCTCCTTTTAGCATGAACAACAACTTGCAGTACGTCATCACGCTTCCGAAGGCTGCAGACATCATGGTGGCGCAATCCGGTAGCGCTGTGGGCGGATACACTCTGGAGAACCTCGAGCTTGAGTACGAAACGATCGACAATCAGGAGCTTGCTGATGAAATAGCGTCAGGCTATGCAAGTGGTCGTAGTTTGTCATATGAGCACGTTACGTTGATGAAAACCACCGAATGGGACAAAGGCACGACCATTGTGAATGAAAATATCAATCTGCCAAGAAAAAGCATGAAGGCGATTGTGTTGTTATTCACGAATAAGGTGCGAACAGACAGCGAGGAGTTTCTTTACCCAAATATTGAGAATATTAGAGTCACGATTGAAGGTGTGCCAAATAGTGTGTACTCGCAAGGCATTCCGAAGTCGAAGTTCTATGCAGAAGCGAAACGATTGTTTGGGTTGAGTGAAGAACACGCTCAGTTCATGACCATACAGAAATTCTATAAAAATAGTTTTGCGTTGGTCATTGACTTGAGGAGCGTTCAAGATAATCGCAATGTCGCCACTGGCAAGAACATTGTAAACACACAATCCGGCGTGCTTCTTGAGATCACTAAGAAAGCGACGACTGCAAATGTCATGTGCAGGGTGTTTGTGATAAGTGATGGGTTGGTCAACTTTATGAACAATGGGTTGCAATCAATCCAGTATTAAATCAAACGTGAGTTAATGGAGACTCCGTTTAATATGCTAATTGTTGGTATGACAGCTTGTGGTAAGACGCATTATTTGCTGGAAACATTGGAATCTGAGTACTTTAATAAATTTGACTACATTGTGTTGATTTGTCCTACTTTTGAGTGGAACAAAGCGTACCAAGATTGGAGATACATACGCGACCCCGACGTGTTAGCGATAGACTGTGCGCAAGACAGTGTCGACGCTGTTCTCAAGTGTGTAACAAATGTTTTTAAAGGCACTAACACTCTGATTGTGTTGGACGACTGCGCGAGCTCTCAAGATGTTAAGAATAGGACTAGTCAATTGGTCAACTTAGCTTTTAGTGCGCGACATTTTATGTTGAGCGTTATTGTCATCACACAACAACTGACGTCGATCGCAAAACCGTACAGAGAAAATATTAGTAAGCTCGTTTGCTTCTACTGTCCGAGCAGAAGTGATATGAAGGTCGTTATCGACGATTACCTTGGAAACATTAGCAGAGAAAAATCGTCGGCGATTGCGACTGCATTAAAAAATAACAAGTACGCTAGACTCGAAATCTCACTGCGTTATCCATACAGCCACGAAGTTGTTATTCCGCAATAAAATATGGGTATAAGTAATAGCGCGATGGTGAAACGCAAAAGTGAAGAAAACCCCACGATTGAGGAATTAGTTGAGGAGACTGATGACACCTCAACTGTGGAAGACAACGTTGACGTTAGGAGATCCGAACTTATTAGACTGTCCGGTGACGGCGTGGTGAGTCAGTCCGAAGCATACATTAAAAAAGCGTCCGCAAAAGTTATTGATAAGATATGGCGCCAACACGAGTTGAAGAGAATGGAGATCGCAAACGCTTTTCTCACCGACTTGCTAATCAGCAAATTCGCTAGCTTACTAGATGGGTTGAACGCTATAGAGAACCCTGAGGAACTAAACGACGAACTACAAAAAGATCCGTTACTAAAGAAAGACGTTGAGAGTATTGTCGCGATTGTGACACCGTACGTACCTTTCTTGGGCTTGTTGTCGGGAGGAATCACAACGTCGAAATATGTGTACGATCACCACTTCAGAAGTGCGACAAACGTTGAAAACAGTGAGCAAACGGACTAATTCGCAAAACGACTGGCTATTCGTTAGCCAATGTTGTTAGCCAATTAAAAGAGCACCATTTCGCTATCCATTTGGATAAGCATCACCACTAGAATCAAAATCTGGTGGTTTTTTTTTCGCGCGTGAATTTGTGAGACAGCAGCAGAACGCGTCGGTGGTTTGTTGAACAAAAATGTAAAAATGCTGAAATGACACCTTCTACTTTTTTAAATGTGTGAAAACGTTGAAGTGGCACACTATGCCTTTTTTTAAATACGCGAAAATGTTGAAACGACACTTTCTACTTTTTAAAGACGTGAAAATGATGAAACGACACATTCTAGCTTTAAATTTAGTGAAAATCGTTATTTTAGTATTTCTTATCAATTGAGTGGGAAACATGGGAGAGGTGTTTAGATTGGCTAATGATTGTCATAGTAGTATAGAGAGTGGTGGTACGAGTTAGTCAACGTCGATTGTAAAACATAAACACCAAAACATTGCTAAGTTGTGGCTCGACACAAATTTGGTGATGTTTTGGTGTTTATATTACGGTTGACGTTGACTGAGCTCGTACCGCCACTCTCTATACTACTGGAAACTTTATTAAATGTTTTTCTTTTCTACATATACAATTATAAATCTCGCTTATTGAGGTAATTTACAATTGGCTACTTGAATCACAACTAATAATATATAATAACAACTAATGACTATATTATAATAAAACATGCAAATTTATATACAAATATTTCAAAAAGCTAATAATTCGGGATTTCTCCATTCCTTATTTCGGCAGCAGAAAATATAATATGTAGTTCTGATAGCTAGTCATCATTTTCCTTACGCAGTACATTTGGTGCTTGTTATCAAGACCAACCTTGTCTAGCATATCTAAAAAAGTAGAACACTCATTCGCAAAAACACCTAGGGAGCTCATGGAGAGATTTATAAATTTAACTTCTTTAAAATGTTCACTTTGCTGTTTTACTAGTTCACTATATTTTTCTTCTTTCCGTTTGACGTTGTTTTGAAGGTTTGATTCAAAACCAACAGTAAGTTCGAGAATATAAAGACACCCGTTTGAACATTGCAATAGCAAATCTGGACGATACGTGTCACCAGTTAGGATAGATGGGCTTTTGAATCCAGGTAGATCGACAAAGAGGTTTGAACCGTTAACAGTTTGTAAGGTATTTGCAAGAAAGTTAAGAATTGAATTGTGCCTCCATGTAAAACGTTCAAGATACGATTGACAACCAGCAACAACATGTAGTAGTGTTTCTGGGCTCAGACAAAAGGAGCATTCTGGACTTGAAGATATTCCCCATCTGTGAAGGTTTTTGCGTGTCGGAAGAGAATTGTTCACATAACGTATAGTAAAGTTATAAATGTTTTTTGGCATTTTTGATTGAGCAATTGACCACACCTTGTTAAGCTGTGATAAGGAGAACTTTGTAACGTTAGAGAAAAAGGATCCCTGACAAGTCAAGTGGTTTCGAAGTCTATCTTCATGCCCAGAACGGAAATCTTTCAGAACTTCTTTAGTAGAGTTATAGACGTCGTATTGAATATTAGTATGATTATTAGTGGATTTCCACAGTTCGTTAATTGCTTCATTTGGAGAATATTTTAAGGCTTTGCATAGAACAGCTTGGCATTGAAAAAATTTTACTGATGGAGGATAATTTGTTACGTGTTAGATATATAGTACTTAGTGTTCCTGATATTGGTATTTCAAGCCATTTACGGATGTATCGGTTGACTACAGAATCAATATTTTCAGAAATCCAAGTATTGGACAGTGTAGCAACGGTGAAATGCCAGGATAATTTTGATAAGACGTAGCGACTATACAGGAGAAGTTTATTTTTTGGGTGAAGTGGTTTTGAGTCAATGTCAGACATTATTTCATCAACGAGAGTAGTCAGCTCAGTCTTATGATTTTGATTCGACATGTTAAAATCAAAATAGCGTCCTAAGTATTGAAATGATTCTCCAATGTTGACCGCTGGTATAAGATTTTGGTTGATAAGGAGTTTTGGCAAGTATTGTACTGACTTTGTAATGGCTTTCTTGATTCCAAAAGTGCTGCATTTATCAACCCGGATTAACATATTTGACCATTGGCACCAGATGGAAAAGCGATTTAAAAGATGCTGGTTTTCTGACTCTTGACCAGTAATTACAGCGGCATCATCAGCAAACTGGAACCAATGAATTGGATTTAATGGTTTGAAAGAAAAACCAAATTGACGGTACTTGTCAGCTTTAATATGTTGAATAAACGTGTTAAAGCACATATTGAACAGAAGAGGACTCAGACAATCTCCTTGCAATACGCCAAGGCCAACAGATATAAAAGGAGTGCGGAATTCAGATGTAATTATCGAAGTCTTAAAATCTGTGTATAAACTTTTTATAACAAATTTAATGTGGTCAGGGATATGGTGGTAATCAAGTACGGATTGAACTAGGTTGTGGTGGACTTCACCAAAAGCGTTTTTGAGGTCAAGTAGCGTGATGATAAGAGAGCGTTGATTGATCCGGGCTTTATTAATAATGTGGGCCATTTGCGCAGTATGTTCTAAAGTGCCAGACAAGTTAGGTGTGAAGCCTAAAAATAATAATAATAATAATAATAATAATGTAAACTTTATTTATTCATAATTGATATATACTACAATGATAAACCTCTCTTTTACAGGTAGTTCACCAATGTCTACTTGAATTAACGATATATATGATATATAATATTAGTTTTGCATTAGTGTTGGGTTGTCCCAGGTTTTGTTACGTTTACAGAAAATATAGTATGAGGTTCTTATACAAATGTTAATTATTCTTTTCATGAAGTACTTTCGGCAACGTTCGTCAAATTTGATAATAATAATAACAATAATAATAATAATAATAATAATAATAATAATAATGGTTTAATACGACATATCCAAAAATTACATTGGCTCTTCGTCCGCAATCATAATTAAAGCTATATATATATAAATGAATAAATAAATACATATGATAATAAAATACAATAAATTATAAATTGATTCTGATTATACTAAAATTACAACTACAACTTAATTACGGATGTCATTAGACAGACTCGTTCACTAGCCTACTCTCCGCCAAAGATGTCATTTCAGTTTTGAGATGACTCAGAAAAAAACTAGTTTCAGTAATATTTCGGATTGTACTAGGTAGGTTATTAAAGCGTATTGCACAAGAGTGCTGGAAAGTTCCGGTCTCGAAAGGTATTTTCAGTTGTACCTCTTCAGAAGAAGAACGAAAACGTTATTCCTGGAGTACAAGAGCACGAGATACCGTAAATCTATTAATATTTCTAAACATTATACCTAAAGGCCTTTTGTTTCGAATAAATTTATTCTATGATTACAGTTCCCCTCTAAGGAAGTATGGTAGTATCGTCATGTTTCGCGCACCAATTGGTAAAACTTCATGTTATATTAAAATAGACACCCTAACCTTACTACTAACTTCACTAACGATAAGGAACATATTTTAGATCTGGTTATAATTAATGAGCCGGAACGTATTTCTAACATTGAATCTATCTTACCTGATAACGCAGGTTTTCTTACGGACCATCATCTATTGGAATTTGATATTGCTGTGCGCAATCGTCGCATCAAAAAACCTGTCCGCTATGTATACAACTTTAAAGCAGCGAATCTCTCGCAACTAAAAAACGATATTCTGTGAAATCCTTGATTGCAGCAAAATGTCCAATGTTAATGGTTGCTGGCAACGATGGAAATCTGCGCTCTGATATAATCAACACCAAAGTGTCAAATTAAGGACTCGAACATTCCTCCTTGGTTTGATGCAGATGTAACACACTTACTGAAAAGAAAGGAAACGGCAAGGCGGGCATTCAAAAAATCTAACAGTATTATCCATCATGAGAAATACAGGGAGCTGAGAAGAGAATCCAAAAACTTGATTGATAAGAAATTTCAAGAACACAAAACTATTGCAAAACGCAAAACGCAAAACTATCAAGGAAAATCCTAAAGGCTTCTGGAGATACTTTCGCGCAAAAACAAAATAACCAATCAATCAGCTCTAACATTGGTAAAGCAGAAGCATTCAACAAGTTCTTTTTTTCAACATTTAGTCAAGACGACTCTACACCTGCACCCATAATCAACTGCAACAGCGACAGTCACCATGATCGTCTGGACAACATTGAACTTTTGTTGAAGAAGTGAGGCCGTCTTGTCTAATCTGGACCCACACAAGGCACCTGGACCGGACGGCGTACCAACATTTATCCTAAAAGAATGTTCCAGTGAACTTTCTCCTTCTGTTTGCCATCTCTTCAATTTGTCGCTTGCGTCCGGTGAACTCCCTAGTGAGTGGAAAATACCTTCTTTGACAACGCTCAACATGGTTTCCTCAAAGGACGCTCCACCGTCGGTCAGAACCTAGATAAGGGCCTGCAAACCGATGTTGTTTATTTAGACCTGGCAAAAGCGTTTGATAGTGTGTCCCACCAACGGCTTCTCTTCAAGTTATCTCATTATGGTATTGGTGACCTCCTTCTGCGATGGCTTAAGAACTACTTAAACAATCGTCACCAACGCTGCATCGTACAGGGAAGTGTATCCAGTAGTCTACCTGTAACTTCCGGAGTGCCACAGGGCAGCATTCTGGGCCATTTGCTGTTCCTCGTCTACATCAACGATCTCCCAACCTCGATCAACAACTCGATTGCACTGTTCGCTGACGACTCGAAGTGTTGTAATGTGATTAGGAACACCCGTGACTGCCACTCACTACAAAATGACCTTGACAGTCTTCAGCATTGGAGCCATGATTGGCGGCTACACTTCAATAACTCCAAGTGCGAAGTCCTTACAATTTCACGTAAAAAAAATCCAATTCAATTTGATTTATAAGATCAGTCAAACTTCGCTGGTTCATGCTGTAACCCAAAAAGACCTGGGAGTTACAGTTACAAAGAACTTTAAATAGGACGCGCATATTGACAGTGTTCTAGCCAAAGGATACAAAATGTTGGGTTTTCTGCGGATGATTGCAGAAAGGCTTTGATTGCCACACCAAGAAACTACTCTATCTTGCGCTAGTGCGTCCTTACCTTGATTATGCAAGTGAGGTCTGGGCACCCCAGACAATAGGAAAAATTAGTAAGGTAGAAAGACTACAACGGAGGGCCACCAAATATGTTCTAAGGTTAAAGTGGCAGGACAATATATCGTATAATGAGCGTCTGAAAAAACTATACTTATTTCCCTTATCATACCGACACGAACTAAATGATCTTGTTTTTTATTTTAAATGTCGTACTTGTCACTACAATATTTCTATTAACAGATTTGTAGAACCTAAAATTCCAGTAAGAATTACCAGAAATAGTTCTGAATTAGATGTGTTAGTTCATTCAGTTAAATATTTTAAAAGTCAACTTTATAATCACTATACTAATGCTCTGAATAATAATTACGACGTAGATAACTATTGCACTTGGAAGTCTACTTGCTTAAAATGTCACGCTTCACGTAACGTGCTCTCTTCTAACCCTTGCTGTTACTAATACTATTGTATCTTACTATATTGCTTTTATATAATTATGTACATATTTAAACTTCCTTCTATAACTAATATACATTTATGTATACACTCTACGTACTGCAGTTACTGTATCTATTGTAATTTATATTCATGTTAATTTATGTTAATTTATCATTTAAAGGGCGTACTTAATTTGGAGCCTAGCTCTGTTGTACTGTCCCGCACCTTCTTGTATTAATTAGGTGAAAGTGTAATAAATAAATAAATAAATAAATAAACCCTAATCTAACCCTTAATCCTAACCCTAACCCCCGTCTTAAGTGATTTCCTAACCCTAACCCCCCGTCTTAAGTGTTTTCCTAACCCTAACCCCCCCGCCTTCAATTGGTGCGCGAAACATACCGATATAACCGAAGATCTCAAACGATTTTATTACTCACAGGTCATTTTCTCGTAATCCCCGATATTCTGTCCATGGCCATCTGAAAAATAAAAATGGAAAAGAAATTTCAGCTGACTACAGAAAGAGCATTCAGACTTGGTTTTTATGGCTTCCCGCCAGCAAAAAGATATCAACATTAACGTAATGTTTTCTGTTGATCGTGGACTGGGGACGAGACGCGACCAAGTTTGCGTTGGCGTGACATGTTGTTTGCAAAGATTCGAAAGGCAAATTGAATGATGTATTTTCTCCCATTGATCAGTTTGAAAATGAGGCTTTGGAAAGTGACTCGTGCTTTTCATCTTCTTCTTTTTCGTACTTCTTTTGACTATTCCGCCATCTTAATCAGTATTGGAAAGTTGCAAACAAAGTGACGTCACAAAATATGGCGCATTTCAAAGACTGGTGAATGCGGTATAACCACTGACCTTTATATATAACTGGACTGCGGGCTCCCGTTACCAATGACTCACAAAAAGTGTCGTAAAAAGGATGACGTCAGCTGCAGTCCATACTCTCATGTGCACCCAAAAGCAACACAGTACGGCATTTTCCTCTTCAAAAACGAAACTCGACAAAAAACCTTAAAACAAACTGCAACAACTTTCCAAAAAGCCTTCAACACTTCTTGTCAATGGCGCATGGACGATCGTTAAACTCATATGCTGAGAAAAATGCTTCTGAGTCCGGGATCTGTCTACTCCAACCTCTCCCATATTCACTACAGCAGTGTACTGTATATATTAACATATCTCCAGCTGACGCAAAGACAATTTGGAAGATCCGGCAGGCCAGTTATATATAGAGGTCAGCTGGTATAAGTCACGTACGAAATTGGGACCGACTTACTTTGGACTTCAGATGGAGGCTGAGGCAAATTACGATCCTCGATAGAATTACGACGATCAGCTATAGAGAAGAAAGAATGTATTGACGGCCATGCCTGTAGCACACGAGGCAATTGTTCTTGAAATTTGCAACGCAATGGTGTAGTTGTAATATAATTACATTAATTTAAATACATTATTAATATAATTACTGCAATCGTTAATCGCACTGGAGTGCAATAACATTAAATTATTCAAAATGGCGGTCTATTTTTGATTTGGTTTTTGTTTTTCCAACTACTTGTGCTACACTACGAATTGAAAATTTCGTAAATATTTTGACATGAATACAGAAAACACCAAGAGGGAAAATTTTCAATTATTCTGCAATGAAGCAAGATGGTTTCAAGGCGTCAATGAGTACAAAGTGTATACATTCGCACAGTACATACTTGTACTTTTATCAAATGAAGTCAATGTTCGTGGTTGCTTTCAGTTACTTGCAAGTAGTTTTCTTATGAAAATATGAATTAATCTGTATGATAAGGTAGTCCAAAGATTTGGTTTCTAAAAGATTTTGATAATATTGATAACATTGTAATTTTGCCATCGATATAATAATTGATTGGATGAAGCATTATTTTTGTAATAGATCGCAATATGTTCAATTTAATGATAGGTGTTCCACATCTAAAATTATTCAATGTGGAGTACCTCAAGGTTCTATCAACGACCTTTGTGATGTTTCTAATATATTTGACTTGATTCTATTTGCTGATGATTGTCATTGATTTGTTGATAATGTTAAACTGCCATAAGAGAAGAACCTCTGCCTTAAGAAACCTAAGAGATCAACGAGATCGTGTAGTAAAGAAACTGGCACCACCTTTGAGGAGCGACTGTGCAGAACATCAACGTACAGCAGATCATACTTGGTCAGGTCAACAAGGACATGGAACGCGCTACCAAAGGAAGTGCCCCGTCACACAACATATCTGACAAAATTTAAAAATAATCTAAAAAATTACTATGACTCTGCTCTACGCTCAACTTTCAACGCTGAGGACACACGTACATCGAAGACAGTTTGTGTCAAGTGTAATTCGACTCGCAGTTTATTGGTCCTCCCTTCTTGTTGTTTTTAAACTACACTCGTGTCCTTGGTCTTCGTGTGATTTTTCAGACTGTTTCTTTGTGTAATTAATTGTCTGTTTGATTAGTTGCTTGTTTGTTGTCTGTCTGTCTGTCTGTCTGTCTGTCTGTCTGTCTGTCTGTCTGTCTGTCTGTCTGTCTGTCTGTCTGTCTGTCTGTCTACTTGTATACTGTTTCTGTCTTCTTTTCATTCTACTCATTTCTTTTTCCTGTTCAGTTTTTTGTACCTCATTCAAAATATAGTAATAATGGATCCGCAGTAATTGGCCTTCAGCTGTTGCGGTTTTGCCGCCTTCTAACTTGTATTTGTATGAATGTATTGAGATATTATTGTAATCATGTAAGGCAAAGCTCAATAAAATAAAATAAAATTGATTTGGTTAAGGAGGTTGTTTTTCTCGGTATAATCTTAGATGAGTATATCTCGTGGAAGCCTCACATTTCTCTTGTTACTACAAAAATATCCAAATCAATTGGTATAATTTACACACATTGTACTATTCTCTCGTTTACCCATACTTCAATATTGTATTATTGTGTGGGGATCTATGTATCCAACTAATCTGAACCGTATTGTCTTGCTTTAGAAGCGTGTAGTTAGAATAGTTGGCAAGGAACCATTTGATGCACACACTGATCCTATTTTTAAAACCTTTAGGATTCTTAAATTTGAAAATATCTATTTATTTCAAATAGGAAAATTGATGTACTTATTTGAAAACAATTTGCTCCCTCGTAGTTTTGATGATTCATTTTTACGTGCGCATCATGTTCACAATTATAACACATGAAATTCCAAATTTTATTATCTTCCCTTTTGTAGAACAAAAATAAGACAATTTTCAGTTTACTACCGGTTCAAAAATTTTTAATGCACTTAGCCAGACTATTTGTGATGCATCAACTGTTGGTTGCTTTCAATTCTAAATTAAAAAATTATCTCATATTCTGTACTTAAAAATTTTCTTTCTGTTGAACTCGTGATCCGGTTTTCTCTAGCCTGCGTACAGACGCTCGCGGGCGGAAAAAGGCGGCACTAAGTAGCGTCTGTGCATCAGAGCAAAATTGTGTGTTCTGTAATTTATGCCGATTATTCGCAATGCTTACAGATTGTGTTTATGCCTCTTGATTGTTTCGGGTTTATTCAAAGATGGGTTTGTTTCGAGAAGACGGGTTTATTTCGAGAGTGGTGTGGTTTCAAAGACGCGTTTATTTCAGGATTTATTTCAGGGTTTATTTCAGGGTTTATTTCAGGGTTTATTTCAAGGTTTTGAAAAGAACCTGTCTCGAAACAAACCGTATTCTCGAAACAAACCCGCCGAAACAATCAAGAGGCAGACTTGGAGCAAGTCTATGTTTATAGCAACTAACGAGTATTCACTAAAAGTTTAAGAAATCATATGAAGAGCAAACTTAGCTCTAATAGACAAATAGGACAAGCTGAAAAGCTAAAACGAAATAGCATAACGAGAATCGGCACTCGACGGCTACCTGGAAATATCGTATGACCCGCATCTCTTCGACTGTTTGATCATCCTCGAACCAAAATTATGCCGACTATAAACAGTCATCCTTTGAAAGTATTAGCAAACTCTTTAATAGTCTCGTTTATTGAGAAACTGTCATCGAAACATGACGATCAGACGAACATTGAAAACGGAAGTAGTTCTTAACCAATTGAATATCACGTATTAACTAAATTTTCTAAGTGACCAATCATGGTCTACTATTTAAATTCCTTATAGTAGCTACGTCACAGGACACGATTAACGGCGCTGGTTCATAGTCTGTGTTTTTCAAATTTCACAGAGCCCAAATCCTATAAGCCGATTGGTTTCTTTTTTGGGCTTCCTTACCATTATTGTTATTTGTAAAATTAATTTGTATATTTCTACGTGGTTAAATTGAATATGGATTGATATTGAAACAAATAATCATATGATTTTCATTACACTACTTGTGACGTTTGCAAATTACTCGCCTAACGGCTCGTGCAATTATGACAAATTTTTCAAATATTACTGGTGGTGTAAATAAACATAATAAATAAAAATACTTTACACACATTTGGTTTCAGGAGGACTTGGTGGTAACCGTCGATGTTGGAGGGATTTACTACGACCAACTACAGAAGAGAAAGAGAAAATATTTTTAGCAGGAATTTGCCATTGTTATGTTGATTCAAACACTTTACGTAGGACAGCAAGGCAACATTTACCTTTGGTTATGGTATGATGGTGAGGGGAACTGGAGACATGTTGATCGTGGACAGGCTGGCGACGATCTAAATAGTAGCGGGGGAAATGCAGGCCTCATTAAAGTGCACGAGCGAGCGGGTCGTTGCCACCAATTACGGTGATACCACTGTCACAGCGGATAGTGTCCCCCCGCGGATAGTGTCCCCCCGCGGATAGTGTCCCCCCGCGGATAGTGTCCCCCCGGACACTATCCGCTAGCGGATAGTTCTCCCGTTAATTAGATTTACGCGGATAGTGTCCCCCCAAGTGAAACTAAAAAAATAAAGCTTTGTGCATTAAGCAAACACTTTTATTAGACAAATTTTCCTAATTAATTTAACCAAAAAGAGAAGAACTAAACATAACGGTACAAAATATAGTTTAAAAAGACAAATTGTTCAGAATGCTAGCGGAGTCCATTGGGGGCACAACCACACTTCATCGGACTCCAAACTCTCCACATTTACACAATTAAAGTGAAACCAGTGGTCGCACAAAATCATGTCCTCGCACATTTCGGGCATGAGACAATGGCAAATCAGTTCGATTTCAAAAATGTTTGGTTATTCTCTCCTCCGCTGCTTGCTACTCTGACCTGGGAAAGACTTGAATTGGCCATTGAGGCATCTGATCAATTGGTCTCGCAATTGTTGTTGTTCAAACTGTTTGCTTTGCATGCTGTGCTCATTCCCAGACGCTAGCTCATAAGCAAACGCAATAGCAAAGAGTTCGCAGTCCACTCATAAAATCGTGTCATGAAATGAACAAAAAACCTCGCCATCTACGCAATATAACTTGATAAAAAGTTTTGCGATATTTTGTTTAACAATGCAATTAACAATATCAGTTTCTCAATTTGGCGGTTTGTTATTAGTCCAAATTTCTATATTTCGACCAAAGAACACGAGAACTAAAGCTTATCCCAGTATTTCTTTTGGGGGACAGAATCCGCGAGGGGGGACACTATCCGCGTCGCGAATAGTGTCCGCGTCGCGAATAGTGTCCGGGGGGACAATATCTGCTGACGGATATTGTCCGGGGGGGACACTATCCGCTGTTACACCACCATTTCACTGGCGTTAAAACCGTATTTTCATCACTGATTTCCATACACCAACAATGGCAGTTAATACACGGAAAATTAATACACGGAAACCTATCGATTGTATTTGATAAATAAAGAAAGAATGGTTATGTCTTGGACAGTTGAACTCATGTTATAAATATTTTCGCACGATTTTTATTACCGGGAGATTGAAGACGTATGAATTCAACACACGATGGAGAATCAGAAATATATTTTAATACGACGGCACATGCAAACAACAAGAATGTATGCTTAAAGCTACTCCGTTCTAAAGCAGGGTTAGTTTTAAGGTTAGTGTTTAGTTTTTGTTTGACAGCACGTGTGGCGTTGCGTGAAATTTTCAAACACGTGGTGTGACGCGTTAACGCCAGTGAAATAGTGGCATCGACCGTAACTGGTGGCAACGACCGTTTACGAAACGGAAAATTGCAGCGCCGCTCGCAGGCACATTTTCAATTTGTGCAGGCACAATTTTGTTGTTGATTTTTTAGCTAATTATTAAAACTGTGTTTACAAAGCATGACGTTCGCAGGCACTATTTACAATTCACAAAGTTTGTGCAGGCGCAGAGATTTTATTTTTTTAGTTCATTAGCTGGGTTTACATGACGTATACGTTTTCAAAATAATGTCTGAAGCAAAAACCGTTTAAACACTATACGTCAGTGGCGTTGGTCATGTTCGTGAAGTGTGAACAAGTTAACAGTCAAACACTGAAACGGATGTTTTTTGCGTGTGAAAATTTTGAGGTTTATCGAATAGCATGTCGCGATGTAAGATTTTTCAGGTTTTATTGCATGCAATGCAAGTTTTTCGTTGAAGAGCCTGTCACGGAAATAAAAAGAAATGATTGATCGCATGTAAACGGCTAAATAGACAACGAACAAATGATATCGTTTGCAGAATCTTTCCCCGCTTCGCTTTACTCGTTTGAGACGTAATTCAATTATGACCAGAATCACAGAATGTCAGTTTCAGCAGCCCTTTAAAGTGCCCCTGACCTCAAAATGTTTTATTGTCTTATTTGGAAGAACTTTTAAAATGATAAAGTAACTTCTTTTGAAGATTCTCGTTTCCTCGCTTTCTTTTTGAGATATATCAGTTTGTTTGATATGCAAATGTCCGGAATTTACGTCAACATGCATAATGACTTATTGGAGAAATGTGCGTATCTCTTCATTCTGGAACGAAATCCTTTAAAATCGAGAGGTTTGGTGTTGTGAGAGAAATATGCACACGTGTTATTCACACTTTAGTGTTTTTATTTGATGAACGCAAAGATATATAACATTCTCTGATAACTCATTATGCATGTGTGACGTAAATTTCGGACATTTGCATGTCAAACAAACTGATATATCTCAAAAAGAAAGCGAAGAAACGAGAATCTTCAAAAGAAGTTACTTTATCATTTTAAAAGTTCTTCCAAATAAGACAATAAAACATTTTGAGGTCAGGGGCACTTTAAGGCCCTATTTACACTATACCAGATAGCTTTTTGTGCCGGCACGAAAAGCTATCTTGTGCCGGCACGAAAAGCTATCTGGTACCAGATATCTGGTGGTGTAAACAGGCTCGGTTACGAAACGGCACAGACGTAAACAACGCGTGGGAAAAGGCGAGCGAAAGCACGGCAGCACTCTACTTTTATACTGTAGTATGAAAGGCCGTTCAACTAATAGTTTAATATAACTGAATATGATTATTCATTCTTTTTAGTAAAACTTGAAAAGGAACAGTGGAACACAAATCCCCAACTTATAAATTCTGCTCGCAGGCACCATAAAATATTAATGAGGCCTGGAAAAATGTATCGAAAAATATACAGATTGGGAAATTTGGCCGAACTTTTATGGTGCAAATTAGAGTTGAATTCATGCCTTTTTAGTTCTTTGTTATAACTATGATTTATTATATGACAACGGTGACATTTTCCCTCGAAACTTGTAAAATACCCAACCGTATTATCGGTAAAACCATACATTTAAATGCGTACTCAAAAATAGGTACGCAAATGCGGACGTGCGTCCACGTTTTTAAGGATAAATATGTTCGCTATAGCATATTATTATTATATAATTATCGGCAAAACCATTCAATAAGATGACTATATATTTCCATGTAACGCAAATGCGGACGTGCGTCCACGTTTTTAAGGATAAATATGTTCGCTATAGCATATTATTATTATATAATTATCGGCAAAACCATTCAATAAGATGACTATGTATTTCCATGTACACATTTAAATGCGTACTCAAAAATAGGTACGCAAATGCGAACGTGCGTCCACGTTTTTAAGGATAAATATGTTCGCTATAGCATATTATTATTATATAATTATCGGTAAAACCATTCAATAAGATGACTATATATTTCCATGTACACATTTAAATACTTACTAAAAATGGTACAGGTTATCTGAAGTTACTAACGTTAAACAAGTCAGATAACCTTTTAATTTGCGTGATATAGACAAATAATGTCCAAACGCAACCAGGATAAATCAGACATAGTTTGACGCTACTCTGGCTTAAAAAGTTTTTTGAATGTAACTTACTGTCCATGTAAGTTACTGTAAGTTACATGTAAGTTACTGTCCATGACCAACGTTTAGACACTCCAATCTACTCTAGTGTCTTCATCAGTGGCGATCGTTGTAAAGTTAGGATCCCTATTTATACCCTCATAGAACCGATGATGACATTATCTATTAACAAGATACAAATAAATTCGCTGGCTCAATGGTAAGAGCGTCTCACCGGCAATCAGAAGGTTACAGGTTCGATTCCTGTCCGGGACTCAGAATAATTTTTCTGAGGATACGAGCTTGACGATCGTCCATGTATCGTCTGTCTACTCCAAGCTCTCCCACATTCACTACAGCAGTGTGTATATTAACACATGCAAATAAGCTTCTGGTAATAAACCACCGTTATCGCGATTCAATGGGGCGTGGGCGCTATAGATATGCCAAGCCTCCAGACAACGTCTCTGATGGTAACGCGGATTATTGGTAATAATCTTGGAATTTTCCCACGCAATATCTCATGGTAGGTTACGTACCCGTGCTCCGACAAAGCAGAATTTTCCTTTTTTGAAAAGAAAACGGCCTTTTGGTGTTCTTTTAAACGCGTACGAAACTGACGTTTAGTCTGACCGATGTACTCCTGATCACAGTCATTGCACGGAATGGAATAACTAGCGTCTTTCCTCTGTTCCTTCTCAGTACGATGCTTAGGATCATTATGTTGTGTGTTATGTTATATACTTATTCTTTATATTAGTTAGTTTTGGGCATGCTGTAATTGGCTCAATGCTGCTGCGGTTACCCTGCCATTTAATAGCTAAACACCAAACCATGAACATTTTCTTTATAACATAGAATAAAACACAAAATAATGACGTAAAACAAGTTTTGTTTCGCTCTCCTAACGGAAGCCAAAACGTTTCCGATTGGTTGCTTGAAATTCCTGTGCTCCAATGAGAATTATACAATCACGTGACTTATATACGCATTTTCATTGGTTCTTGCCCATGATCTTTTAACGGACAGATACATCACAGAATAGATATTCAACCAGAAGTCCGACTTCGCCATTTTTTTGTCCCACTTTTTTCACGGCCGCCATTTTGCTAGCAAGCGGTTTTTGTTTTACGAGTTTTTGTGGAGATTGGAGCTGTCACAAAGCATTCTGATTCATCGTCCACGTTCCAAAGTTAACATCTTCGTAAAAACGACATCAACATCTTCAGTATAACGTAAACATTTTCCATGCACGCTTGCTAGGAAGATGGCGGCGGCCGAAAATACGAGGACACCAACATCAAAGGCGCCGACACGGAGTCGGACTTCTGGTTGAGTATTTATGCTGTGGATACATGGATGGCGTCAAACACGTCAGCAGCTGTGTTTTTCTTTTTTCATGCCCCAACAGTTTTTATAAACCTTTGGGGTTGTTTTTGATTGTATAAAACAAATAGATTCCATTTTTTGTTGTCTGTTCAGTTATAGATACACAGAGGACGTCAGAACATGCTAAGAACATCAGTGACCCACTCGACTCCGTCTCCTGTACGATTTTGAACAGGATACTTCTCAAAGAGGTCGGTAAAGTGTTCTTCTATTCCATTGAGAAACTACAAGTATCCTTTTCGCCATCTAAATAATATTTAGTGAAATACCGGATATCTATACCTAGCCTCCTCCGCAGGCAACTCTGTGGCTTCTTTTTCCCGAGTCTTAATAGCTTCCAAGGCTGTGCGAGCAATGTTTTGGCTGGGATTGCAGGGAAGTATAGTCTATACCGAGATTTTTAACGTTTGTTTTTCAAGCTCGCGCAAATACGGTTGGCCTTCACACGCAAGCAAACGGCAACGGATCAACTTCAACCACCTGATTTAAGACTTCTTTTTTAAAATTAATAGTTTTTTTATTCAAGTGGTAATTGCTGCCGTATACGCAGCACACTAATCTTGACTTGGGTTGCTGTGTCTCGTACCAGACCTTTTCGCGGAACTATGTATAGTCGATCGACGTTAAAATCACGCGCGATTTTTTTATGGATGTCCACAGATTTATGACGTTTTATGACGTCACTCGTAGATGTTCGTTTAATCGCCGGATGTGGAAACTATCCAAATCAAATGTTCGGAACTCGCCAACGGCCTGCATATATGCAAAGTGCAAACAAAATATACTAGGAGTTCTTAACTTCTTATCAGAAGTGAAATGCTGCCTCTGGACTGACACAAGAGCAGTGGGTACGAGGTTGAAGCAGTGTTCAGGATCAGGCATGCCAGCAGAATGATGATAGAAATTTTCTAGAGCATAGAGGATCAAATAAATAGAATGTAGAATCTAAATCACGTATCAAGCTAAGGCGATCATATAGCCTTGTAATATTAAAATAACATATGTTAATCGTATGGCGCGTTTATAATGTCAAAATTCAAAGTCATACATCTAATTCGAACAACATTTACTCGAAAGAGCAAGGCTCGCGAAGTTATAAATTTTCCATTCAAGCAACACTCTTGCCAAATCGAACTTCACGTTTGTAATATTTGCTGAATTGAACGTCGGAGTTATCTGGCGGTCGTGCGGTCATATTTCAAATCGCACAAACGAACGGGAACTTAAGGTTATAGTGTCTCCTTGAATAAAGACGCTGTCGTTTGTTGCCGTATCTTTAGCTGCTAGGGCCACGATATTTTGTGAAGCGCTTAGTTGTTCGTCAATCGTCATATAACGTGTTCTGCTTTAGTGCTGAACTTCAGCAGGCAGCTGTGCTTTAGCCTAGCTTGTTGTGCTTGCGAATTTTAACTTCAATTTCAGTGAGGAAAGATTCTCTTGTCAAGGTATTAAGGCAACTACTGTAGTATTTAATTCACTATTTAATAGGGAGATGTCAATTGTCATCTGCGATTTCTTGCCATCACTGATACACCACCGTTAATGTGCTGACAATGTCATGACATGGGCCAAGCCGGCCAACTCGTCATGGTTAAGATTTACCTTCTATTTTAGATGTATATTGGTGTGATGCCCACCACTTAGTTTTGCAATTTTGCACAATATTACAACTGCCTTGGATTTCGAGGCAGCACTTCCCTTGCGATAGTAACTTCTAGTATATGTAGTAGGCTTTATCTTTATAGTTTTATAAGTAACATTAAGAATATATTGTTGTAAGAGCATTGAGACTATTGTATAATGCTCCTAATACATCTTTATTATTAGACAGGTCCTCTATTTATAACAGCTTTTATTAGCTGAAAGAGATAACCTGTATAAATAAAGATTATTATTATTATTATTATTATTATTATTATAATTATCATTGACTCCTCATAGAATCTAGCCTGCTCCGCACCGGGATGCTTGGGTCTGGGTACGAGATTAGAAGTTCATTAGAATTTAGAAGTTCTAGTATATGTACAGTTAAGGCACAAGGTATTTATACATTTAAGATACTCACCGTGCATTTTCTCATATCCGGTGCGAGATAACTCTTCAATGTGCGATTATGTATGGTAATCACACATGTTAACGTGTTTTAAAATGTTTGTAAAATCGCATTACACTCTTGTGCCTATTTTTGTTGAATATATAATAAACAGAAAAATACATGGATTCTTGGAAATATGAAATTTATTTCTTGTGTTGACCAGGATATCTCACTCGTTCGATATCCTTGTCAACACTCGAAATAAATTTCATATTTCCACACATCCATGTTTCTCTATATTATGAGACTTGTGAATTTTCTAATACTTATGTGATTGACTGTGTGTTTTGTGAGACTTGTGAATTTTCTAATACTTATGTGATTGGCTGTGTGTTTTGTGAGACTTGTGAATTTTCTAATACTTATGTACTGTGTGTTTTGTGAGACTTGTGAATTTTCTAATACTTATGTGATTGACTGTGTGTTTTGTGAGACTTGTGAATTTTCTAATACTTATGTACTGTGTGTTTTGTGAGACTTGTGAATTTTCTAATACTTATGTGATTGACTGTGTGTTTTGTGAGACTTGTGAATTTTCCAATACTTATGTACTGTGTGTTTTGTGAGACTTGTGAATTTTCCAATACTTATGTACTGTGTGTTTTGTGAGACTTGTGAATTTTCTAATACTTATGTGATTGACTGTGTGTTTTGTGAGACTTGCGAATTTTCTAATACTTATGTGATTGACTGTGTGTTTTGTGAGACTTGCGAATTTTCTAATACTTACGTGATTGACTGTGTGTTTTGTGAGACTTGTGAATTTTCTAACACTTATGTGATTGACTGTGTGTTTTGTGAGACTTGTGAATTTTCTAATACTTATGTACTGTGTGTTTTGTGAGACTTGTGAATTTTCTAATACTTATGTACTGTGTGTTTTGTGAGACTTGCGAATTTTCTAATACTTATGTGATCGACTGTGTGTTTTGTGAGACTTGTGAATTTTCTAATACTTATGTGATTGACTGTGTGTTTTGTGAGACTTGTGAATTTTCTAATACTTATGTGATTGACTGTGTTTTGTGAGACTTGTGAATTTTCTAATACTTATGTGATTGACTGTGTGTTTTGTGAGACTTGCGAATTTTCTAATACTTATGTGATTGACTGTGTGTTTTGTGAGACTTGTGAATTTTCTAATACTTATGTACTGTGTGTTTTGTGAGACTTGCGAATTTTCTAATACTTATGTGATTGACTGTGTGTTTTGTGAGACTTGTGAATTTTCTAACACTTATGTGATCGACTGTGTGTTTTGGGAGACTTGTGAATTTTCTAATACTTATGTGATTGACTGTGTGTTTTGTGAGACTTGTGAATTTTCTAATACTTATGTGATTGACTGTGTTTTGTGAGACTTGTGAATTTTCTAATACTTATGTGATTGACTGTGTGTTTTGTGAGACTTGTGAATTTTCTAACACTTATGTGATTGACTGTGTATTTTGTGAGACTTGCGAATTTTCTAATACTTATGTGATTGACTGTGTGTTTTGTGAGACTTGTGAATTTTCTAACACTTATGTGATTGACTGTGTGTTTTGTGAGACTTGTGAATTTTCTAATACTTATGTACTGTGTGTTTTGTGAGACTTGTGAATTTTCTAATACTTATGTACTGTGTGTTTTGTGAGACTTGCGAATTTTCTAATACTTATGTGATCGACTGTGTGTTTTGTGAGACTTGTGAATTTTCTAATACTTATGTGATTGACTGTGTGTTTTGTGAGACTTGTGAATTTTCTAATACTTATGTGATTGACTGTGTTTTGTGAGACTTGTGAATTTTCTAATACTTATGTGATTGACTGTGTGTTTTGTGAGACTTGCGAATTTTCTAATACTTATGTGATTGACTGTGTGTTTTGTGAGACTTGTGAATTTTCTAATACTTATGTACTGTGTGTTTTGTGAGACTTGCGAATTTTCTAATACTTATGTGATTGACTGTGTGTTTTGTGAGACTTGTGAATTTTCTAATACTTATGTACTGTGTGTTTTGTGAGACTTGCGAATTTTCTAATACTTATGTGATTGACTGTGTTTTGTGAGACTTGTGAATTTTCTAATACTTATGTGATTGACTGTGTGTTTTGTGAGACTTGCGAATTTTCTAATACTTATGTGATTGACTGTGTGTTTTGTGAGACTTGTGAATTTTCTAACACTTATGTGATTGACTGTGTGTTTTGTGAGACTTGTGAATTTTCTAATACTTATGTACTGTGTGTTTTGTGAGACTTGCGAATTTTCTAATACTTATGTGATTGACTGTGTGTTTTGTGAGACTTGTGAATTTTCTAATACTTATGTGATTGACTGTGTTTTGTGAGACTTGTGAATTTTCTAATACTTATGTGATTGACTGTGTGTTTTGTGAGACTTGTGAATTTTCTAATACTTATGTGATTAACTGTGTGTTTTGTGAGACTTGTGAATATTCACAAATTTAACTCTTTCGCAAAGTTCTGTTTATTTTGACACAGACACTTACTCTGTTTTTCAGGATTGAATGGGACAAGTATTATTTTCTTTCGTTGTGATGTTATAAAGAACATCAAGAGCTTATGAAGAGATTCAAAACATCTTTCCTGGAAAAAAGAAATAAAGGTTTTACCACTTCTATGAAACAGTTATAACAACCACCACACAACAACAATGAAGTTAATGACAAAAACAACAATGTCAACTGTCGGTACAATTATGAAAATGCCAACAACAACAACAACAACAACAAACAACAACAACAACAACAACAACAACAACAACAACAACCACCACCACCGATAACTAGACAACCACTGACAACAACAACAACAACACCAACGACAACAACAACGACAACAACAACGACCACCACTGACAAGAACAACAACGACCATCACTGACAACAACGACCACCACTGACAACAACGACCACCACTGACAACAACGACCACCACTGACAAAACAACCACCACTGACAACAACGACCACCACTGACAACAACGACCACAACTGACAACAACGACCACCACTGACAACAACGACCACCACTGACAACAACAACCACCACTGACAACAACGACCACCACTGACAACAACGACCACAACAGACAACAACGACCACCACTGACAACAACGACCACCACTGACAACAACGACCACCACTGACAACAACGACCACCACTGACAACAACGACCACCACTGACAACAACGACCACCACTGACAAAACAACCACCACTGACAACAACGACCACCACTGACAACAACGACCACAACAGACAACAACGACCACCACTGACAACTAGACAACCACTGACAACAACAAGAACACCACCAACGACAACAACAACAACGACCACCACTGACAACAATGACCACAACAGACAACAACGACCACCACTGACAACAACGACCACCACTGACAACAACGACCACCACTGACAACAACGACCACCACTGACAACAACGACCACCACTGACAAAACGACCACCACTGACAAAACGACCACCACTGACAACAACGACCAGCACTGACAACAACGACCACCACCACTGACAACAACGACCACCGGTCCATCACTGACAACAACGACCACCACTGACAACAACGACCATCACAGACAACGATCACCACTGACAACAACGATCACCACTGACAACAAGGATCACCACTGACAACATGGACGTTTCTTTTTCAGCATTTATGGAGTTGTAGAACGTAGTTCGTCGCGTATTTCGCTCACACACGTGCGATCGGTTTCAGTTTTTCTGTCCACAACCAATTAGATTTGCGATAAGTTGAACGTGAAATTAGATTGTGCAGTAGTTAGACTGCAAGTTGAGTTAGGAATTAAAAATAATGTTTCTTTGCACAAGGGATGTGTTCAATTTATTTTAAGGTACAGAAAAGTGATATTCATTGTCCGGCAGGATTTTGAAGATGTCCGACGAATTTTCTGAAGTGTCGCACATTTCGACCGGCGCCATCAATAAAATTATTTCGACCCCTGCCACTGACAACAACGACCACAACAGACAACAACGACCACAACAGACAACAACGACCACAACAGACAACAACGACCACAACAGACAACAACGACCACAACGACCACAACAGATAACAACGACCACAACAGACAACAACGACCACAACAGACAACAACGACCACAACGACCACAACAGATAACAACGACCACAACAGACAACAACGACCACAACAGACAACAACGACCACAACAGACAACGACCACCACTGACAACAACGACCACCACTGACAACAACGACCATCACAGACAACAACGCACCACCACTGACAACAACAACAATACTAAGAACACCACCACCACTGACAACAACAACAACAACAACAACAACAACAACAACAACAACAACACCACTGACAACAACGACCACCACAAACAACAACGACCACCACTGACAACAACGACCACCACTGACAACAACGACCACCACTGACAACAACAACGACCACCACTGACAACAACGACCACCACTGACAACAACGACCACCACTGACAACAACGACCACCACTGACAACAATGACCACCACTGACAACAACAATGATCACCACTGACAACAACAACAACCACCACTAACAACAATGACCACCACTAACAACAATGACCACCACTGACAACAACAACCACCACAGACAACAACAACCACCACAGACAACAACGACAACCACTGACAACAACGACCACCACTGACAACAACGACCACCACCACTGACAACAACAATGATCACCACTGACAACAACAACAACCACCACTAACAACAATGACCACCACTGACAACAACAGTTATGGCGGCTGGCCGTGCAAAGTTCCATCTTCGTCATTTGCCTATAATAATCTTCCTATGTTTACACTTCCTCTCATCGAGTAACTGGAACACCAATTCACTACTTGGACCAGTAAGAAGTTATACAAATTGCCATTTGGTGTCAATAGTGCGACTAACAAGGACATCTTCGGGCTCAACGCGTCAAATATCGAAGGAGACCAAGCATGGTATGACCTTCGTCTCACGAAGCCTAAGGAAGAAAGTTGAAATATCTATTCTCCTTATACAATGTGGAGATATCCAGACAAATCCTGGACCCTATAATGAATCAAGACATACATTCTCAAGAACAGGAATCCTGAGAGAAAGTAATCTGAACACGGATACTAGTCGAACTTATACGGGAAAAATTACATATGCAGCAACGAATAATTTATTATACAAAGCCGCTTTTCCTACTTCAAATTACTTTATCCCTGTGAGAATAACAACTCATCTCCGCCTTCAAAATAAGCCTTTCAGGAATATTGAAACCAAATCTCGACGCAACTTATCTCATCTATGTCAAATCTTAAAAGAACCAACTCAGCCAAATTCAGAAAGATCAGGCTCTAGAAAATGTTTGACTGTGGCTCATTTAAATATTCAGTCTTTGAATCGTAATCATCACACTCAATTGAAGCACTTTATTTCCTCTCAAGACATCGATATTCTAACACTATCAGAAACTTGGTTAAATTCAACACATACCAATTCAAGTATTCTTTTGCCGGGTTATAAACTAGTAAGACAAGACCGTTTGCATAAACGAGGTGGGGGAGTTTGTGCTTTTGTTCGTTCGTGCATTAAATTTATTCTTCTTAAAGATCTCAGTAACATCTCAAGCGGGGGATTCCAGCAGTTATGGTTTAAAATCCAACAACGAAATCTACGATCGATTCTAATATGTGCTAGCTACAGACCACCTGACTGCCCTGTATCATGTCTTGATGAATGTTTGGTACCATCCTTGACCCATGCTCTAACACTAAATAAAGATATTTTCATTGCCGGTGACCTAAATTGCAATTTGTTGACTTCAAATGCTGACTCATCATCTCTTCGAAAATTCTGCGAAACGTATAACATGAAGCAATTAATATCTTCATCTACAAGGATTTCGCAACATCATGACTCCCTTATTGACGTCATAATTACATCTAACCCTCTACTTGTTAGAGAAAGTGGCGTTCAAGAAATTACCATAAGTGTTCATTTCCTTGTTTATACTGTCTTGAATCTTAGAAAACCCAAACAACATAAATCTACGCTGAGCATCCGAAGTCTCAAATCTTACGTGCCACAAAATTTTTCTTCTGATATTTCGCGAGTTCCTTGGCAATCACTTGATTTTTCTACTGATATAAACGATAAAGTTACTACATTCACCAATTTATTCCTCGATATTCTAAATCAGCATGCACCAATCAAGGAAATAACCGCCAGATACAAACCTATTCCGTTTATGTCACCTGATATAATTTCGCAAATCAAAGAACGTGACCATTGTTTGAAGGTAGTTCGAACTACTCGAAACCCTATGGATTGGGAAAGATACAAATCTCTACGACAAAGTGTCAAATCAAATTTAAAAAAAGCTGAAATCAAATTTGTCCAAAATGAAATTTTTACCAACAAGGGAGATTCAAACGCTCTTTGGAAAACCATTCGACATTGTTTACCTAAAGACAAACATGGAAATCAATCTTCGAAAACTAAAGAAGTTTTGGCCGAGGAACTTAACAGCTATTTTGTCAGTGTCGGTCGAAATACAGCTGCGGAGGCAACTGAGATTGCGCAAAGATTTGATTTACCTAGTCCCGATACAGAAATTCAAAAAAACTCCAATCTTAACATCAACAACCAACAACAGTTTGAATTTCAGCCGGTAACCCCCTTGCAGGTCAGTCAGTTAATTGACGAGCTCCCACTCAATAAATCACCTGGCATAGACAAGATCTCAGCCAAAGTTCTTAAAGATAGTAAAAGTCATATCATTGACCAGATTACAAATCTGATAAACGGCTCCTTTTCCAGTAGCATGTTCCCTGAAGCATGGAAAATAGCGGAGGTAATAGCTGTACTTAAAAACGATCTCGATCCAGAACAAGGACCAAATAACCGGCCTATTTCCCTACTACCTATTTTATCTAAACTTTGTGAACGTGCGGCTCACCTTCAGATGACGGCCTTTTTAACAGATAATAAAAAGCTATCGGAACACCAAAGTGGGAACAGGAAACTTCATTCCACCGAGACCTTAAATCTTTTTATTACTGATTACATACTAAAACAAATGGACGAGAAGAATATCACCGCTATGATACTTATAGATTTATCAAAAGCTTTTGACAGTATTAGTCATGACATTCTACTTGACAAGCTTGATAAACTTGGCATCTCAGCATCTTCTTTAAAATGGTTTAAAAGTTATCTCTCGGATCGATATCAATCAGTTAGAATTGGAAACCACCTATCCAGTCCCAAACTAATTACACATGGTGTCCCTCAAGGGTCAATCCTTGGTCCACTCCTTTTCAGCCTCTACGTCAATGACTTACCATCGATATCTAAATCTGCCAATATAGAGTCGTATGTTGATGATACAAAAGTTTATCTATCTTTTAGCTTGAAGGATTTTGATCGTGGACTAAACGATCTAAAATGTGATCTGAATAGAGTGGCTGGATGGTGTTGCTCCAACAAATTACTCATAAACCCGAAAAAGACCAAGTTTATTTTATTCGGCGTTCGACAACTTTTGAGAAAACTGCCTGCTGATCTATCCATTCAATTTCTGGGAGAGTCCTTGAAGCCTTCAACTTCCGTAAAAGACCTGGGTGTAACTTTAGACCAATATCTTACCTATGACAACCACATCAGTAAAATTGCTGCATCTTGCAACTATTCTCTATGCCAGATATCGAGAATCAGTCATCTTCTTGACCAAAAAACGTTAGAAATCGTCATTAACTCACTCGTTTTTAGTAGACTGTTCTTCTCTTCTACTGTTTGGTCAAACACATCCAAGAAAAATATCGCTGTATTGCAACATGTTCAAAATTTTGCTGCTCGAATTATAAGTGGTAAAAAGAAATTTGACCATATAACACCAACTTTAAAGTCCTTAAGATGGTTGCCAGTTGCTGATGTTCTTAAGTTCAAAAATGCAATAATGACTTTCAAATGTATGAATAACTTGGCTCCTTCGTATCTCTGTTCAAAATTTTCACACATATGTGATCAAAAACACAATTATAACACTAGGTTTTCTTCGTCTTCTAAACTAATTATACCTCGTTGTAGAACAGCCACGGGGCAACGTTCATTTCTCTTTAGAGCAATTGAAATATGGAATTTTACTATTGACAATGATATTGCAATAACGTTAAATTTGGGAACGTTTAAGCAACTTTTTAAATCAATTTTGTTGAAGAAATTTTTAGATTTGTAACATCTGCATGATCTCTAATAGTTTGTAATACGAAATGTTGTAATATTTATAGGCTCATGTAATAATTCTTGTAATATTTTACTGAAAACTTTGTAATAGCTCACTGAAAAGCCCTTTTAGGGAGTGTCTAATAAATACTACTACTACTACAACAACCACCACAGACAACAACAACCACCACAGACAACAACGACCACCACTGACAACAACGACCACCACTGACAACAACGACCACCACTGACAACAACGACCACCACTGACAACAACGACCACCACTGACAACAACGACCACCACTGACAACAACGACCACCACTGACAACAATGACCACCACTGACAACAACAATGATCACCACTGACAACAACAACAACCACCACTAACAACAATGACCACCACTAACAACAATGACCACCACTGACAACAACAACCACCACAGACAACAACAACCACCACAGACAACAACGACAACCACTGACAACAACGACCACCACTGACAACAACGACCACCACCACTGACAACAACAATGATCACCACTGACAACAACAACAACCACCACTAACAACAATGACCACCACTGACAACAACAACCACCACAGACAACAACAACCACCACAGACAACAACGACCACCACAGACAACAATGACCACTGACAACAACGACCACCACTGACAAACACCACTGACAACGACGACCACCACTGACAACAACGATCACCACTGACAACAACGATCACCACTGACAACAATGACGAGAACCACTGACAATGACCACTGACAACAACGACCACCACTGACAACAACGACCACCACTGACAACGACGACCACCACTGACAACGACGACCACCACTGACAACGACGACCACCACTGACAACGACGACCACCACTGACCACCATCACTGACGACGACCACCACCACTGACAATGACTACCACTGATGACGACTACCACCACTGGCGATGACGACCACCACCACTGACGACGGCGGCGAGGATGACGACGACAACATCAACACCACTACTGACAACACCACCACTGACAACAACACCACCACTGACAACAACAACACCACTGACAACAACAACAACAACAACATCAACACCACCACTGACAACAACAACAACCACTACAGTATTTATTTTGCAATTCTCTGTTATTTTTACCTCGTGTCCTACCATGAAAAATGTATTATCAGTCTTCCTAATCCTGTGATGGCGCATTTGACCAGTCTCATCTCTGAGAAACAACAAAAATTAAATAACAATAAAAAGGAATAAAAGTACATGGTAATTTTTTAAAAGGCAAAATAAAATGTATAGATTATTGAAATAACGAAATTTGAAGTGCACATGCTCTTACTTTAAAGAAATGACAAAACCCATTTTATTTTTAGTCCTGTTTTCAACATAGTCTCTCACAATAAAAACACCTTTCTCTTCACTGCTCAGAATTCTCTCCACCTCCTCTCTACAGAAAGACGCTTGGTACCACCTTAAAAAAGCAATACAGTATATTAGTGGACGAGTTTAGTCAACAAAATAATGTTTCATAATACATCCAACTAAACTTCAGATAACAACACCCACCCTTCGTTGCCATTCAAGAGCTCATCTTGAATCCTTAATTCTTCATCAGTGTCTGCCATAATTGTCCCAATTTCATTGGGCAATTCTTGAATAGAATTCACCTGAAATTATATGTCCGTATAAAAGTTGTTGTAACTCGTATATCCCAGGTGATATGTTGTGATTATACTGAAAATTAATTCAACTAGTTTGGAGATGACCTCAAACATGTTTAGTTATTGGGAATGGCTATAATACAGTTATGCAATTCCTCCAATCAGTTATATTCAGTGCCAGATTAGTACAGTAGCAGATGTAACACAAATGCTATGGCCCCACAATTTGAGGGGCCTCGCATTGCATGGTGATGGACCGCGTGTCCATGTGGGGCCCTGGAAAGCAAAGCAATGAAGAAACCAAAGTACCAAACACTATCTATTCGAAAAGACATTTTACTTTGTGTTACTTATAACTAAGGTAACTGTCCAGTTAGTTCATAGACCGCATAAACAAAAGAAATAATGCTACCGGACAATTGTTATGCTACCAGAGGTGTAAAACGGATTTAAAGTTGGGGGTTTGAGCAAACTTTTTTCATCTAATTCTACAGCGAGCATACCGGTAGTTCAAATGAATCAAAGAGTTGCCTGCTGCCTCTTACCAGGTGATGCCATTTTTTGCACAGCTAGCACTGACAGAAAATCTGGGAACTAATCTAACCCTCGCATGGCAAGGGTTTAGGAATTGGCTAACACTTCAGGCTACACCCGCCGTTAGTAAATTCTGGTGTAGATGAAACCGGTAGGTAGATTACCTTAACTCTTTCCCTACGGCTGAAAAACATCAAAAATTGAACGACCACGTTGTTCTATTGATATCTCTTGAAATAACCATAACTGTTGCGAAAGCTATACATTTTCTGGAAGCCCAATAAACCGGCTTTTACTTGTTCTTTTAAATTTCCCGAACAAAACACATTATGTTAATATAAATTAGCATTAATTATCATAAATCAGGTTGAAAAATTTACATTTTTCCAGAAAAGGCCATCTTGCACGCCCGCATAGCATCTTGAAAACTCAAAATGCCACCAATCTCAGAGTTGTTTATGAAATCAAATCAAACTTGGCGTGTGCGTGGATTTTATGTTCCTGGCGCTTGTCGAATTTCAATTTTTAATCTTGCGTTACCGTGTGCCGTGTTTTTCGATTGACGACTTTGCGGATCATCAGCGACCCATTTTAACTGCGCCCGTAGGGAAAGAGTTAATATAGAATGGCCGATATTTTTACGCATCGATCAATTTTATATTTTCGCCTGAATTTTTATCATCGTTGTAAGTCGGCTAAACAACACACATATAAAATTTTAAGCCAATTTGGTGAATTATTTCCTACATTTCTAAACACGGTGAATTTTTACCTTTTTGACCCACATGCACAGAACCTATTGTCTTTGTAGTGTATAGATAGCTTGCGTATATATTTAAAAGTATGAGCTCCCGTGCGGGTGGACCGGTGCGGGTGGGATCTCTGCAGAGACTCTGCTTCGGGTAACCCTTACATAATTCCTCTCATTGAGGGGGGTAGGGGGGAGCAGAGAAGGGGGTTCATTTTTTGTCACTGACCATTTTTTTGCTTTGTTAAACTGTATTTACATTGATTATTTTCAATTCAAAAGATAATAAACTGCTTTTCCTTTCACGCTTTTTCTTCGATTATTTTCAATTTACCTATTATTGCTTATTAACTCTTTCCCTACGGCTGAAAAACATCAAAAATTGAACGACCACGTTGTTCTATTGATATCTCTTGAAATAACCATAACTGTTGCGAAAGCTATACATTTTCTGGAAGCCCAATAAACCGGCTTTTACTTGTTCTTTTAAATTTCCCGAACAAAACACATTATGTTAATATAAATTAGCATTAATTATCATAAATCAGGTTGAAAAATTTACATTTTTCCAGAAAAGGCCATCTTGCACGCCCGCATAGCATCTTGAAAACTCAAAATGCCACCAATCTCAGAGTTGTTTATGAAATCAAATCAAACTTGGCGTGTGCGTGGATTTTATGTTCCTTGCGCTTGTCGAATTTCAATTTTTAATCTTGCGTTACCGTGTGCCGTGTTTTTCGATTGACGACTTTGCGGATCATCAGCGACCCATTTTAACTGCGCCCGTAGGGAAAGAGTTAAGTAGCTTCTGTCCTATTCTATAGGTAGTCCTATTAATACAATTGGGGAAAAAACATTAAATTTAGCAATGCTTAATTGTCCTGATTTTTTGGGGGGCTCAGCCACCCCATTCAAAATTGGGGGGCTGAAGCCCCCGTGGTTCCTATGCCTACGTTAATGCTACTGTTTACAGCCTACTAGTACTGCACACCTATACTGTAGTCTACATTATATATATATGAAATGAAAAAGAGTTTAAATGGCGACATGGCATTGACAATTGACATGTACCGTATTTCCTCGATTAAGCGCCCCCCTCAAATAAGCACCCCCTTCAAATAAGCACCCCCTGTAGACCTTGATTTTTTAAATAAGCACCCCCCCTCGATTAAGCGTCTCCCCCCTCGATTAAGCGCCCCTCTCTACATACTAATTTAAATTACAACGCAATTTCTAGAAACAAACTTTCTTTTTTAATTGAAAGTCATTCACATTTATGTCCATGTGCCTGTACATTTATTTTGCTTTCACCAGCTCCACGTGTAACTTCTCTGCAATTCTTAAGTGTGCTGTTCTAGCGCCATATACACATGGAACAACGACTCACATGAATACACATGAATACTTCTTGTATTTTTCTCGTTAGATACTCTCTTGTATTTTACTTGAAAAATGACTTTCTTATTCTTGACATGATTTTGTATATTTTGTAATAAGCACCCCCTCGAATAAGCGCCCCTCCTTTTAGTCTCAAAATTAATAAGCACCCCGGGCAACCTTAATCTGGCACTGGTTATATTTATCATAGAGGGAGTCATATGGTTATTGGTTAGTATATTATTAGCTTCTGATAGTCCTCTTATTGTTACCATTAATACATGACAAGTACAATGATGTAATTTTAGTAATGCCTGTATCACAAGCTACTGTAAACCTCCGAATATAAGCCCCCCACGAATATAAGCCCACCAATTTACTAACACTCTCACCATTCCGAATATAAGCCCACCCGTATATAAACCCATGGGCTTATACATGGACAAGAAAAACTAACACGAGAACAACGTTACATCATGCCGTTACCAGAATTTCATCTTCAAACTTTGAGTGAGGAAGAAGACAACGACGTCGACTATGATGCTATCGTAACAGACAGTACCAGCAGCACTGCCACTGATGAGGACTATGACGATATCTAACTTAATAGTATCTTATGCTTGTTTATATGTTAACCTTGTGTTATATTAAAATAAAGTCAACAATTAATGTTATTACTAACACAAAATCTTGTCCGTATATAAGCCCCCCCCCCCCATATATAAGCCCCCCATGTATAAGCCCAGGACTTATATTCAGAGGTTTACGGTATTACCAACCTGTTTTTCAGATATCACACCACCTGTATTTACACTTGACTTTCGAGAAGGGGACCGGTTTGGAAGTGAAGGATTCTCTAGGAAAAAGGATAAATTGACAATTTTTGAACAAGGAAGGAATTGTACATCAAAATAAACTGACATGAAATGTGAAGATATCTCATTCTCTCTCGTCTCTATCTACCTCTCTAGTCTGTCTGTCTATCTATGTAGTCTGTCTGTTTGTCCACCAGTATGTCGCTATAGTCCTTGCATGAAATGTCATCCATGCCATCTTTCTCCTTACCTTTATGCTTGGGGCTCACTGGTCCACTTCCTTCTAAAATATAACTTTCTTTGCTTGGAGGTTCATTCTAAAAGTTACATATTGTATTTAATACATATATTCATAATTTAAGACTTGTAAGCCAGTAGCGTAGTCAGTAGGCGGGCAGTGATGACATATTTCCCCCGGAAATTTTGAAATCTAGAGTCTCTGGAATGCCATTTCTGCATTTTTGGGGAAGAATTTATAGAATTATGAAGGTTATAAAATGGCTGCAAGTATATTGGTGCTTGCGTCAGTAGGCTCTGACACTGCAGTATGTTCAGTATTCGTGCTAGTATTTCCAGACGTTGCGGTTGATGAACTAATGGACTCTGAGCCTGATATTAAGACAACGCTGGTTTGAAATCTGCTATCGGTAGAACTGCACAACTATTAATCACTTTGTTTGCTTCGTTTGCTAGGAGCTCCAAAATAGTCTAACCCTAACACAGTTTCTTAATTGTTGTCTATCCTCAGTATGCTAATGAAAATTGCGTGCGCCAGCGAGCCTCTTAATCTTATAGCCATGCGTACATGTGGAATAATGAATGACGTCATTGACGTGCAAGATTGCCCGGCCTGGCCCGCCCTTGGCTACGCCACTGTTGTAAGCTACGCTAAATATACATGCTTCAAATATGTTTCTGATACATGTATATACTTCAATAATTTTACACATTAAAAGCTAAAACAGGTGCTTGATTTTTAATAATTTTTAATAATTTTTAAGCATATTGTATGATCACCTTGAGTGACTTTTCCATAGAGTCGATCCAACCATCCCTTAGAGAAGCGACATTTGTCTAAAGGACAAATTAACATAAAAGGACAAATTAACATAAAAGGGCAAATTAACATAATTAAATGTTTGTATAATGAAATTGAGTACAATTATCAGCAATAAAGATGACTTACCCTGAGAGTTATCTTGCCTTTTTTTGTTTTAATTGTCCACTCATATCTCCCCTCTTTAGATTTGGCAATGTCAACATTGGTAGGCTGTTCCAGAGCAAAGAACCCAACATACTACATATTGAAATACACAATAGTAAAGCGTACTGCGTACACTACAAATATTTCACATACCCCAAATAAGCCATTTCCTGGTGTACCATAAAATTCAAAAATAAGCCTTGGGCTTATATTTGTTCAGAGGATGTTTGTGGTATTATTGTCAGGGGTACTTATTATTGGAGGAAATTTTGCTTTCAAGAGGTAAAAACCTTCCCAGTACTAGTATATTATCACAATAACTTGGGGAATGACCCACATATGCAACTAACATTGCAAATTATTTAACAAATTTCAAATGAACATACCATTCCTCAATACTTACATTGTCCTTAATTTGAGTGGCGACATTTTTAAAGAAATGTATATTATGTTCTTTTAGAACACACCAATATTGCACCCACTAAAAAAACACAAGGTTTATGAACACAATGATAGAACATAATTATTATACCAATTGGAGAGAACAAGAAGTTTCTGTGGGAACTTCCTAAACTCTATGGAATTCTACTGTATTCTTATTCCAGAGAGTTTGTATCTGGAAATTTAGGAAGTTCCCACAGCAACTTCTTGTTCCAATTGGTATAATAATGCTAATACTATATATTCGGTATTTGAAGAGCACTTAGAGTAAACATTCTAATAATTGCTGAACCACCACTTAGAATAAACCAAACAAGTATCTTATTTAGCCGTGTTAATGCTGACTAATATAAACATATATCCAAATCTGCAACAAAATGCAAGGAATGGTGTTTCAAAGAATACAAGATAAACAATCAACAAAGCAATTAGGAATATACAGTGTTAAAGTACGAGTATTACTCATTACATATTACATGCATACTATAAGCTGCAAAGACAGTTTGACATTCTAGCGAAAGGTACATTAATTGAAATACCTGTACTATAAACTACATGTAAACAGATTATAACATCTGTAATCTGTATAGACACGCATGTAGAATACGAAACAAAATTCCTTGGACTTTTATAAATGCTATTCTTCTGAAAGTTCTCCACTTTAAGATGTTTAGAAAACTTGGTATCACACTGCAACTGTATTCGTAAACATGCAAGATATGCTACACAGTCAAGCAAATTCTCTAAGGAACATAAATATTCACTAATCCCAGTATTAAATGGCCACACAAATGGCGGATAACTCTGTTAATGTTCGGATGTTTGTTCTCGTATATTAAAGTGACCACTTCCTTTAAGGTTTTGCTGTAAGTTTATCTTAGAAACACTGTGTTAAATCCAATATAGTGCTAAACTATTCCGATGCAAAGTATAATTTGTTTACCGTTTCCATTTCAACACTGGGAATTTCTGTACTTCGACTTATTACGAAAGCACAATTAAGCAGACATATATACCTTAAATGTTTCTTTCTTGTCGACGTATCCCTCGTAATATTTCCAATTATCTTCCGGGTCAGACGGCTTGTAAACGTCTTCATAAGCATTATCCTTGGTTTCGAGAGACATGTTACATACATAAAAAACAGCCAAACAACAAGCAGCCAAAATATTATAATAAAGTAACTTGATCTCGACTCGCGGAAGTAGAAAAGAATAGTTTTTCGACAACATGCTGCGAAACCGCAGTGAAGCGTATTGATCATTAGCAAAAAGAGCAATCCGTGGATTGCCGATAGCCGATGATAAGTTCGATAACGCTAGTTTTGTGAACGAGACTAATAAAATGCAAACTGATAAAATGCAGAATGGAAAAGGTAGAACGGAAAATACAGACCAATAAAATGCAGACCGATAAAATTAATGCAGAACGATGAAATGAAGAACGATGAAATGCATAACGCTATTTGCGTACCAGACACAGTCTATCCACATGGGCTGTGACATTCTAAAATCTTTTCAGTCAACTTTGACGTCACCGTATATACACTTAAAATATATATATATATGACCAATCGACCAAACAATTGTTAATTTGACGTATGCAATGAAAATTCAGGTTCCAATAAACTCTCTTACTTTAAAAAGCTCTTGAAATTATAAATACTGGCTGAGGCTAACCTCATGGAGGTCAGTGCATAGAGATTATATATATGATCTCTATGAGTGAACCTCATATCCAGCAGTAGAGAAAAAACAAGATGGCGACATGTTTTTTACGATGGGGTTTTTAATAAAGAAACCCCGAACTGAAGGTTTGGCTATATAATAAAACAATTATACCATTCGCTCTCGTCGTATATGAACTAATATTATAGTTTATTTTAAACTGAATTGTTAATTGCGTATACACTTTTAGTGGGTAAATACCAGTGAAGGTAAATACGTACCTAAAATGAACAGGTTTTGTGGTTGATTCTATAGTTTATTGTTTGAATCAACCAATCACAAAACTTGATAGTATAGGTAGGTGATGACCCCTTTTAGTCAAGCATGCGTCAAGCGAGCCCGCGCCGCACACTAGAGCTATCAGCTAGCAAGTTCCCCCCTATATTCAACATGTTGAATAATTTTGTGCACGAGTGAACATTTCCTCCAAGTGTGCGAGCGTGCAAAGCTATCAACTTACAATAGGAGGCAAATACACATGCGTGTTGACTCAAATTTTTAAATCAAAATGGCGACTAGTAGTGTTGTTGCTGATGCTATGTGTGAGGCAAAATCGCTGATCTGTGGCCTGAATATTCATGTATTTAGTTTAAACATGTCCATCCGTTTAGTCCATACTTTTCGGTGCGAAGCTCTTAAACGTCTTCGTCTGCGTCGCATTAACAGAAGAAGAAGCAATATTTCTTCTTCGTCTGATGAGGATGAGTCAAACTCTTCTTCGCAAACAACGGCGGCCATGTTTCACGAATTGATTTAAAAATATGAGTCAACACGCATACGTATTTGCCTCCTATTGGAAGCTGATAGCTTTGCACGCTCGCACACTTGGAGGAAATGTTCACTCGTGCACAAAATTATTCAAGATGTTGAATATACGGCGCCGATGGCACGCGTGAACAATAGCGCTCAAAACGCCACCGCACACTGGGGGAACTTGTTTACGCCAACAGTCACGAGTGAAACTTTGCTAAGCTGATAGCTCTAGTGTGCGGCGGGCTTTAGCCATCCTTCCATAGGCATACTTAGCTAAGCCCTAAAAGAACACAAAAAAAAATAATAAAAGGAGGGGGCTAAGTATGCCTAAGGAGGGCTAAGTATGCCTAAGGAGCGCTAAGGAGGCTAATTATGCCTAAGGAGGGCTAAGTATGCCTAAGCTGGCTCGGACTCGACTCTGAAAACCCGGACTCGCCCTCGCAAAAGCCGGACTCCGACTCAAAAACCAGGAAAACTCAATGTTTGGTAAAATAAACGAAACCGTAAATATAAGTATGTCTCCGCAGTTACAATTTGAAGTATATGACTCATAAACAACGAAACAGGATTACACAGCATGACGCTGTCAATGGTGATACAAGCTGGCCACTACTGCCAGGTGTTTTCGGATGCTTTTCCTTTGCTGAACAAAAGCTGAAAAGCGCGATTTTAATAGCCACAATTTAACGCAATCAGTGTCATCCTTTAAAAAACGTTGAATCTTTATATTGCTTATAAGCATTATAAGTTATAAGCTTGCGCTGAAAAGCTACCGTGCTAGATAATTTTTAATTATTAAGGGTTACAATTCAGCTTCGCATGGTAACTGTAACGTGATACAAAATATTTATATTGCCACGCAAATAAGACAGGAACTGTGCGTTTGGGTATGACTAGTAAAACGGACTCCGCGTTGTCCAGCTATATTTGTTTTTAGATTTCACTGATGAAATAGGTCTTCACTTCCATCTGTTCTCGCGCTGCTGTTACCTGCGCTGCGAAGGCGCAGGTGTCGCGGCTGTCATTGCTCAATTCGCAAACTAATGAAAACGAAAAACTGGAAACCGCCTCGACTTCTTGTGCTTGGGTGTTGCCCCTACATTATATACGCATTGCAGTCAAGCCGACGAGACATGTGACATGTTAAATGAATTTTGGAAGTTTTGTCCGACAGCTATACTACAGCGATTACTTTCATAATAGGCAAACTAGATACTCTAATTATAATTTAGTCTGTCCAAGATTTACCCGTCAGACTGAAGGAGGAAGAACATTTACTACAACTACTTGTCAAGTATGGAACAGTTTACCCCTATCTTTAAGAAAAAGAGACTCGTTGTACTCCTTCAAGCATGCTTTATGGAATGAAATTTTTAGTCAACAGAAATTTTTAAATAATTTTATAGTTTAGTTTTATATGTATTCTTATCTATTGTAATAAATGTATATAATTTCATCTTTTAACTCATTTGTAATTCTTAGCTTCATAGAGGGCCACAAGTTTATTAGCCTTGGCTATTTAGTGTTTACCATCTGTAAATAAAGTCTTTACCTTACCTTATCTTTGTGTGATTCGCGAAGACTGAATTTGCAGGTTTCTTTCCAACAACCAATAGTGTTTTGACATGCAAATGTACTATGATACTAAAATTACTTACTTGCTTGAAACCATATTGTTCAGTTATAGTTTTTACTTCATCTCTAATATACCCACAGTTACAGTATTTATTGCGAACCCCCATAAAGACATGGAAAGAACTACTGCTTTAAAACAAACTTAAACCTTAAACCCACCCCAAACCATAAATGTCACCCAACAGGGGTCGTGTCTCTTTAGTCAGTACTCAAAATGTCATATACTTCAAATTGTAACTGCGGAGACATACTTATATTTACGGTTTCGTTTATTTTACCAAACATTGAGTTTTCCTGGTTTTTGAGTCGGAGTCCGGCTTTTGCGAGGGCGAGTCCGGGTTTTCAGAGTCGAGTCCGAGTCGAGTCCGGGTTTCGTAGTATGCCCTAAGGATAGCTAAGTATGCCTAAGGATGGCTAATGATGCCTAAGGAGGGCTAAGTATTCCTAAGGAGGGCTAAGTATTCCCAAGGAGGGCTAAGTATTCCCAAGGAGGGCTAAGTATTCCTAAGGAGGGCTAAGTATTCCCAAGGAGGGCTAAGTATTCCCAAGGAGGGCTAAGTATTCCCAAGGAGGGCTAAGTATTCCCAAGGAGGGCTAAGTATTCCCAAGGAGGGCTAAGTATTCCTAAGGAGGGCTAAGTATTCCTAAGGAGGGCTAAGTATTCCTAAGGTCGGCGAGTGGACGAGACCTATCGGAATAAAAAGTCTATCGGGATAAAAAGACTATCCGAATTAAAAGACTATCCGAATTAAAAGACTATCCGAATAAAATGTCTACCCAAATGAAATGTCTATCCGAATAAAAAGTCTACCCAAATGAAATGTCTACCAAAATGAAATGTCTACCCGAATAAAAAGTCTATCCGAATAAAATGTCTACCCAAATAAAAAGTCCACCCAAAGAAAAAGTGTATCTGATTTTGGCACTCCATAAGATTTCCCCCGCCCGCATGAGCCCGCAATTTTTTACGCCCGCCATTTTTCCCTCCCGCATGAGAGAGATGCATTTTCAGCGCTGATTTTGAGCTTCCTTTCACAATTCACACCTAGCTAGTTAGTTGTTAATTGTTTTATAATTCTTGCTAGGAGGAAAAACAAACTCGTACCCAGTCCTTTTTCCGAGCTATGTATAGCCACGGTGATGCCGCGCAATGCTGCATGGTCTCGATATTTTAAACATGAATTGCCAATCAATCACTATTTATCGTTTTTTTTTCTCCATTTAAACTGTCATTTACAGTTTTTCTTACGGTTGCCATAGTGACCAGGTGATTTGACCGTGAGGAAAACGGATTGGAACTGATAGCAGGATAGAAACCATTTTTGAATTTTATAATTGACAATATCTCGCGAAATATTAACGATAATGCTCCTAAATTACCACAGAGTATATGCTTCACGATAAACATATTCAACTGTTTAAAGATGCAAGACTAGACTATTATTCTGCTACTCGTACCAGTCCTTTTGGTCACGGTCACGTCACTTGGAACAATGGTAAAGTAGGCCTTTCATTTTGTTTTCAGTTTCCAAAGAAATAACGCACAGGTGGTCCAGGGAGATCATCTTCATCTTCGCCTGCGAATGAAACGATGAGATCGACGTATTTTGTTCCAGATAACGGGTTAACAAGTTTCATCAATCTAAAATAATAAAAGAAAAATAGAAGTTCGCATTTTTCCTTTCATTCCACAAATTGACGTCGATATTGCGTACAAAAACTCGGCTTTGCCATCTTTATATTATATAATAATAATGGTTTATTTCATATTCGATAGCTAATATAGCTAAATTACAATATGTTTACAAGATCTAAATTTCAAAAATATTAAAGTGCCTATATCACTTGTGGGATCTTTACATATTTATAGTAATTGGAACATTCTAAGAAGATTTGTAATATATCTTCTCAGGCGAAAATTTCATCTTCATGGACTTTTTTGCAGTTAAAGTTACCGGATATGACATCAAAGGAGGAATTTTTGAAGCAAGAAACAAAAGAAAACTGATTTGCAATTCCTCCTTTGATGTCATATCCGGTAACTTTAACTGCAAAAAAGTCCATGAAGATGAAATTTTCGCCTGAGAAGATATAGTACAAATCTTCTTAGAATGTTCCAATTACTATAAATATGTAAAGATCCCACAAGTGATATAGGCACTTTAAACAATACAGTCAATATTCTAATGTTACTGCATGCACTGTTAATAACATGATAATTTACTTATCAGTATAACTATATAAATAAATACAATATACTAAAATTTCTGTATCAATAAAAATTTACTAAATATCAGTTGGAGTAAATGGTTTTAAGCTTCAAGTTATACTGTTCAATAGCGTAAACTATTGGACTATGTTTAAATCTTTCAGTTTTATACATATAATTATAAAAGCTTTGTTCATTTGTTCTGGTATCTCTCTCTCTCATGTGTCCGATTTTTTTTGGAAGAAGACTATGCAGCTTATGACTTGGACATATTTTTAATTAGGTCAACACACAAATCATCCCAGCGTTCTCTAAGGGACTTTAGGCCGGCCTTTTGTAATAATTTCTCGTAATCATACTCAGCGTAGATTATCCTAAGGGCACGCTTTTGTATGTGGCAATGCATATACATACATGTCTAGTTTTAGAAGAGAAAGCGGAATGGAAAGTTGCATGTACATACTGCGGGCCTATTTTTTAACCCACATCTCGTCTGTGGGTGTCTCTTGACCCCAAATTTAAGAGCCACTGGAATATCGGATGAAACACTTTCTTAAAATCATCAACAAGCGCCAATTTAAAAGCTCGGTTAAGTATCATTATGACCATTGTTAGATTTTGTTTCCTGCATGCAGACGCTTGCATACCTGTGATGTCAATCACAAGAAATACAAGCTGTGTCTGTACGCAGACTAAGATTTTGTTGGTATTTGTTTTAGGGTTGTCGTTGTCGGCCACTGATCTCTAAATAAAGACTGGATCGAGCAACTATTGTTCAGAAAATGAAGCCGGAAGTCCGCCATTACTAAGGGACCAACACATGGCACATGGTTTATGTGCTCTTACCATCGACAAAATAAAATAATATTACTATAAAGAGGACCAGAAAACATATTTCAAATCACTGGGTAAAACGATTCATCGCCTACCTACAGATTTACTGCGACTTTGGTCCTTTAGCAATGGCCGCCGTTGGCTCTAATTATCCAGTGAGAGAAGCCTGATATGAGACGTCAAATTAGGTTGAAGATTTTATGCATTTAATGTTAACAAAGAAACTATATTGGCCAGACACTAAACCTATTTTGCTAGCGTCACAGTTTGATTTGCTTGCAAACTCGGAGTTTCTAATGATCACTCGTTAATTGACATTATGCAAATATGCAGGCTTCAAAATCAGCTCATCAGATACAACAGAAAGCTCAATCCAGTCTTTATTTAGAGATCAGTGTTGTCGGCCTTAGAATGTTTTTGCGTGTCCCTGCTTTGACGTCATTTCCTGTGAATACTAAATCACTTTAGCAGGGGTAAAAGGTATGAAGATGAAATATTCGCGCGACAAGATATTTTACAATTGTTCTCAAGAGATTCCAAAGATCACAAATATGTAAAATCCCCAAACCCCGGATAGGTACTTTAATATTTATTTATTTATTTATTTATTTAGCTTCGCCTCTAAAAAAATACATAGAAGAAGCAGGGTCACCACAACAGTTAAACACCTATTACAGTGGGCCCTTAAATTCGAATTTGAATCCAGCTATTTGCTGGGTAATAATATTTATTACATAACTTAAATTAAGTGAGATCTTATTTCACATGAAAAAGGACAGCCAGGCTAGCTAAACCATCTACTTCCGCCAACTAGGGCCGAGTCGCACGGTCGAGTTTTGCGCAATGCTAAACGTTATTCTCTTTTCAAGTGCACAACTGACCGTTTTAAAAATAGTTTTTTTCCTAAGCTTTCGTCGGTTTAGCTCCTAACAGTATTTGTTATGCTGATATCTTCCATAAGTGTATCTAGCTAATAGGTTGATATAAATTTATTGTATAGTATTGTTTAATGTTATACAGCCCTGATTTATTGTATTTTATCCGCCTTTATGTAAAATTGTATTTATTTAATTGTTGATATATTTGAAATGTAAAATTACTGTAATTCACCTTATTGGTGCGAAAGTAGTTTATTAAACCTATTATTATTATTATTATTATCTCACTGCGCGATCTTGGCATGTGATCTCAATGACGTGGGATGAAAATTTATCGGAAACACTAATTGTCGAATTTCGAATGTCTAACGTTAATTAACTGGCCTAGCCACAACCTCATTCGTGAGGACCCACATGTTCAGAATTTCCTTTCCACGGAATGTATCCTGGATAAATCCGGAAGGTTTTACGCTTATAAACGTTACGAAGTTCGTTTCTCGCTCGCCAAATTCACACGCCCCCACATGCGGCCGATCAACAAAAAATATGAATACAATACCCCCATGGATCTCATGTCGCACTTCCGGCATGGGAACGAGGTTGGGCTAGCCAGACAAATTCGAATTTTAGCACTGCCAACGAAACACATTACTTGTGTACAGAACGTCGAGCTCGATCCAAATGAAATCAATCGAATTTAATTAAGCAAAAGTCGAACTTCTTGTGTACGTAATTCCCTGAATCGTTCGTCTCATGAAAAGTTCAATGAAAACGACGACGCACAAGAGATTTTTGGATATGAACAATAAGCCAGTTCGTAATATCGACTGCGCATCAAAATGACGCGTTCTGCGTCGGGATAAACCAATTATTTCAATTCATAACATCAGGCTAAAACCACATGCAATAGACATTTGCATTTCTGTTTACACTTGCAAATTCGTTATACTGAATTTCCCAGCCTGATGTTTTAATAATCAATGTTTTATCCTGAGTTGTAAAATTCATTACTAATTCATGAAGAAAATTCAAAAGAAATTAATATTTAATCAATATTTGTAAATACGGATAAAACATTGATCAATAAAACATCAATGTTTTATCAAAGTTAACTTGCTCAAATTGAGCTTTTTCGGAGTTAAAATAATTTGTTTGTACTGTTTCTACAACTTCCAAATAAAGTATGTATCATATATTCTATTCATTTTACAAGTTCGTTAAAATATTCGCGGCCGATGTTTATGAGCCATTACAACGGCTCGCCATTATAACTGTCCATAAACATCGGCCGCTCATGTTTTAACTACTACTTAAAGATGCTGATTAAATATTAATTTCTTTTGAATTTTCTTCATGAATTATTAATGATTTTACAAGGATATGGCAATATAAATTAACTTTGTCTCATTTGAAAGAACTCGTGAAATGGTATAACAAGACTTTTTACAATTTTCCCTTATCTTTTTTGGTTTTCGAAATAATTTGACGAACGACAGCGTGCTGTCCGCCATCTTGGAATTATTTTCGATATGCATGTGACGTCATAAGTAGGGTAAAGTGAAATTTTTATCTTGCCAACCTTACGACATTATGAGCCAGAAACTCGATTATGTTGCACTATTTCCATTTTCAATTGGCCCACAACATTTTAAAAAGCCTTCCGATCAGGTTACCCTGCTTGTGACGTCACCAATTTCCTAGTTAATTAGGTCAAATATTACAACAAGATGGCGGATTGTAGTTTGTCATAATTATCTGAAGTGTTTCAAAAACCAAGAAAGATACAGAAAAATTGTAAAAGGTCTTCTTATACCATTTTACGAGTTCTTTCAAATGAGACAAAGTTAATTTATATTGCCATATCCCTTTAACGCAAACCAGCTTACGTTTGATTAAGTCGTTTCATATGGCCAGGAAGTATTGGCATATAGAGCACCTTCACCCCAACAGAAACAAGAGTAATATCGAAATTGTATTCATCCTAAAAAAGAGAGAGAGAGCAGCTAGTGGTTTCTAAGCATTTCTTTAATTTCTAATAGAATAGTGTGTTTTATTTAAAGTTTAGACTCGCCTTAAAATGTTTTATAAAGCGTTTCAACGTAAATGTCTTGTCACCATGAACTTCCCATCTATCCCACAGAGTGAACGACAAACCATCCCTGTTTAGCAGCCAAAAAGAAGAGATATAAATTATAGTTCAAAACAAGGAAACTCTCTAAAACATAAAGTTATCTCAGTCAGCAACTTCATTGCTAATTGTATCTTTATGGAAATATTATGATTTTAATGTTTTTAATAAGGACGTCATGCCTCTCTGCCGATTGGAACACCATTGACATATATCAATTCGATCTATAGCTGCGGTCAATAAATTTAACAGCGCTTTGTGTAAATTTGATTTTAACCATAGTATATAGTTTTAATAATTTATTTAGTATTCTGTTATTAGACTTTATTATTGTATTTTGCTTAAAGTACCCATAACCTCAAAATGTTTTATTGTCTTGTTTGGAAGAACTTTTAAAATGATAAAGTAACTTTTTTTGAAGATTTTCGTTTCTTTGCTTTCTTTTTTAGATATATCAGTTTGTTTGATATGCAAATGTATGGAATTTCGTCACACATGCATAATGACTTATTCAGGAGAAATGTGTATATCTCTTTCATTCTCGAACGAAATCCTTTAAAATCAAGAAGTTTGGTGTTGTGGGAGAAACGCACACACGTATAATTATTCACACTTTAGTGTTTTTATTTCATGAACGCAAAGATATATAACATTCTCTGATAACTCGTTATACATGTGTGACGTAATTCCAGATATTTGCATAACAAACAAACTGATATATCTCACAAAGAAAGCGAAGAAGTGAAAATCTTCAAAAGAAGTTACTTCATCATTTTAAAAGTTCTTCTAAATAAGACAATAAAAAATGTTGAGGTTAGGGGCACCTTAACTTTTTACCATCTATTACGTCAGTATAAATCAGCCAAAGTAAAATTTTCGTTGTACCTGTTGACATTGTTTCGGTTTGTTTTCAACCAGGCTATATTTTAGCCTCAATCATTCCGCGATTTTCCGCCCTTCTGGTCAGTTAAAAAAGAAAGCCTACTAGAGTAGAGCCGCATAGACTAGAGAATTATTAGTATTGTTATATACGATTTCAAATTTTTACGATTTTCAAAACTTTAGAATTCAACTTTTTTTCTGCAATTTTTCTTTCAAATTTCCGGCCCCCTTTATATAATATTGGGGGGGCGGCCCCCTGCTTCCTTCGCCCCTGTTATAAATCTTGTTAGGACCCTAACGAAAAACACTGTAACAGCGTAGAGTCTGGCTGCTATTAATAGCTCAAAAAGCGGACAAACAAACCAAATTTGACTCACAAATGATTGCAAATGAGCTAATTCTTTTGTTATGGCCGCAAGAATTATGGGTAAAAGCGGACAAACATCGGTACTGACGTCATCTCGACGGAGCGCTATTAGTGATTTAGCAATTAGGTATTCCGATTCTTCCTTCAGTTTAATCCTTGTGTTTTATCCTTACAAAAGATGTAAATGACGTAGTTCCTTTTATGGGCGAGGTTCTCAAGCAATAGTGTACTATAAAATATGATGCTAAATTGTTCTCCATTCCAACTCTGTCGAATGTGTGCTGTCCTTCTTTCTGACCATATTCGTGTACGTTGTTCTCTCTGTTCGCGCACTTGGTGTGCTGTACCTCGACACGTGACATAAACATCCTGTTTTGTGCTCACGACGCATAACTTGCTTACTTTTATTTCACGCCTGCTTTCCCGACAATATTTTGCCCGAATTTAATACTTCCATGCACTGACCATATTTGCCAAAAAACATTTGGAGGGTTCACACCCCCTACCTACACCCTATATCCCTTACCTTCACCCTATATCCCCTGCAGCAGTGACGAGACCTACCTTATAACTGTTTTCTCGCATGGAGCAGGCTGAGAAAATATGAAAACTGGCAAAGCAAGGTTCAGAAAACAATTTCGATAATCATCCAAAGAACTATTCTTGATTAGTTTGATCAATTCAATAGTAACCTGTAGCGTAAAGAAAAATATAAAATGATGTGTGGAAACCAAACACACTAAAACTCTGTTCGCACAGCTGTATTTTGAGATATTCATCTAAGATCGATCTGAGCCATGAGTCCACCTCCGGGCAAGTGCCCAGGGGCCCGAAATTTTCAGGGGCCCAAAAAATAATCAACAGTCATAAGTCATTCAGTAAATTCAAACAAATATTTACCATTCAACACGTATTTATACTAAAATTCTATATTGATTTTTCGGTAAATTACGTAACTGAACTGAACAGACGCGAGCATGAGAATAGTCACTGTTTTCAGAATGTTCAAAATCACTGTTTTCGTAACGCATGTTTTATATTAAAGTTAGAATAGAAAATAGCGGCTAAAATGGCCTCCTGGCCGTCTAAAAATTCAAAATTTTCTCGTAACAACATAAGAACGTATTCCTTTTGTCCTTGACGGGAAAATGCGCCGTCTTTTGTTTTTAATTATTGCAAGCGACGTGCGTCGACCTTACAATAAATCTTTTAAAATTTAGCGTTAATAAATCTTTTCCTGTGGATGGTTACAAATTAATATATTAAAGTCTAATTTGGACAAAATTTATAATAATAATATTTATAATAATAATTTATAAATATAATAAAATGTGCCATTGAAAACATGTTTTAAAACTTTTAAGAGTTTTGCTTAAAAATGTTGTCAGAATAGACGAAATGCCATTTCGGATACATCAATTTCAAAAAATTTCAAAGGGATGACACCCCTCCAACAGTCTACAGACGCCGACCCATAACAAGGGCAGAGGTTAATGCGGCCCTGCCTCCAGGCCCAGTTGTTACAAAGATTAATTGTTTCAGTTGTTTCCTGATTAATCCTCAGTTAAATTTAATCGGCTCTTTTAAGCTTAAACTGAACAGAAGCTCAAACATCTTTGCCTGTATCTTCATAGTTTCATTCACAAGTTTCCACTAATCCTGGATTTCATTCACATCGATCCATAGTATGAACGCCACGAGTGCTTGCTGGAAATGATGGTGGTTCGTTTTGACAAAATCTCGCTGTACTAAATTAACACACAATGTTTTCTCTATCCATTTAGCGCATACAGTGAACTATCTCTATTTTAGACATAGTTTGACGCTACTCTGGCTTTAAAAGGTTTTTTGAACGTAACTTTAAAAGTTACTGTCCATGACCCAACGTTTCGACACTCCAATCTAGTGTCTTTATCAGGGGTGATCGTTGAAAGTTAGGATCCCTATTTTTACCCTAAACGTTGCTGTTTTCTTTTCAAAAAAGGAAATGTCTGCTTTGTTGGAGCACGCGTGCGTAACCAACCATGAGATTGTGTGGGAAAATTGCAAAATAATTACCACTAATCCGTGTTACCATCAGAGACGTTGTCTGGAGGCTTGGCATATCAACAGCGCCCACGCCCCATTGAATCGCGATGACGGTGGTTTATTAGATAACGTCATCATCCTAACTTTACAACGATCACCCCTGATGAAGACACTAGATTGGAGTGTCGAAACGTTGGGTCATGGACAGTAACTTTTAAATTAAGTTACGTTCAAAAAACTTTTCAAAGCTAGAGTAGTGTCAAACCATGTCTGGTTTATCACCTGGTTGAGTTGGGAAATTATTTGTTATCTCTATTTTGTGTTATGTAACCTATTTTGTGCCCTTACCAGGCCGGAGACGGCAGCTGTTGTCGTTGCAATGGCGGGAACTATTCTTCCAGCTATTTTCTTTGTCTTCAAACGATCAGCATTTTCTATTCTGTACATGGTAGCTCGTAGATTCTACAGTAAAGAACACATTCTTCCTGGTAAAAAAACGTGTATAAAACCTTTCAGATTATCACCGACTAACTGAGAACAAAACCACTGGTATTATATTGTAATTAATGAAAAGATGATACCAATTTTTCCTACAAAATCTGTGAGTCATTATGTTCAAACATTTTCGTTTCTAGATCAGAGCCCCTTGAACTCGGCTAACAGGGACTCTTCGAACGAGAATGGCCCACACTATAAAGCCACCACTCAAACTATAGTCGACGCCCCAATACATGCATGACCTCATATTAAGCCCCGGTATTCTATGGTTTACTAACCGAACTGGCAGTGATATAGTCAATGTGTCCATTGGAATCGTCATCTTTTTCAAATTCTAAAAGGGTCATGTTGAACATATCTGGAAAAAGCGACATATGAATAAGATCATGATCGCAATAACTTACTAACCACTCTCATTAGAAACCTCGTACTCAAGGTCTTATCTCCTAGCTCTCGCCGCCCGATAAAAACCAGTCATCTACGCTACTCGCTACGCTGTGGCGCTTATTAATTATCTCAGAAAAAACAACATTTTTAAATAAATTCAAGAGAATAAATTTCCGCTATTGATTTAAAACGAGTCGTATACATTGATTTTCAATTTTTCTTTGACACTTATAGAATAAGCGCCGCTCTAGTTGTTGAGGGGTGTAGCGCATGTTCGAGGGAGATGAGGCGCTTATTATTATTTTTGCTCTCGTATATGAGGCGCTCATTAGGTAGGCGCTATTTGGGTTTGGGGTAGGCGCTTATTTGAGGTAGGCGCTTTATTTGAGGTAGGCGCTTATTTAAGATAGGTAAGTGCTTATTTAAGGTAAGCGCTTATTTGAGGTAAGCGCTTATTTAAGGTAAGTGCTTATTCAAGGTAAGCGCTTATTTGAGGAAAGCGCTTATTTAAGGTAAGCGCTTATTTAAGGTAAGCGCTTATTTGAGGTAAGCGCTTGTTTGAGGTAAGCGCTTATTTGAGGTAAGCGCTTATTTGAGGTAAGGCGATCATTTGAGGTAGGCGCTTATTTGAGGTAAGCGCTTATTTGAGGTAAGCGCTTATTTGAGGTATAAGCGCTTATTTGAGGTAAGGCGATTATTTGAGGTAGGCGATCATTTGAGGTAAGCGCTTGCGATTATTTGAGGTAAGCGCTTATTTGAGTAAATATACTAAATACGGTAGCCTAATGCAAACACGATAACTGACCAATCACAACATGCAAAAGACGCAACCTATTTTCACTATAGTTAACTTGAGCTTCCCCCACCACATACAAATTACGCGTTCATAATTTTTCAAATTTCAAAAAGTCATAGATCAACTCACTTTTATCAAAACATCGTGAACTCAACGAATTTATCAACAACTGACAAGCTTGTATCACTTCGTCTTCATCATCCACTGACGACCCTGACGGCTTAGTTTCTTGCTCATCAACAGAAATTGTCTTGAAATAATCAATAACACTTCTTAAATTCTCAGAATCAACTCAAATAGATGTTTCTCAAATCGAAAAATGATGATAATATGAAGAAAAACTAACCTTGTTTGACGGTGCAAATTCTGGTACTTTAATATTTTCAAGAATGTTAATAAAATTCTCCTTGGTCAGATCCTAGAAATATGTTTTATCATCAACTACAGTTTATGTAATTCTAGGAAAACAACTGCATAGCAATTATTCGACACGTAAATCAGTCTTACTTCTGTTGTGAAACAAATTTTATGAACTGTTGCGTAAAGTCTAGATGCACTTTCCAAGAATGAGAAATGTCTGGAAACAAAATCCATGAGAGGAATTAATAAGAGAGAAAATGAAGTAATACTATCAACATCACTATATCACTACGACACTACTTCATCATTATCACCATTTATAAAATAACAAATTAAAAACGCACGCGCTGATTGGCTGAAAGCCGTGTTTCTATAACTCGATGGAAAACATCGATTTTTTCCCGCCATTTTTATAAAATGGACTGTAAGACGAACCTTTGCTCACAAACAGCTAAAATGTCGATAAATATGTTGTGACAGAAGAAAAACGAGAAGATTGGATGCTTTTCTTCACAGCCTGGTTAAGAGCGTTTATGCTCCCGCTCTCTTGCGGGAGTAAGGAGAATGTATATTTTCATCATTTTAATAAAAGAGTCTTATTATTTATTTCCTCAGTGTTATTTTATAAAAGAAATAGAAAACATCTTTCCGTGTTTCCTGCATACGTTATAGAAACACTCGTGAAAGTTTGGGAGAACGAGAAATAGCGTGGAAACACTCGCCCTACGGCCTCGTGTTCCCACTGCCATTTCTCGTTCTCCCAAACTTCCACTCGTGTTTCTATAATTCTATGGAAACACGGAAAATGTTTTCTATTTCTTAAATAATCATCATGATCATCATCATCATTATCAACATCACCATCTCCATCATCATTATCAGAATTATCACCATCATAATCATCACCATCATTATCATTATCAACATCACCATCACATCCTCCTAACAAAATATCAGCATATACCAACTTAACATGAAGTCGACAAAAACTCACAGTTTGTTATTTATGTCAAATTCTAGTGCTGTTGGAGGTCTTTTGGGTGACTGCCAAAAAAGTGCTATAAAAAACAAGTTAAACATAAAAAGAAAATGTCGTCAGGGACATATGTCCGGCATGGTTACCACCATTCTAGTTTTGACTTACTTCCATCGTTCACTCTTGTATCGCGAGGAAAGGCGTGCAGTAATTGTTTCGCCTTGAAAATAAAGAAACCCACAAATTTAGAATTAAATGTTGACACTATGAAGCGTGATATACGAGCTAGCGAAGCTGAATGGGCTAAAAGAATAAAAGAGAAACAAACAAACAAACAAACAAACAAACAAACAAACAAACAAACGAACAAACGAACAAACGAACGAACAAACAAACAAACAAACAAACAAACGAACAAACAGACAGACAGACAGACAGACGAACGAACAAACAAAACAACAAAGAAACAAACGAACGAACGAACGAACAAACAAACAAAACAACAAACAAACAAACAAAACAAACAAACAAACAAACAAACAAACAAACGAACAAACGAACAAACGAACGAACAAACAAACAAACAAACGAACAAACAAACAAACAGACAGACAGACAGACAGACAGACAGACAGACAGACAGACAGACAGACAGACGAACGAACAAACAAAACAACAAAGAAACAAACGAACGAACGAACGAACAAACAAACAAAACAACAAACAAACAAACAAACAAAACAAACAAACAAACAAAACAATAAAATGTCGTTAGCTGCAGCTAGCACACCTTGTGATTGTAATATTTTTCAAACTGTAATCTAGCATATGCGACGCAATCATGCCAGTTCTTTGGCCAACGTCTTATACGTCTAGCAGCTACGATAATACCTTCAGGTTTTTCTCCGTTTTTAAGCGCCTGAAAAATTGAAAAGAAATAGCTGCACAATAATAGCCTCGGGTCAATTGATTTTGTCTACAAAATCCAAATTAAATCTTACAGTCACGATATATTAGTAGAAAACTCTAAAAGGTTGGTGTACTACAGAAATAGTGTGTAGGAGGTCTAACGATTTGAGCAAGGTGAAACTTTTTCGTGATACTGTATAGTGAAACGATGCGAGATGGTTTCACCGTGTAACATGTTTGGTAAAACTCGTTGTAAACAATAGAATTGTTTCTAGTGTCAAGCCCTTAACGGAGGGTCGCGCGAAAATATAAAAACGTAAAATTGGCTCGAGACGAAGGTAGAAAACGTGCTCTCGCCATTTTATTAATTGATAGTAGAGGTTATGGAGAACGAGGAAACTGAACCAGTTAATTGTCAAGAAGAGAAAGCGCGCGCGTTAACTGGATAAGAGCGTGGTTGGCAAGGAGAGCGACGAGAGGAGCTTATCATCAACTGATAAAAGAGTTAGAGCTCGAAGATGAAGTACGGCCTATCGAGATTTCTTCCGCACGAATGGACAGAAATTCAGATTCGTTGTGGACAGTGTAGGCTACGAAATCAGAAAGAAAGACACTTCAATGAGAGAAAGCATAAAGTCAGATGAAAGAGTAGCTGTAACTCTTAGATTTCTTGCTACTGGTGAAACGTTTAATTTAATTAACGGCTTTAATTGGTTCTGAAGCGAAGCACATCGGCGCAAGTTTCACGAGGGGTGTCATTGGTTTCATGAAACTTTTTTGCATCGAGTTTCACGAGAAAGTAGAAGCCAGTTCTACTTTTCATGAAACCTGTCTCGCAATGCAAACTCTAAAAAGTTTCATGAAAACGACCATGTTACACGTTGAAATTGTTAGTGAAAAAGTTTCACGTGTAACGTGGGTTAAAGTGACAAAGGACCTTCACTCACCAACACCAACCTTTTAGAGTATTTGATTTGTATTTCTACCCTGCCTATACCTAGCTCAACACTTTTATATCACTACATGACCATCTTTAAAAAGTAACCTTACCCAAAAACTGCAAATATTTGTAGATTACAAGCTTAGCAGATCTGTGCAGTATACTTCCCCCACCTGTAAAAGATCGGTAATTGAGCCACTGGATACCCAAAATTTGTTGAATAAATTCGGTTTATGTACAAATGAACTTTCGAACTAAAAGAAAACAAATAATTCTATAAAAAATAAAGGATTATTGCTTAAAATTATTTTAGTGATTACATTGCAAGCAGTATATTCTAGGACTCGAGTCCGGACTCGAGGCCAACACTCGAACTCGAGGCCAAGACTCGGACTCGTCTAGACAGGACTCGGACTCGTCTATAAACAGGACTCGTCTAGACAGGACTCGGACTCGTCTAGACAGGACTCGCACTCGTCTAGACAGGACTCGTCTAGACAGGACTCGTCTAGGCAGGACTCGCACTCGTCTAGACAGGACTCGCACTCGTCTAGACAGGACTCGTCTAGACAGGACTCAAACTCGTCTAGACAGGACTCGGACAGACAGGACTCGGACTCGTCTAGACAGGACTCGGACTCGTCTAGACAGGACTCGGACTCGTCTAGACAGGACTCGGACTCGTCTAGACAGGACTCGGACTCGTCTAGACAGGACTCGTCTAGACAAGACTCAGACTAATGACTCGAGAACGCAAGCCGAGTCTAACCAAGTCCAGCAGTTTTTCCCGCTTCGTATTATCACTATGTTACATTAAAATGAACCAATAGGCTGATGGCAGGATTGACTTGAAACATTTTATTGTTGCGTATTTATTTGCTGTATTAACGGGACTTGTGTAGCTGACACATGTGATTAAATTTTGTTATTTGAGTGTCCTTGTTTTAATGAGCATACGCAGTTGCTAGTGAATACAGGTAATGCATTTGAGATTCGAATTCCAAAGAGGTGGACTCGGAGTCTCGCACTCGGAATGCCCAAGACTCGAAAGAGATGGACTCGAAAGAGGTGGACTCGAAAGAGGTGGACTCGAAAGAGATGGACTCGAAAGAGGTGGACTCGAAAGAGGTGGACTCGAAAGAGGTGGACTCGAAAGAGGTGGACTCGAAAGAGATGGACTCGAAAGAGGTGGACTCGAAAGAGGTGGACTCGAAAGAGATGGACTCGAAAGAGGTGGACTCGAAAGAGATGGACGCGAAAGAGGTGGACGCGAAAGAGATGGACGCGAAAGAGGTGGACTCGAAAGAGGTGGACTCGAAAGAGGTGGACTCGAAAGAGGTGGACTCGAAAGAGGTGGACTCGAAAGAGGTGGACTCGAAAGAGGTGGACTCGAAAGAGGTGGACTCGAAAGAGGTGGACTCGAAAGAGGTGGACTCGAAAGAGGTGGACTCGAAAGAGGTGGACTCGAAAGAGGTGGACTCGAAAGAGGTGGACTCGAAAGAGGTGGACTCGAAAGAGGTGGACTCGAAAGAGGTGGACTCGAAAGAGGTGGACTCGAAAGAGGTGGACTCGAAAGAGGTGGACTCGAAAGAGGTGGACTCGAAAGAGGTGGACTCGAAAGAGGTGGACTCGAAAGAGGTGGACTCGAAAGAGGTGGACTCGAAAGAGGTGGACTCGAAAGAGGTGGACTCGAAAGAGGTGGACTCGAAAGAGGTGGACTCGAAAGAGGTGGACTCGAAAGAGGTGGACTCGAAAGAGGTGGACTCGAAAGAGGTGGACTCGAAAGAGGTGGACTCGAAAGAGGTGGACTCGAAAGAGGTGGACTCGAAAGAGGTGGACTCGAAAGAGGTGGACTCGAAAGAGGTGGACTCGAAAGAGGTGGACTCGAGAGAGGTGGACTCGAGAGAGGTGGACTCGAGAGAGGTGGACTCGAGAGAGGTGGACTCGAGAGAGGTGGACTCGAGAGAGGTGGACTCGAAAGAGGTGGACTCGAGAGAGGTGGACTCGAGAGAGGTGGACTCGAGAGAGGTGGACTCGAAAGAGGTGGACTCGAAAGAGGTGGACTCGAAAGAGGTGGACTCGAGAGAGGTAGACTCGAGAGAGGTGAACTCGAGAGAGGTGGACTCGTGAGAGGTGGACTCGAAAGAGGTGGACTCGAGAGAGGTGGACTCGAAAGAGGTGGACTCGAAAGAGGTGGACTCGAAAGAGGTGGACTCGAAAGAGGTGGACTCGAAAGAGGTGGACTTGGAATCGATGGCTATGACTTGGACTCGGATGAGGTGGACTTGACTACAACACTTTTTATAATGCAAGGTGCAGCTTACAGACAAAAGCTAATTACCTTGTCTCTTGCCCATTGGATTGTGTGCTCAATAACGGCTGGGAAGGACTTTAGTGTACAATAGGGAATATCGTGGTCTATGGGATCACGCTGTAAAACAGTAAAATATAGATTGCTTTTGGAAGAAATGTTGGGGTACTGAGTATTTGTTTTTGAAAACCATCTTTACCGATAGTTTTGCTCCAGATAGACACCACTATTTAATAAAACTATTTTCTCTTTTTCTACGTGTTCTCTTGTGTCACACAAAATGAACAAGTAATATCGCAGAATGAACGAATGAATCAAAGAGAAACGAAATGAAGTAGAAAAAGCAAAGATATATTATTGGACTACCTGACTGGCATATGATTCTGTTAAATGCGGCACCACACACTAAAAAACCAAGAAGAAAACGTTCTGGAACTTATAATAATAATGATGGTTTATTAAATCACATAATGGTGCCCAAGGCCAAAATACAATGTGCTTACAATTTTGGCATGAAATTACTCTAAAAATTACAAATATAATAGACTACGACTATGGGACTGGGATTACAAGAAAGTTTAAATTGGTAGATATATTAAATGTTTAATTGAATAGAAATCAATGTTGAAACTATGTGTTCTATTTACATTGAGAGACTATAAGCCATGACCGGAAAAAAGCTTCTCTTTAAACGTTCCGTGCGACACTTTAGTAACGTAACATTGTTAATTTTCCGTAAACCATATGGCTGGCATTGAGCGCGCAAGGGCGGTAACAAGCGATGCAACCGCGACTCAGGGTGGTCGCTAATGTTATTCCATACCCGCAAACACAGTTCGTGTTCGTCTCTTCTGATATCGAGACGAGCGCAGCAGGTTAGATCAAGGGCATCATTGTAATGGCTAACAGGGAACAGGATTCGCAATGCTCGTTTTTGGACCTTCTCAATCTTATTGTTCAGATAACTTGGTAGACTTTTTGTCCATGTATAAACGCAACAATACTCGAGTACAGAGCGTACAACGTATAATCGACGTTGATGAGGTCGCAGGAGGGTATGCCAGCACGTTTCAATACCCTAAGGATGTAAAGGCGCTTAGACGCTTTGGTTACGATCTCTTCGATGTTTATTATTCCACTTTAAAGTGTTGCATACTGTGAGGCCAAGAACTTTGTGAGATGACACGTGATCAAGGGGGATGTTGTTTATGAGCAATGGGGAGAGGTCAGGCTTGGTCCTAAGCGTGCAGATCACCATCTCTTTGCATTTCTTTGCATTTCTTAGTCAAAGTTCATTTTTGAATTTTTAATTGACAATTTTTCGTGAAATGATAATGCTCCTAAATAACAATTAGATAATTTTTATATATATATATATATATATATATATATATATATATATATATATATATATATATATAAATATATATATATATATATATATATATATATATATATATATATATATATATATAAATATATATATATATTTCTATTTAACTAACAACAGTAATCCGAGTAACATCATAATCTGACCTGGATATGACCTTTAGGCCCTAAAGTACCTGACTCCAACAGTGGTACTTGGTTAGTCACACAACGGCTAAAAAATCAACATAGTGAATATCAACACAACGAATAAAATTATCTGTACGGAGTGTTATGAAAGAAGCAAAAAAACGTTTTTCTCACACGCTGCAGGAGGACTAGGGAGAGCTGGGAGAGGTCGGGTACCAGGATGTAAAGGTCACTTTTTGTTGTTGCCTCGTTATGGCCCTACAAGGTCCTAAAGATATGTTCAATGGTGATAATAGTGTCAGAGGATTAAATCTAGAGTAGTTTTAATTGTATCTCAGTTGCTTGTAAAAAATTGTGTTGGAGTTGATTAAGAGGTCAGGCTTGCGTGATCCTCTCCGCAGTGTGTGAGAAAAGTATTTGGTTGGTTTTCCAATCAATATAGGAAACTATGTCTTCAGAGGAGTATTAAGTCCTGCCTTCCGCGCTAGGATCTCCTTTTTAATAGCTATATCTTACCTATATTGATTTAATGTCAGAACTTCAAGTTCTATACAACAAAACTGCGCGCCAGGTCCTAGACCTTCCCTGGGCACTTGCTAAATTACGTTGGAAGCCACTGTTGCGTCGAGGGCCGAACATCGCGCTATCTTTATGTATATAAATCTATAAATAATCGTTTCTCTCGCTCCTTTCAGTTTTATTTTAACGGAACCCTTTCATACCTACAATACTAGGTCAAAGAACAACATAAGGAAAACCATTGATCCACCCTTAATTTCGTTGATGGTATACAAACTAGAGATTTTATCAATGATATCGCCCCCAATGAAAGGCCATGAGTCCAACTCTGGTTGAGGTTCAATGGAAAGCTTTCTATGTTCTAGGCACCAACGTCATCATGAAAATGCTCTCGTGGATAGAACGAGTATGCCGTCGAGATTTCTCTAGGTTCTACAAATTATAAATGCTCTTTGTTTGACTGCTGCTACTTTGTGTACCGGACACAGAATATTACATCAGTATTTCTTTATTTCATTCTTTATTTGGTTATGGTTTTTGTTCTTATAAAGCTTCTGAATCTTGAGAAAATAACCTTGATGTGTCTATGACATAGTCTGTGTCCATTGTGTGTCCGGTACACGAAGGAGATGCCCTTTGTTTTCGGTTTACTCAGGATTCTGTTCTACAGTATTGATCAGTTTAAGTTGAAGAGAAAATGTAGAATACTGGCATACATTCCATCGTTAATTCTTACCTATCAACATAACGCCTTGCCTCGACATTATCTAAAGCATTGACTATAAGATTTTTACTAAGGAAAAACTCATCATTATAAATAACATCCTCTGTTTCTGGAGAAACTACAGCCAAAAACGAAAGAAAAACAAATATTAATACAAAGTTTTAAATGAGCCTGCTTCAAGAAAGTTTGTGCGGAATCTGACCTTTGTGTTGATGCGCTTCTATTTTAATCTCGGAGTTAATTCCTAGAATTGCTTTTGCAGCTGTCACTGACTTTGATTTCTAAAAGATAAAGCGGGAAAGTCAAGGTCCAAGGGTTGAAAATACGCAATATCATGGTACTCCTAATCACAGTCATTGGATGTACTCCTAATCACAGTCATTGCACGGAATGGAATAAATAGCGTCTTTCCCGCTCTGTTTCTTCGCGATAAAAGGATTTTGAGCATTTTGAGCAACTTTTACGTTGACTAACTTCCTAAGGTTCTTTTAATTGGTTCCATAATCCTTGAATATACGGAACAACCGCAAAACTCATCACCGAACTTTCGTTCTCAGAGTTTGTACGTGGTCGTTGAGCTCTCAAAAACAAAGTTCTAGGAAAGGACGTCTTATGGCATATGGGGTGGTGAGAATCAAGTGAAAGATATTTGCCTATAAGTCCAAGGCTTATAAGTGGTCAGAGCGCTGATAGGTATAATAAGCCAGAGACATTGAGTTCGATTCCCGATTGGGGCAGCAGATAAATTTTCAAACATTATTTTGTATTATGTAAATGCTATATGCATTAAATATTTTCTTGAAATAAAATGCGAGAGCCCTTGCTTACCTGGATGTCACGAGGACGAAATAAAAACTGGCGATTAAGATTGGACTTTTCAATTAAATCATTATCGGTTATTGTGACCTTGAGGAAGAAAGAACAATACATGTTTGATTCACGTAGGGAAGTTGGGAGAACACAAAGAAATCGTAAAGCCTCTTATCCAGTCATTGTAATAACTTACTCACAGCTCGCTGCGCAACATGAGCTCCTAGTCCAAATTAGAGTTGGGTGGTATGGGAATTTCAATACCGATATTCGAAAAATGTCGCGGTATACCGTTACAATTTTTTAGCAAATGTGTGATCTACAGTAAGTACAGTTGACACCCAATAACCCAAACATTCAAGGAAAAATGGAAAGAAGTTCGAGTTATCGGGAATTTGTTTCTTTAAAGGGACACTCCGGCCCAAATACAAATGCAGTTCATATGAAAGATCTTACTGACTTTAGTTTATTTGCAAAGTTTCAGCATTCCTATCAATTTAGTTGAGAAGATATTGCTAGTTGAAGTTGAAAATTTGTGGATTTTGACGCCATATTGGTTTTGAAAATATGACGTCATTGAGTGATTCTTTATCGTCAGTGGAGTTGTTTTGATGGCGATCACATAGTGATAGTTATTGTGAATGGTCTTTGGACGAAAATTAGTCGAAATAAACTATTTAGTTCATCATGCAGGAAAGTAGAGGAGCTTCTTAGGCATAATACGAGACACGTCACTCAGTGACGTCATATTTAAGAAACAAAATGGCGTCGAAATTGGACAAACTCTCCAACTTCAACTAGCCACATCTTCTTAACTAAATTGATAGGAATGCTGAAACTTTGGAAATAATCTAAAGTCAGTAAGATCTTTCATATGAACTACATTTGTATTTGGGCCGGAGTGTCCCTTTAAAGTGTACCTAACCTCAAAATTTTTTCTTGTCTTATTTGGAAGAACTTTTAAAATGATAAAGTAACTTCTTTTGAAGATTTTCGTTTCTTCGCTTTCTTTTTGAGATATAGCAGTTTGTTTGATATGCAAATATCTGGAATTTCGTCACACATGCATAACGAGTTATCAGAGAATGTTTGATATATCTTTGCGTTCATGAAATAAAAACACTAAAGTGTGAATAACACGTGTGTGCGTTTCTCCCACAACACCAAACTTCTTGATTTTAAAGGGTTTCGTTCGAGAATGAAAGAGATATACACATTTCTCCAATAAGTCATTATGCATGTGTGACGAAATTCCATACATTTGCATATCAAACAAACTGATATATCTCAAAAAGAAAGCAAAAAAACGAAAATCTTCAAAAGAAGTTACTTTATCATTTTAAAAGTTCTTCCAAACAAGACAATAAAACATTTTGAGGTTATGGGCACTTTAAATGATTGTCGAATATCTGTAATCTTATAGTTAGATAATTTAGTTACTAATTGATTAGTCTTCTTATAATTATTATTATCAACCTTTGTAATGTGCAGATCATCGTAGAACTGAATGATCTATTCATGTAAACAATAGACAATGTAAGGTGGAGCTTCCGGGCGACACTATTATAATATAATTTAGGTATTGAATGTCAGAGTTGTCACTAACTTGGCGAGCGAACAGAATGCTAGCAAGTTGTGAATGGTTTGTTGAATTGATGTGAAATAAAGACGTTAAATTTATAGAAAGACTGTGCGTGATCTTATTTACTAATGATAGATACAGTCCCCAACGAATTGTGAGAACCGGCAGAAGCGCAACTACTTCGACGCGAAGCAGAAAAGCGCAACACTTGGTCCTTCGAGCCGGATATCTAAATCTCCGCTTAACCGCTCCAACCTCATCATCATTAACCTTATGGGTAATTTCATCTGGTATTGAAACTAGCCTTCGCCCAAATATCAAATGTGAAGGTGTCAATACCTCTGTCTCCACATCATCATATATATATGTTAGTGGTCTGGCATTCAAAGTACCTTCAACCTCAACCAAAGTTGTCAACAATTCCTCAAATGTGAGCTTAGCATTACCAAGCACCTTCCGCAAACATCCCTTTACTAATCCGACCATCCTTTCAAAAAATCCACCCCACCAAGGAGCCCTTTCCAAATTAAACTGCCATTTAATTGATGTGAAATAAAGACGTTAAATTTATAGAAAGACTGTGCGTGATCTTATTTACTAATGATAGATACAGTCCCCAACGAATTGTGAGAACCGGCAGAAGCGCAACTACTTCGACGCGAAGCAGAAAAGCGCAACACTTGGTCCTGTCGAGCCGGAGAGAAGAACTTCACGAGAGCGGCTAGAGTTAGAACTTTGAAATGGACGAGCTAACGAAGAAGAAAAGGATACGCGCAGCACACAGAGGTTCAACAACAAAGATCGTCGCAAAGATCAACGAAAGGCTCGCGAATCTCAACATTGAGACGGACAAAAATGTTTTGAGACAATTGAAAGCTACTTTGAACGATAAAATCGAGAGTCTAAAGGGTCTCGATGAAGGCATCAGCGAACTAATGAGCAGTAGCGAAGCGGAGAATGCCGACGAGGAACTCATGAGGGAAATTGAGGAAGCAGACAACCTTAGAGCGGAGATGAAAAGAATTGTCCTCGATGTAAATGACTCGTTGAGTCAAGCCGAAACGCTGCCACACGACATGACGCCATTGAACAGTTCACTGATAAGTGAACCACAAAGAATTGTTCGAGCGAAGCTACCGAAATTGGAGGTGAAGAAATTCAGTGGCAAAGTGCAAGAGTGGCAAGAGTTCTGGGATTCTTTCGACAGTGCGGTCAATAAAAATGATGGTTTGTCAGACGTAGACAAGTTCGCGTATTTGCGCAGTCTTTTGGTCGAGCCGGCAAGGTCAAGCATCGCGGGATTCGCGCTCACAGCAGCGAACTATAAAGAAGCGCTGGATCTATTAAAGAAGCGTTTTGGAAAGAAAAACGCCATCCAGAAAGCTCACATCCAAGAGCTTATGAACGTGAAACCCGTGTTTAACGATCGAGATACGCAACGACTCCGGAAACTGTATGACACATGTGAGACGAACTACCGAGGTCTAAAAGCCCTGGGGGTCGACGAAAGCGCATATTCTACCATCGTAGTGCCCGAGATCTTGGAGAAGTTGCCAGAGTCATTCCGTTTGACCATAACGAGGGGTGTTGACTTTTTGGAATGGTCGATGGCAGAGGTTTTGAAAGCCTTTCTGAAGGAGATCGAGCTACGAGAAGCACATCAGTCCGTAGTAAACAAAGACGAGAAGCAAGAAACTAGAAAAGGTCAGAGTAATGGACATCAGGGACATGGTTCTGGTGGATCAGCAGCAGCTCTCTTTGCGAGGCAAGGAAATGTAAAGTGTGCATTCTGTATGCAAGAACATCCACATGAACAATGTAAGAAGGTTACCGATATAAATGAACGCAAACAACTCATTCGTAAGTATGGACGATGTTTTGTTTGTTTAAAAAAGGGACATATAGGTAAAAACTGTTTAAGTAGTAATACTTGTAATGCATGCGGGAAACGACACCATAGGTCTGTTTGTGAGGGTACTGGGGTTCTTTCTGACACAGTTCAGTCCAATCATTCCATTCTGGGTTCGAAGTGTAGAGTTGCATTGCAGACAGCTCAGGCTTTAGTGAAGGGAGCAAAGAGTAATGTGAGAGTGAGGGTATTATTTGACTCAGGAAGTCACAGATCCTTTGTGACTACAAAGGCAGTTCAGGTAGCAGGAGTGCCAGTTAAAAGAAAGGAATGGATTGAAATAAGAGCGTTTGGGCAAGAAAGTGGAGAGGGAAAGTTGCGAGAAGTTTTCGAGTTAGAAGTGTTGCCAGTTAAAGGGGGAGAGAGTGTGAAACTTGAGGTGTATGGAGTGAAGAGCATTTCACAAATAAAGAATGAACATGTGGAGTTGAGGAAAAGGGATTATCCTCATTTACAAGGTTTGTGGTTTTCTGATGTTTGCAAGGAAAAGGAGGTTTTGGAAATAGAATTGTTGATTGGGGCAGACTATCTTTGGTGTTTTCAGGAAGGCAGAACTGTGAGAGGGAAATGTGACGAGCCTGTTGCAGTACACACAAAGTTAGGCTGGGTATTGTCTGGTCCCATGAAGGGAAGTAAGTCGGATGATGACGTGAAGGTGAATTTTGTAGGCCATGAAAATACATATGATGATAAGAGACTTTCTGAAGGTGTCCAACGTCTGTGGGATTTTGAAACACTAGGCATAAAGGAGGAAGATGAAGTGCATGAGTCGCTTAAGGATTCTATTAAGTTTAATGGTACACGGTACAGTGTAAGTTTACCTTGGAAGGAAGGTCATGGTGCTTTACCAAGTAATTATAGTATTAGTTTGAAGAGATTAAAAGGTCAAGTAGGGAAGTTAAGAAAGGAACCAGAAATTTTGGAAGAATATGACAGGGTAATGAAAGAACAGCTTGAAAGGGGGATGATAGAGCCAGTCGTTGAATTGGAAAGGGCTTCAAGAGTTCATTATATACCACATCATGCGGTAGTCCGTAAGGATGCAAAAACAACAAAGGTCAGAGTTGTTTATGATGCTTCTTGTAAGGAATCCGCAAAGGGTACCTCCTTAAATGATTGCCTTCATGTCGGACCTCCACTAGCTCCATTACTGCTACACATTTTGTTGCGATTTAGGGAAAAGAGAATTGCAGTGGTAGCAGATATTGAGAAAGCATTTCTCAATGTTGAAATTGATCAGGTAGAAAGGGATTGTTTAAGGTTTCTTTGGGTGAAGGATATACATGAGAAAGAGATTAAGCCAGTGGAGTATAGATTTTGTAGAGTCGTGTTTGGTGTGAACTGTTCACCATTTTTGTTGAATGCAACATTGCAGCATCACTTGGATAGTTTCATGGAAATAGATCCACAGTTTGTAAGAAAATTGAAAGACAGTTTTTTATGTAGATGACTTGGTAGCAGGTGAGCAGACTGATGATCAGGCACTTTTATTGTATGAATCTGCTAACAAAAGGTTGGCTGAAGGAGGGTTTAAGCTTAGGAAGTGGCTTAGTAACAGTGAAACTTTGTTAGAGAAATTAAAATCTAGCCAAGAGAAGGAATATTGCACAGAGAATACGGTGGATGACCAAACATATGCCAAATCTTCTCTTGGGATAAACAATGAAGGTGGGACTTCAGAAAAGGTTCTCGGTATAGGTTGGAATTGTAAGTCAGATACCTTTCAATTTTGTTTCTTGAAATTGACAGAGAGAGCAAAATCATTAGCTGCTACAAAGCGTAACATTCTTAGTGTATTAGCAGGGTTATATGATCCATTAGGTATAATCAGTCCGGTAGCAGTGAGTATTAAGATGTTGTTCCAGGAGTTGTGCTCACAAGAAGTAGCTTGGGATGATGAAATTGAAGATGAGATAAAGAAGCGGTGGTTGGAGTGGGTTGAAGATCTTGAAAGGGTAGGTCAGATTGTGATAGCAAGATGTGTGTATGGTGAATTAGTAGGTCGAACAAGGTGTTCATTGCATGGGTTTGCAGATGCTAGCTTAAAGGCTTATTGTGCAGTTGTGTATTTTGTATGCGAGTTAAATGGTGGCTATCACGTGGAATTGTTGACCTCCAAGACTAGAATAGCACCAATGAAGGCTCAAACGATTCCCAGGTTGGAACTTATGTCTGGCAGAATTCTAGCTAAACTGATGGACACAGTCAGGACAGCTTTAGCATTTGATGTGGAGTTTAGTGGGTCTTATTATTGGCTAGATAGTAAGACAGCCTTATGCTGGATCAATAATCGAGGTGAATGGAAACAATTTGTCCGCCATAGGGTAAATGAGATTTTGAAGTTGAGTAAGAAGGAGGATTGGAGTCATTGTCCAGGAGTAGAAAATCCTGCTGACCTAGGATCAAGAGGGGTATCTGCATCTTGTTTGAAAGAAAGTGAACTTTGGTGGAAGGGGCCAAAGTGGTTATCCAGTCCAAAGGGTCATTGGCCAGTTGCAGAAGAAATTGTAGATACAAATGAGAGTTTGATGGAAGTTAAGAAGACAGTTGTTATGGAAATGCATGTGGTAGAGGCTCCTAGTATAGAAAATGTTATTGACATCAAGGCTTATAGTAAATTTAATAAACTTGTTAAGGTAACTGCATGGGTGAGGAGGTTTATCAACAACTTGAAGGCTAGATTAGGAGAGAATGTAGCAGAATTGGGTAGATTGAAGGTAGAAGAGATTACTGAATCTGCAAGTGTTTTGATAAAGACTGCTCAGGCAAGTTTGAGGTCAAGAAGTGATTATGAGCAATTAGTTAGTCAATTAGGGTTAGTGGAAAGAGATGGAGTGCTAAAGTGCAAAGGCAGGCTTTGTAATGCAGATTTGGAGAAGGAGGCTAGGGAGCCAATCATACTACCAAAGGAACATTGGTTAACTGAAATGATCATCAGGGAATGTCATGAAAAGATACACCATTGTGGTCTCAGAGCCACTCTGGCAGAATTAAGAAGTAGGTTTTGGGTGCCTAGAGGCAGACAGGTTGTCAAGAAGGTAATTAGCAGGTGTGTTGTATGTAAGAAGCACATTGGTAAGTCCTATGGAGCACCAGTAGAAGCAGATTTGCCAGATTTTAGAGTGCAGCAATCACCACCTTTCTCTAAAGTAGGTGTTGATTTTGCAGGACCATTGTATGCTAAAGAAGGTAGTGAAATGGTCAAGGTATATATTGCATTGTTCACATGCTGTGTGACAAGGGCTGTCCATCTTGATTTAGTGAGGAATCTTAGTGCTTCTTGTTTCTTGAATTGTTTGCGAAGGTTCACTTCAAGGAGAGGTGCACCTACACTTATAGTTTCAGACAATGCTAAGACATTTAAGGCTACCCAGAAGGCTCTGAAAAGATTGTATGAAGACAAAGAACTGACAACATATTTGGATAATAATTGTTTGAAATGGCAGTTTAATTTGGAAAGGGCTCCTTGGTGGGGTGGATTTTTTGAAAGGATGGTCGGATTAGTAAAGGGATGTTTGCGGAAGGTGCTTGGTAATGCTAAGCTCACATTTGAGGAATTGTTGACAACTTTGGTTGAGGTTGAAGGTACTTTGAATGCCAGAACCACTAACATATATATATGATGATGTGGAGACAGAGGTATTGACACCTTCACATTTGATATTTGGGCGAAGGCTAGTTTCAATACCAGATGAAATTACCCATAAGGTTAATGATGAGGTTGGAGCGGTTAAGCGGAGATTTAGATATTTGGCGAGAATGCGAATGCACTTTTGGAGGAGATGGCGCAAGGAATATTTGACGAATTTGAGAGAGTATCACAGAGGAAAGAAAGGAAGAGAGAATAGAAGTGTAAAAGTTGGAGATGTGGTTTTAGTGTTTGACGAGAATCTTAAGAGAGGATGTTGGAAAATGGGAAGAGTTGAAAGTTTAATGTTTGGAAGAGATAAGGAAGTAAGAGGAGCAAAGGTAAAGGTGATGACCAAAGGAAACCCAGTGTATATAAACAGGCCAGTGCAGAAATTATATCCATTGGAAGTGAGTGAGAATGAGAAAAAGGTTGGGAGAAATGAAAAGGAGGTTGAGAGAAATGAGAAAGAGGTTGAGAGAAATGATGAAAGATGTGAGAAGGTAAAAGAGAAAGGAGGTAAAGAAGGGATGATGAAAGGCGAAGTGGATGATAGTGTAGCTGGTGGTAGACCCAGAAGGGCTGCGGCCCTGGATGCACGATGGAGAACACAAGTCATGTTTGAACCCAAAAGGCTCAAAGGGGGGAGTGTGTCGAATATCTGTAATCTTATAGTTAGATAATTTAGTTACTAATTGATTAGTCTTCTTATAATTATTATTATCAACCTTTGTAATGTGCAGATCATCGTAGAACTGAATGATCTATTCATGTAAACAATAGACAATGTAAGGTGGAGCTTCCGGGCGACACTATTATAATATAATTTAGGTATTGAATGTCAGAGTTGTCACTAACTTGGCGAGCGAACAGAATGCTAGCAAGTTGTGAATGGTTTGTTGAATTGATGTGAAATAAAGACATTAAATTTATAGAAAGACTGTGCGTGATCTTATTTACTAATGATAGATACAGTCCCCAACGAATTGTGAGAACCGGCAGAAGCGCAACTACTTCGACGCGAAGCAGAAAAGCGCAACAATGATCTAAAATTAGATGGATACATATTTCAACTCCTGTATATTCAAAAGCCTGGTCTTCAAAAGTCAAAAATGAACTCAGCGATCGCAACGATGAAACGGAAACGCAATTGTCGCGTTTTAAAATTTCACGCAACGCCACGCGTGCCGTCAAACGAAAACTGGGACTTGCGAAAGATTGCTCCGACCCGACCTTGTTTACATATTTATCTATATCTAAATAGACCAACGAATACACGGAAACCTATCGCTTGTATTTAATAAATAAAGAAAGAATGGTTATGTCTTAAACTCATATGTTATAAATATTTTCGAACGATTTATATTTGTAACGATCGAGAATCAGAAATATATTTTAATGCCACAAACAACATGAGTGCTGAATAAACTTGTACTTTCAAAAAGGTTCGAAGAACACTAAACATTAACCTTAAAACTAACCCTGCTTTAGAACGGAATAGCTTTAAGCATACATTGTGGAATTAAAATATATTTCTGATTCTCGATCGTGTGTTCAATTCATACGTCTTCAATCTCCCGGTAATATAAATCGTGCGAAAATATTTATAACATGAGTTCAACTGTTCAAGACATAACCATTCTTTCTTTATTAATTAAATACAATCGATAGGTTTCGGTGTATTAATTTTCCGTGTATTCCCGCCATTGTTGGTGTCTGAAAATTAGCGATGCGGTTTGCGTGGCGTGAAATTTTCGTACGCGTGTACGATCATGTCGTGTTTCAGAAGGACAGGATGTGACGCGTTAACGCCAGTGAAATGGTGGCATCGACCGTAACTGGTGGCAACGACCGTTTACGAAACGGAAAATTCCATCGCCGAGACAGAACATTATCCATCTTAGTGATCGTTTAAAAGTTAAAATCTAATCTATATATGATTTCGCGTGCGCGCACACACATTGTGTTTGCTTCTCATTTGTGAACTTTTCTTGCAGCTTAAATAAAAAGATAAACTGATGATAGTCACACCAGATTTCACACCAGATTTCACACCACATTTCGCACCACATTTCGCACCAGATTTCGCACCAGATTTCGCACCAGATTTCGCACCAGATTTCGCACCAGATTTCGCACCAGATTTCGCACCAGATTTCGCACCAAATTTCGCACCAGATTTCGCACCAAATTTCGCACCAGATTTCGCACCAGATTTCGCACCAGATTTCGCACCAGATTTCGCACCAGATTTCGCACCAGATTTCGCACCAGATTTCGCACCAGATTTCGCACCAAATTTCGCACCAGATTTCGCACCAAATTTCGCACCAAATTTTCGCACCAGATTTCGCACCAGATTTCGCACCAGATTTCGCACCAGATTTCGCACCAGATTTCGCACCAGATTTCGCACCAGATTTCGCACCAGATTTCGCACCAAATTTCGCACCAGATTTCGCACCAGATTTCGCACCAGATTTCGCACCAAATTTCGCACCAAATTTCGCACCAAATTTCGCACCAAATTTCGCACCAGATTTCGCACCAGATTTCGCACCAGATTTCGCACCAGATTTCGCACCAGATTTCGCACCAGATTTCGCACCAGATTTCGCACCAGATTTCGCACCAGATTTCGCACCAGATTTCCCACTACATTTCCCACTACATTTCGCACGAGATTTCACACCAAATTTCACACCAGATTTCGCACCAGATTTCGCACCAGATTTCGCACCAGATTTCGCACCAAATTTCGCACCAGATTTCGCACCAGATTTCGCACCAGATTTCGCACCAGATTTCGCACCAGATTTCGCACCAGATTTCGCACCAGATTTCGCACCAGATTTCGCACCAAATTTCGCACCAGATTTCGCACCAGATTTCGCACCAGATTTCGCACCAAATTTCGCACCAAATTTCGCACCAGATTTCGCACCAGATTTCGCACCAGATTTCGCACCAGATTTCGCACCAGATTTCGCACGAGATTTCGCACGAGATTTCGCACGAGATTTCGCACGAGATTTCGCACCAGATTTCGCACTACATTTCGCACTACATTTCCCACTACATTTCGCACGAGATTTCACACCAAATTTCACACCAGATTTCACACCAGATTTCGCACCAAATTTCGCACGAGATTTCGCACGAGATTTCGCACCAAATTTCGCACCAAATTTCGCACCAGATTTCGCACCAGATTTCCCACCAGATTTCATACAAGATTTCATACCAGATTTCGCACCGAATTTCGCACCAAATTTCGCACCAAATTTCGCACCAAACACCAGATTTCGCAGTAAATTTCGTACTAAATTTCGTACTAAATTTCGCACTAGATTTCGCACTAGATTTCGCACCAGATTTCGCACCAGATTACGCACCAAATTTCGCACCAGCTTTCGCACCAGATTTCGCACCAAATTTCGCACGAGATTTCGCACGAGATTTCGCACCAGATTTCGCACCAGATTTCGCACCAAATTTCGCACCAAATTTCGCAAAAAATTTCGCAGTAGATTTCGCAGTAGATTTCGCAGTAGATTTCGCACCAAATTTCGCACCGAATTTCGCACCAAATTTCGCACCAAATTTCGCACCAAACACCAGATTTCGCAGTAAATTTCGCACTAGATTTCGCACTAGATTTCGCACTAGATTTCGCACCAGATTTCGCACTAGATTTCGCACCAGATTTCGCACCAGATTTCGCACCAAATTTCGCACCAGCTTTCGCACCAGATTTCGCACCAAATTTCGCACGAGATTTCGCACCAAATTTCGCACGAGATTTCGCACGAGATTTCGCACCAGACTTCGCACCAGATTTCGCACCAGATTTCGCACCAGATCTCGCACCAGATCTCGCACCAAATTTCGCAAAAAATTTCGCAGTAGATTTCGCAGTAGATTTCGCAGTAGATTTCGCACCAGATTTCGCACTAGATTTCGCATTAGATTTCGCACGAGATTTCGCACGAGATTTCGCAACAGCTTTCGCAACAGATTTCGCACCAGATTTCGCACCAGATTTCGCACCAGATTTCGCACCAGATTTCGCACCAGATTTCGCACCAAATTTCGCACCAGATTTCGCACCAGATTTCGCACCAGATTTCGCACCAGATTTCGCATTAGATTTCGCAACAGATTTCGCAACAGATTTCGCACGAGATTTCGCACCAGATTTCGCACGAGATTTCGCACGAGATTTCGCACCAGATTTCGCACTACATTTCGCACTACATTTCGCACGAGATTTCACACCAAATTTCACACCAGATTTCACACCAGATTTCGCACCAAATTTCGCACCAGATTTCGCACGAGATTTCGCACGAGATTTCGCACCAAATTTCCCACCAGATTTCCCACCAGATTTCATACCAGATTTCATACCAGATTTCGCACCAAATTTCGCACCGAATTTCGCACCAATTTTCGCACCAATTTTCGCACCAGATTTCGCACCAGATTTCGCAGTAAATTTCGTACTAAATTTCGTACTAAATTTCGCACTAGATTTCGCACTAGATTTCGCACTAGATTTCGTACCAGATTTCGCACCAAATTTCGTACCAGATTTCGCACTAGATTTCGCACTAGATTTCGCACCAAATTTCGCACCAGATTTCGCACCAGATTTCGCACCAGATTTCGCACCAGATTTCGCACGAGATTTCGCACGAGATTTCGCACGAGATTTCGCACGAGATTTCGCACCAAATTTCGCACCAAATTTCGCACCAGATTTCGCACCAGATTTCGCACCAGATTTCGCACCAGATTTCGCACCAAATTTCGCACCAAATTTCGCACCAGATTTCGCACCAGATTTCGCACCAGATTTCGCACTAGATTTCGCATTAGATTTCGCAACAGATTTCGCACCAGATTTCGCACCAGATTTCGCACCAGATTTCGCACGAGATTTCGCACGAGATTTCGCACGAGATTTCGCACGAGATTTCCCACTACATTTCGCACGAGATTTCGCACCAAATTTCACACCAGATTTCACACCAGATTTCGCACCAGATTTCGCACCAGATTTCGCACCAGATTTCGCACCAGATTTCGCACTAGATTTCGCACCAGATTTCGCACCAGATTTCGCACCAAATTTCGCACCAGCTTTCGCACCAGATTTCGCACCAGATTTCGCAAAAAATTTCGCAGTAGATTTCGCAGTAGATTTCGCAGTAGATTTCGCAGTAGATTTCGCACGAAATTTCGCACGAAATTTCGCACCAGATTTCGCACCAGATTTCGCACCAGATTTCGCACTAGATTTCGCATTAGATTTCGCATTAGATTTCGCACCAGATTTCGCACCAGATTTCGCACCAGATTTCGCACCAAATTTCGCACCAGATTTCGCACCAGATTTCGCACCAGATTTCGCACCAGATTTCGCACCAGATTTCGCACCAAATTTCGCACCAGATTTCGCACCAGATTTCGCACCAGATTTCGCACCAAATTTCGCACCAAATTTCGCACCAAATTTCGCACCAGATTTCGCACCAGATTTCGCACCAGATTTCGCAACAGATTTCGCACCAGATTTCGCACCAGATTTCGCACCAGATTTCGCACCAGATTTCGCACCAGATTTCGCACTACATTTCGCACTACATTTCCCACTACATTTCGCACGAGATTTCACACCAAATTTCACACCAGATTTCGCACCAGATTTCGCACCAAATTTCGCACCAAATTTCGCACCAGATTTCGCACCAGATTTCGCACCAAATTTCGCACCAGATTTCGCACCAGATTTCGCACCAGATTTCGCACCAGATTTCGCACCAGATTTCGCACCAGATTTCGCACCAAATTTCGCACCAAATTTCGCACCAAATTTCGCACCAGATTTCGCACCAGATTTCGCACCAGATTTCGCACCAAATTTCGCACCAAATTTCGCACCAGATTTCGCACCAGATTTCGCACCAGATTTCGCACCAGATTTCGCACCAAATTTCACACCAGATTTCGCACCAGATTTCGCACCAGATTTCGCACCAGATTTCGCACCAGATTTCGCACCAGATTTCGCACCAGATTTCGCACCAAATTTCGCACCAGCTTTCGCACCAGATTTCGCACCAGATTTCGCAAAAAATTTCGCAGTAGATTTCGCAGTAGATTTCGCAGTAGATTTCGCACGAAATTTCGCACTAGATTTCGCACCAGATTTCGCACCAGATTTCGCACCAGATTTCGCACTAGATTTCGCATTAGATTTCGCATTAGATTTCGCAACAGATTTCGCACCAGATTTCGCACGAGATTTCGCACCAGATTTCGCACGAGATTTCGCACGAGATTTCCCACTACATTTCGCACGAGATTTCGCACCAAATTTCACACCAGATTTCACACCAGATTTCGCACCAGATTTCCCACCAGACCAGATTTCGCACCAAATTTCATACCAGATTTCATACCAGATTTCGCACCGAATTTCGCACCAAATTTCGCACCAAATTTCGTACCAAACACCAGATTTCGCAGTAAATTTCGTACTAAATTTCGTACTAAATTTCGCACTAGATTTCGCACTAGATTTCGCACTAGATTTCGCACCAAATTTCGCACCAAATTTCGTACCAGATTTCGTACCAGATTTCGCACTAGATTTCGCACTAGATTTCGCACTAGATTTCGCACTAGATTTCCCACCAGATTTCCCACCAGATTTCGCACCAGATTTCGCACCAAATTTCGCACCAGCTTTCGCACGAGATTTCGCACGAGATTTCGCACGAGATTTCGCACGAGATTTCGCACGAGATTTCGCACGAGATTTCGCACGAGATTTCGCACCAGATCTCGCACCAAATTTCGCAAAAAATTTCCCAGTAGATTTCGCAGTAGATTTCGCAGTAGATTTCGCAGTAGATTTCGCACCAAATTTCGCACCAAATTTCGCACCAAATTTCGCACCAGATTTCGCATTAGATTTCGCATTAGATTTCGCACGAGATTTCGCAACAGATTTCGCAACAGATTTCGCACCAGATTTCCCACCAGATTTCCCACCAAATTTCGCACCAAATTTCGCACCAAATTTCGCACCAAATTTCGCACCAGATTTCGCACGAGATTTCGCACCAGATTTCGCACCAGATTTCGCACCAGATTTCGCATTAGATTTCGCACGAGATTTCGCACGAGATTTCGCACCAGATTTCGCACCAGATTTCGCACTACATTTCGCACTACATTTCGCACTACATTTCGCACGAGATTTCACACCAAATTTCACACCAGATTTCACACCAGACTTCGCACCAAATTTCGCACCAGATTTCGCACCAGATTTCGCACCAGATTTCGCACCAGATTTCGCACCAGATTTCGCACTACATTTCGCACCAGATTTCGCACTACATTTCGCACGAGATTTCACACCAAATTTCACACCAGATTTCACACCAGATTTCGCACCAAATTTCGCACCAGATTTCGCACGAGATTTCGCACGAGATTTCGCACCAAATTTCCCACCAGATTTCCCACCAGATTTCCCACCAAATTTCATACCAGATTTCATACCAGATTTCGCACCAGATTTCGCACCAAATTTCGCACCAGCTTTCGCACCAGATTTCGCACCAGATTTCGCAAAAAATTTCGCAGTAGATTTCGCAGTAGATTTCGCAGTAGATTTCGCACGAAATTTCGCACTAGATTTCGCACTAGATTTCGCACTAGATTTCGCACCAAATTTCGCACCAGATTTCGCACCAGATTTCGCACCAGCTTTCGCACCAGATTTCGCACCAGCTTTCGCACCAGATTTCGCACCAGATTTCGCAAAAAATTTCGCAGTAGATTTCGCAGTAGATTTCGCACGAAATTTCGCACTAGATTTCGCACCAGATTTCGCACCAGATTTCGCACCAGATTTCGCACCAAATTTCGCACCAGATTTCGCACCAGATTTCGCACCAGATTTCGCACCAGATTTCGCACCAGATTTCGCACCAGATTTCGCACTAGATTTCGCACCAGATTTCGCACCAGATTTCGCACCAAATTTCGCACCAGCTTTCGCACCAGATTTCGCACCAGATTTCGCAAAAAATTTCGCAGTAGATTTCGCAGTAGATTTCGCAGTAGATTTCGCAGTAGATTTCGCAGTAGATTTCGCACGAAATTTCGCACGAAATTTCGCACCAGATTTCGCACCAGATTTCGCACCAGATTTCGCACCAGATTTCGCACCAGATTTCGCACCAGATTTCGCACCAGATTTCGCACCAGATTTCGCACCAGATTTCGCACCAGATTTCGCACCAGATTTCGCACCAGATTTCGCACCAAATTTCGCACCAGATTTCGCACCAGATTTCGCACCAGATTTCGCACCAAATTTCGCACCAGATTTCGCACCAGATTTCGCATTAGATTTCGCAACAGATTTCGCAACAGATTTCGCACGAGATTTCGCACCAGATTTCGCACCAGATTTCGCACCAGATTTCGCACCAGATTTCGCACCAGATTTCGCACCAGATTTCGCACCAGATTTCGCACTAGATTTCGCACTAGATTTCGCACCAGATTTCGCACCAGATTTCGCACCAGATTTCGCACCAAATTTCGCACCAGATTTCGCACCAGATTTCGCACCAGATTTCGCACCAGATTTCGCACCAGATTTCGCACCAGATTTCGCACCAGATTTCGCACCAGATTTCGCACCAGATTTCGCACCAGATTTCGCACCAGATTTCGCACCAGATTTCGCACCAGATTTCGCACCAGATTTCGCACTAGATTTCGCACTAGATTTCGCACCAGATTTCGCACCAGATTTCGCACCAGATTTCGCACCAAATTTCGCACCAGATTTCGCACCAGATTTCGCACCAGATTTCGCACCAGATTTCGCACCAGATTTCGCACCAGATTTCGCACCAGATTTCGCACCAGATTTCGCACCAGATTTCGCACCAGATTTCGCACCAGATTTCGCACCAGATTTCGCACCAGATTTCGCACCAAATTTCGCACCAAATTTCGCACCAGATTTCGCACCAGATTTCGCACCAAATTTCGCACCAGATTTCGCACCAGATTTCGCATTAGATTTCGCAACAGATTTCGCAACAGATTTCGCACGAGATTTCGCACCAGATTTCGCACGAGATTTCGCACCAGATTTCGCACCAGATTTCGCATTAGATTTCGCAACAGATTTGGCAACAGATTTCGCACGAGATTTCGCACGAGATTTCGCACCAGATTTCGCACGAGATTTCGCACGAGATTTCGCACCAGATTTCGCACTACATTTCGCACGAGATTTCACACCAAATTTCACACCAGATTTCACACCAGATTTCGCACCAAATTTCGCACCAGATTTCGCACGAGATTTCGCACCAGATTTCGCACCAGATTTCGCACCACATTTCGCATTAGATTTCGCACCAGATTTCGTACCAGATTTCGTACCAGATTTCGCACCAGATTTCGCACTAGATTTCCCACCAGATTTCGCACCAGATTTCGCACCAGATTTCGCACCAGATCTCGCACCAGATCTCGCACCAGATTTCGCACCAGATTTCGCACCGGTTTATCTTAACACTGACGGTATACCGGTATAGCATCAGAATGTGGGAGTTGTGTAATCATTTATTATTAATAGTTAAGGGCGGTTGACATATAGAAACATGAGTTAGGCTACAATGTGCACCGGAAAAGGGGATTATTATTCATTCGGGTTTTCGCGAGAAGAGACAGTGGACTTTGTGTATGTGAGAACGAGAGACAGACAGACAGTGATTCATAATAAATAAAGAGATTTTTAAGCTAAACAGTGAAGAATTGGAACGAGCGCAGGCTCTTTGGTCTGATTTCCAATACAGTGGTGAGTGGCACCTCCGACGGGATAGTTCACAGAATAAATCAAGCGACGGAATAAATCAAGCGATGGAATAAATCAAGCGATGGATGAGTATATAAACAAGTTGACGAAAAAACTCCAATTACTAAAGTTGACCCAAAACAAAACCAAGAGCGTGGTGGAGAAGGGAAATTTCCAAACGATGTTACGACACAAAGAAACCCTTATAACCATTGTTGGCGAGGCAGATAGCCTCAAACGAGACGTCGAACAAGCCAAGTTGAACGACAACGAAAATGAAGATGAGGTGCAACATGGTCCCTTGAAATAGAAGGGAAGATATAGATGAAGTTGACAACGACATCGCTAACTTAACCAAGCGCCTCGCCGAGATGCAACAACACAAGAATTTCGAGAAGAAAGAGAAAGAAAATCAGCAAGTTGCCCGCGAAAGGGAGAAACAACTCGAGTTCGAGCGCGCAAAACTTCAACTACAAATGGAATTCAACGAAAAGGCTGAGCAAACGAAGACCGTATCAACTGCAAAGACAACGCAAAGGGACCAAGTGAAGTTGCCTAAGTTGGCCATCACGAAGTTTAACGGAACGTACGAACAGTGGCTGTCATTTTGGAATAAGTTCGAAGCAGAGATTGACCAAGCCGACATAGCGCCGGTCATCACGAAGTTCGCCTATTTGAAAGAGTTGGTCGACCTAAAGGTAAGAGAAGATATTGACGGTTTGCCATTCGCTACCGATGGATACGAACGAGCCAAAACTATCCTTAAAAATGAATATGGGAAAACTAGTGAGATTGTCCATGCATACGTGCGCAACATCGCGGCCCTTCCAACGATAACAGGGTCACATCCGGCAAAGGTTAATCAATTTTACAAGTCGTTGACGTACAACGTACAGTCATTGGAGACGCTTGGGAAACTCCAGGAGGTACAGGGTAATGTTAGAAGTGTGATCGACAAGTTGAAAGGTATTAAAGCCGATCTAGTCAGTGGTCAGCAGAATTGGCAAGAATGGGATTTCAAACAACTTCTTGAAGCTCTGAAGAAATGGAAAGACATCAACCCTATGGAAAGCCCAGAAACACAAGAAAAGAATCATCATCCGCGCAACCGAAGCTTTTATGCTCAAGACCGCGACTATCAAACAAAGGGATGTGTTTATTGTGGAGACGTCAACCACAAGTCTGCAAGAAGCTCAGCGAGAAACGTCTGTGCTTTAACTGCACGGGAATCAAGCACAGAGCCGCAGAATGTAAAAGTCGTTTGGTATGCCAGGTATGCCAACGAAAACATCACACCTCTATCTGTGATAAAGTGAGCCAAGACAAGATGTTGACAGCGAAAAACGAGACAGGCGCCGTTTGTCATCCGTTGGTCCTGGTGGAAGTCAATAGCGTAAAGTGTCGTGCGTTACTCGACAGGGGTGCCGGAAGTTCTTATGCGTCAGCGGCGTTACTTCGAGAACTACACCTTCAACCAGAGAAATCAGAAATTCGGCGAATAGAGATGATGATTGGCGTCACAACGAAGAGAGTCGATATTTATCATCTAGAAGTTCGCAGTATCAAAGGCGATTTCACCCTTGAGACCGAAGTGACGAAAGTTGATCGCAATGAACTTTTGATTCTGGATAATCCTGGATACAAAGAGATGCTGTGCAAGTACTCGCACTTGCGTGGTGTGGTGATGGAGGATCAAGACAGAAAAGCCAAGTTATCAGTGCATCTTATCCTCGGAGCAAGCGAATACACCAGAATCAAAACTGGAACCTGCCAGAAAGTGGGCAAGATTGGTGATCCAGTCGCAGAAAAGATCAGATTCGGGTGGACCATTATCTCAGTGTTTGAGAACAACTCAAACACTGCCCAGAGGGATGGTACGAAACCGGCCTTCCTTGGAAAGGGGGCCACCCACCACTACCCAACAACGAGAAAGGAAGTCTGCGGAGGCTGGACAACCTTGCCCACAAACTAGAGAAAACGAAGCGACTTGAAGAGTATAATGCGGTCATCCAAGATCAATTGGAACAAGGTGTGGTAGAAAGAGTTGAAGCACCAGCAACGGGAGTAGAGTTCTATCTTCCACACAAACCGGTCATCCGTGAATCAGCTACGAGCACCAAACTGCGCGTGGTGTATGACGCCTCAGCAAGAGCACATCAAGATGCACCATCCATCAATGAGTGCCTAGAGATTGGCCCACCACTACAGAATCGTCTTTGGGAAGTCCTAGTTCGTGGTCGTTTCCATCCAGTCGCGATAGCAGGAGACATCCAGCAAGTATTCTTACAGGTGAGAATCAAGGAAGGAGACCGAGATGCTTTACGATTCCACTGGTTCAAGGATCTGCAGTCAAGACAAATAGAAACGTTGCGATTCACCAGAGCCCTGTTCGGGTTGGCTCCCTCGCCTTTTCTACATGTTGGGGGGAGTCATCAAACAGCACCTGAAGAGCTGTCGTGAAGAGTATCCAAAATACCTGGATGAGATAGAGCGTAGCATCTACGTAGACGACTTGATCATGGGAGGATCAAACACCCAAGAAGCTGAGGCAATCAAGCAAACCTCCATTGAAATCTTTGAGAAAGCCAAGTTTAAGCTTCACAAGTGGAGTTCGAATGTTGACCAACTGGAACAGAAAGAGGACCCTGTTGAAGGGCTAAGCTATGCCAAACAACAGTTGGGACTCAACTCCGGTGCAAGCAGTCTTCTGGGATTAACGTGGGACAAACGGAAAGACACTATCGGAGTGAATTTCCCATGGGAAAAAACCGAGTCAACGAAAAGGGGAATCCTAGGGAAAGTAGCACGCATATATGATCCGCTAGGATTCACATCACCCATCACCCTGCGTGGAAAGCAGCTGTATAGGGACGCCTGCGACAAAAAGTGTGGCTGGGACGCGAAGTTACCAAACGAACTGGCCAAACGATGGATTCGATGGGAGAGTGAACTACCAAACGAAGTGATGATTCCCAGATCGATTCCAAAACATCAAGAGGCCATCAGTGACATTTCATTACATGCCTTCGGGGACGCAAGGGTGTAGCCGCAGCTGTGTACGCTGTAGTCAAGCAACCATCGGGAGTGAGTCAGGGATTTGTCGCTCCGAAAGCGAGACTGACTAAGAAGGGCCTCACCATACCGCGCCTTGAACTTGTCTCGGGACATATGGCGGTTAATCTTGCACATAATGTGAAAGAAGCATTGGAAGGGTTTCCAATGTCAAAGGTCTTCTGCTGGCTGGATAGCACGGTCGCGTTACACTGGATCCGGAGACCAGGCGAGTATAAGCAATTCGTGAGCAACAGAGTTCGGAAGATCCAGGAGCGCGGAGAAACAACTTGGCGCCATGTTGGAACGAAGGAGAACCCAGACGACCAGCAGCAATTGTGGTGGACAGGACCGAAATGGTTGAGCAACGAGGAGAGTGACGCTGGCTGAAACCAAGGCGACAAAAACCTTGTTTGGAGTGGCGTTAGCTGAAAAGGATGACTTCGACAACCTTCTGGTCAAGTGGAATTTGTGGCGAACGCTAAGGATATCCGCTTGGATAACGCGATTCATTCAGAATAGCAGAAGTTCGAAAGAGAGTAGAGCTGCAGGCCCATTGATAACTATATAGATAAGCGACCAAAGACGATGGTGGGAAAGGCGAGTCCAAGAACGAGCAAAAGAATCCAAACATTTTCAGGAGGACACCCTACGACTTAACCTTCAACTAAACGAGAGAGGCATCCTGGAATGTCGAGGGCGAATTCAAGGGCAGTACCCAACGTATCTACCAGACGAAGACCCATATACGCGGAAGATGGTGGAACATGCCCATAAAACCTCTTTACATGGGGGAGTGAGCTTGACCATGACAAAAGTTCGCGAAGAAATATGGGTCCCCCGATTAAGACGCCTAACCAAACGGGTCATCAAGGCGTGTCATGGCTGTAGACGGTTTCAGGCCGTCGCCCTAGCCAACCCACCACCAGGAATTCTACCAAAAGATCGGACCACGGGACAAACAGCCTTTCAAGTCATCGGTGTCGATTTTGCTGGACCCTTACGTTACCATACGAAGACCAAGAAACAGGCCAAAGCGTATATAGTCCTACACGCCTGCAGTCTGACCCGCGCCTTGTACTTGGAGCTATTAAAGTCGATGGAAACCGAGAGTTCTGGGGGAGTTTAAAGAGGCTGATCGCCTGTCGGGGAAGACCAACGAAGATCTATTCCGACAACGGAGGAACCTTCGTTGGGGCAGCCAAGTGGTTGAAGACCGTGATGCGTGACGAGAGATTCAACAACTTCTTGGCTCAACAGAAGATCCAATGGCAGTTCAACTTGAGCAGAGCGCCCTGGTGGGGTGGGCAATTCGAGCGAATGGTCGGATTAGTGAAACAGTCATTGTACAAGTCGATTGGAGGAGGGCACCTGACATGAAGCGAGCTTCAAGACGTGATTCTGGACGTAGAAGTCACGCTAAACAACCGGTCATTGTGCTATGTCGAAGATGATGTACAAATGCCTAACCTTACGCCAAATTCTCTCATGTTCACACAACCAAATACATTACCAGAGTTACAACCTTGAGACAAAAGATTTGCAGAAGAGAGCGAGGCACCTGCAGCGGTGCAAGGATGCAGTGTGGAAAAGATGGACAAGCGAATATCTACGGGCACTTCGAGAACGCCACAACTTAAAGCACAAGTCATCGAAGTCACAACAGCGGAAGGAGATGTAGTGATAATAAAGAGTGACGATCGTAACAGAGGAAAATGGAAAATGGGTATGGTCAAGAGTTTAATCAGAGGACGAGACGGAGTGGTGAGAGCTGCGAGACTCAATGCGGGACAGAACAACCTACTGTAGAAAGGGCCGTTCAGCAACTCTATCCACTAGAGTTGTCGTGTGACCAGACTGTGGAAGTAAATGTGGTTCCGTTGAACGCTGAAGCCAAATCGTTCAGACCCAGAAGAGACGCGGCTGTTGCGGCAGCCTGTCGCATTCAAGACATGGAAAATGACGAATGATCGAACAGAATATAACCATAATTTGACACTTATTTTATCACATATAGAGGAACACGTAGTCATATTTGAACTCTATTTGGGAAATTTAAATTCAGAAACATTCACACTTTCTTGTATTAGTCTCCTTCGGAGACGAATAGGGGAGTGTGTGGGAGTTGTGTAATAATTTATTATTAATAGTTAAGGGCGTGTTGACATATAGAAACATGAGTTAGGCTACAATGTGCACCGGAAAAGGGGATTATTATTGATTCGGGTTTTCGAGAGAAGAGACAGTGACTTTGAGTATGTGAGAACGAGATTTTTAAGCTAAACAGTGAAGAATTGGAACGAGCACAGGCTCTTTAGTCTGATTTCCAATAGAACTAATACCTGCATGCCGGTATCAACTAAATATCGTGAATAACTAAAAATACCGGTATACCGTCCAACTTTAGTCCATATTTATTATATCAATAAAATATTAAATCACTCTAAATTTACTGAAAAAAATTGTACGCGACCGCTGATGTTTCAATAAAGAAATACCTAATGGTTTCCGTGTTTGGATACTGTGATCCAAACACGCGGGAAGTTGCGAGATTGGAGAAAAGCGTAAAGTTTTTTAGCTTTTCGTAAGTCGAGCAACTTCCCAAGTGTTTGGATCACAGTATCCAAACACGTAAAAACCATTAGGTATTTATTTTATAAAATAATACAAGAGAACGAGCAGCAAAACTTAAGAAAATTTTTGGTGGGAAATTTCCGTGTTTGGATGGCCTGATCCAAACACAGAGCCTGCGTAGCATACATGTTATTTTATAATGTGTTCCTATTAATCTTATAAAGGAAGTGATACAAACCTTGCCTTGCGATCCAGTACCAATACCAATCATTGCGTAGTTTTTCAACATCTCACAGCCAATAGCACCACAGCCAACCTAATTAACATGGAAACAATTTTCAAATATAAAAAAAAACCTTGAATGTCTATAATGTACCCACTAACTGTAGTGTACTGTACTGTACTGTGCTGTGCTGTGCAGTGCAGTGCAGTGCAGTGCAGTGCAGTGCAGTGCAGTGCAGTGCAGTGCAGTGCAGTGCAGTGCAGTGCAGTGCAGTGCAGTGCAGTGCAGTGCAGTGCAGTGCAGTGCTGTGCAGTGCTGTGCAGTGCTGTGCTGTGCAGTGCTGTGCAGTGCAGTGCAGTGCAGTGCTGTGCTGTGCAGTGCTGTGCTGTGCAGTGCAGTGCAGTGCAGTGCTGTGCAGTGCAGTGCTGTGCAGTGCAGTGCAGTGCAGTGCAGTGCAGTGCAGTGCAGTGCAGTGCTGTGCAGTGCTGTGCAGTGCTGTGCTGTGCAGTGCTGTGCAGTGCTGTGCAGTGCTGTGCAGCGCTGTGCAGTGCAGTGCTGTGCAGTGCTGTGCAGTGCTGTGCAGTGCTGTGCAGTGCTGTGCAGTGCACTCCAACAATACGTCAAGTTTTACTGGAGATATTATTTGACACTAACAAGGAAAGAAAATTTAAATAAAATACAACCAACCATAAACAGCTGTACATCCTGAAGTTTACAAAAAAGAGTGTCCCCAATACATATTCGTAAAGCATCGTATCTGTCATTCCTAAATACAACAGCCTTGAATTAATATGGAATAACAACAGCCCCTGTCTGGGCTCAAAGTAATTTTCTGAGGATTTGAGCTTGGCAGACATCCACAGGAAGAAACAATGATTTATCTAATCTCTCTTTTGCAAACATCTTAATGGCATATTGACATACTTAGGAAGAAATGATGATTCTCTATCATCGGTATTTCCTTTTGAGAGTTCTGTGGCATCCAAATATAACTGCAAAAAACATTACTCTAAATTCGTACCAGGGAAATTTTAAAAATTGCAGCAACTAAACAGAAAAAGTGATAATTTTTTGATGCTTTCTTCACTTACCCATTGTTTCAGTGGGCTGAATTTACCAGTTAGTGCTTTCAAAACTTCTTGAGCAACTATACCACCAACAGCAGCAACAAGTGGAGTCAATAAACCACGACATGTGTAGGCAAGTTGAGTAACAATTTCTGTGTCAATCTTATCTACCTAGCAGGAATGATGAAGACACCATGTGGATGCAATATAGTGTTAAACCAGCTGTGGTTGATGTGGTTGTCATTTTAAGTATTTTTTGTAAATTTATTGCAAAAATGGAAGTACTGTCAGCATTATGTTGAACAATTATATACCTTTGTTTTCATCTGCTGGTCATTCAAAGTGGTTGCAATTTTACATAATTCTTCTGCATCTTTGGAATTTCTGTGAAATATGTATAGAAAGTACAGTAATACAAAGCCTCCTTTAACCCCCAGTATTGCTAGCATGCACACTTTCCTTATTCATGGCTGTAATTATTTCTTATACCTGTATAGTACTAGTTGGGAGAAGTTGTTTTAAAAACATGTTTATCTTTGGTGATCATTTCCTTTATTCTCATTACTTCTATGCTTGGTTAACCATTGATATTGGTGCTTAACATTGTAAAAAGCAAACTACTAAGTTAATATCCTAACAATTTTTCAATCAACTTGCCTGATGCGAGGAAGGTGTCCATGTTGTTCTTGAAAGGTGTATAATGACCATATTGCTAAATGGATTTGAGCTGCAACCTGTCATAAATTTAAAACATGCAACTAGAGCTCAGAAAACCAGATACAAAATTGGCAATTACAGGCATATATATATATATATATATATATATATATATATAAAATGTGATTTACATTTTACCTCCATTTTACAAAGATCTACCAACAATATGTTTGGCTCCACTAGTTGTTTTTCTAGAGATTCCTAGAAATGGAAAAGCAATTTTTCATTCTTTTTTACAGATTGATGAATATACACATATATATTCATGACAAATTAATATTTAGCAACCATTAAGAAAGATTACTTACAAAGTAAGTCATTCTTGATGATTTGACTTGACGAGCAATGCCTCCATATTCATAAGGTTTAAATTGGTCAGAAGATGTGTCGCAAATTGTCACAGCAAATGGAGATGTAACTTTGGAAATAAATAAAGAAAAAATTGGACAATGGTAGGCAATTGCATTTACGAGAATAAAAAACTCGAAAAATATTATTAACTTTTGTGCTGTTTTATTTTGAAAAAATTAATAATGCTACTACCTTTGACAGACTGTGTAGTGCCATTAAGTGAAGTCATTCCTACAACTTCACAAAATTGAATTTTATCTCCATCTTCCAAGCCATGCATCTGGTTATCCAATGTTAATACCATACCAGGATTACCCTAATCAGGAAAAGGTTGCAATTAAATTTTAATTAATGATTTATTTTATTTTATTTTAGTTGTCATGCAAAATAAATCATTCAAACAAGCCAATTATTACAGTGTGGTCGTTAATGACATTTCTACACCTTTCCACAATTTGTGATAATTTACATTTATTGTGATTATCTATTTAAAAGCTGTCATAGCATCTTTCAGACCAAATAGAGAGGACTGTCAGATATGCTGCACCTTTGATATATCAGATATGAAAAATTCTTTTGGTTCTTCTCCAGTAGGATCAACAACCTCAAACGTATCTCCAAAATCACAAAAGGTGTAAGAAAACAAACCCAGGACATCACATGCTATAAACTAAAAACAAAAATGAAGGGGAACAATTAGAACATCACTTAGTTAAGTTCTTAAACTAATAATTATTATGCCTGGGGTGTGGTCATTATGCCTGGGGTGTGGTCATTATGCCTGGGGTGTGGTCAATATATCTGGGGTGTGGTCAATATGTCTGGGGTGTGGTTATTAGGCCTGTGGTATGGTTATTAGGCCTCGGGTGTGGTTATTATACCCGAAGTGTGGTTATTATGCCTGGGGTGTGGTTATTATGCCTGGGGTGTGGTCATTAGGCTTGAGGTGTGGTTATTAGGCCTGGGGTGTGGTTATTATGCCTGAGGTGTGGTTATAAGGCCGGAGGTGTGGTTATTATGCCTGGGGTGTGGTTATAAGGCCTGGGGTGTGGTTATAAGACCTGGGGTGTGGTCATTAGGCCTGAGGTGTGGTCATTATGCCTGAGGTGTGGTTATTATGCCTGGGGTGTGGTTATTATGCCTGAGGTGTGGTTATTATGCCTGGGGTGTGGTTATAAGGCCTGAGGTGTGGTTATTATGCTTGAGGTGTGGTTATTATGCCTGGGGTGTGGTCATTAGGCCTGGGGTGTAGTTATTATGCCTGGGGTGTGGTTATTATGCCTCGGGTGTGGTCATTAGGCCTGAGGTGTGGTCAATAGGTCTGGGGTGTGGTTATTAGGCCTGGGGTAAAGTTATTATGCCTGGGGTGTTGTCATTAGGCCTGAGGTGTGGTCATTATGCCTGGGGTGTGCTCATTAGGCCTGGGGTGTGGTCACTATCTCTGGCATATGGCTATACACAGAGTTATTATTCCAACATAGTTAAACCAATTCTAATATGTATGTTTAACATTAAAGTCACCTTGATTGGAGGATTTTGTGACCTGCAAAATGTATCAACTTCACACAAGAGTTTGAGTGGACTTTCAGTAACAACAACACACTACAGAGGGAAAGCAAATAAAAACGTTAAAAGAATCACAGTCCTCAATTTGATGTATCTGGGTTTAATATATTCCAGTTTATTCTTGAATTTACTTAGATTTGTCAATATCTTTTTACCTTACCTGGAATTCTTTTAAGAAATCAAAGTTTGTTACTTCTAATGGTTTGCTACTTGTTTTAACATCAACATAAGGATTAAGTTCAGCTAGTTTTGAAGCACTTGCTTCAGCTCTATAATAAGGACATAAAAACTAAGTATGTCTTCAGGTAAACTATATATCTTCCATACTGTATTTATAAATCATTGGTTAGCCATGATCTATTAGAGGCAATAGAGGACATATGCACAGCTCATGATAGCTCACGTCAAATCGCGGTTTGTCTTCAATTTTTATTGTATAAAACAAACAGCTAGATTCCATTTTGCCATTGTCTGTAAGACGTCACAATGTGGTAAGAAAAGTGACCCACTTGACTATTGTCACTTTTTTGTTCTTACCACATTCTGACATCATCTGTGTATCTATAACTGAACAGACAACGGCAAAATGGTATCTATTTGTTAAATATATACAGTAGTTATCAATCAGCGAGTTAGTTATATAAATTGGTTACAAGATTTAAATTCATGATTACCTATTTCTTTTCATTTCTACATCTTCTTCTCCTAAGAAGAACTGACCTCCTAAGTCAAAGGTTGTGGCAGGTAATGTATCATGTAATGTAATACTCTGAAATATAATAACACATAGCTTGTCGATAAACAGGCTTTAGGAAAGGGAGATAGAGATATTTAATAATTAATATATACATTAATAATCATGTTATACTTATAATCATAAATAGGTTTAAATAAGGGACTGATCGTTTATTAAGTCTCAGGGGACGGTGGTTTTTAAAAAAAAAAAGTCAATAAAATTTGCACCCCCCCACAATTATTTTTAAAGAAAAAACAACCACCCTGTTTAACTATGTAGATAAAAAAATTACCCCACCCCCTCCAAAGCTATTTCACACTCTGACACAAGCATAATTTTTGAGTCAAACAGTCGATTTCAAAGGAATTTAGATGCGCTGGTGATGAGGCCGGGTTTATAAATATTAAAAAGAACTGGGCATTAGTCTGTCAGGAAGTGGCCTACGAGCAAATACAAGGCATTATACCCTCACATATAATCCACCAATCAACTGTCTCTATAAGCATCACGTGGCAGCCCAATATTTTACGATGCTTAGATAGCTACATATTGGGCAGTAACCTTTGGACTGTTTACACGGGCTGTTCACATGCAAAAAACGTCACTTGCGTGCCTTTTATCTATAAAATTGAAATTTCATTGGTTGTAGTACTTTCTCGCGGAAAGTGATGTTTTTTCGAGTCTTTTTATTATTCTTTTTGATGACCAGCAACCTTTTGACTGTTTACGTGCGAAGAAACATCTTTATGTTAAGATATTTTGTTCAATATAATAAAACACCGATTGGATTCATCTTCGCCCAATATTACAAAGTCTCGACTTGCAATATTAGGCTCGACCTTCGGTCTCGCCCAACATTGAATTGTTGACTTAAATATTTTGTAATTGGGCTCAGAGGAATCCAATAAGTAATATTGACGAGCAACTACATTGCCCTAATGGGCATATACGTTGCCCTAATGGGCATATACGTTGCCCTGACGAGCAAATACATTGTCCTCGTACCAGCCCACTGGATGTGGGATTGTTGACACGTTACGATACGTTCGATTATCCGCTCTTTTTAAGAAAACTACGTTCGCTAGCCTGATAAGCTGTACGCGCATATTGTAAACAGATAATTTACCTTTGTTTTAATATATATTGTAGCTTTGGGAGTTGATTATTTCTCAAGAAAACGTTCAATCCAATTAACTAGAAGGCTGGTACGTGGGTTCAACGTGTCAGCTATTTGCTCGTTAATTCACTCTAAATATTGCTAGTCAATGCCTTCTATTTGCGCCTCCTTATAAGGAATACGTACTAACAGGGTGTATAAAAAAACGAGACCTTTAGAAATTAACCTATTGTTGTTAAGCACAAGATTTTATGCTCCTGGGAATTTAAAATAGCTTCTAATCGTATGAAGGAGCATAACTGCATAACAAATTGTCAATGAAAGTACTAATTAGTCATATCATCAGTTTGAATAAAAATGGTTCAACGTACTGACCACAGACAATACTTTAAAGTCTCGGTATAATGTAAAACAGTAAAAACTCGTTGTTCTGTGGTCAGTTGAACCATTTTTATTCGAACTGATGATATGACTAATTAGTACTTTGACAATTTGTTATGCAGTTATGGTCCTTCATACGATTAGAAGCTATTTTAAATTCCCAAGAGCAAAAAATCTTGTGCTTAACAACAATAGGTTAATTTCTAAAGGTCTCGTTTTTTTATACACTGTAGATACCCCTATCCAATATGGCGACCGCCAAGTCAAAGGAAAGTGATAAATATTCTTTGAATTGGCAAGAGAATAGATCAAACATTTGAGAAAAGTCAAATAAAGGCCAGTATTTATTATCGTCTCTTCAGACTCTTACCAATAAATTCTCTTTCAATATAGTTTGTAATTTCCCCCTAAAATAGGCATGTTCAAAAATTTTACCCCTCCTCAAAATTCAACCACCCCCCCCCCCCCCCCCCCCCCCCCGTCAGACGTAATAAATGATAACAGGAAAATTACCTTAATACCAGCAAGGATAACATTTTTAGCTACAAAGAAATGTAAAAACAGATAATTAATAATCTAATTATGGGTATAGGCTTGATTCCAGCCATCGTGCGAGCCCGCGTTCGTTTGGCTCACACAATGGTTGGAATCTAGCCTAATTATGGATGTGAATGTGACATAATACTAGATGTCAGATTTAAAGATGATCATTTCAAAATACCTATCTCTACTCCTAATCCACCGAGGCCACTAACCAACACACTAGAGACAGCCATTTTTTCCATTGCACCATCTCCAAGAACATACCGTTGACGGCTTGAAAACAATATAATTCAATCTATTTAATTGACACCTTTTAGATTGAAATCTGCGCCACACATTTCAATTAGTCACTTAATATCCTTACAGAAAAAATCTATAGGTGCCTATAGGCAATGTTCCAATTTCCTATAGAAGCCTATAGGTTCTCTATAGGATCTTATAGGTTGCCTATAGACATGCCTATAGGCAAGCCTATATACTTTTTTTGTTAGGGATATCCCATGACTGCATGTTGATGTAGAAATTGGGTTATCATTTTCATACCTGTATAGTGAGTCATCAATTTCCATTGGAGTACTCAGTAAAAATCCTAATATATTATTTTTTTCTTTTTAAATAAATTTTTATTTGATCTGTAAGAAAAGGTAAGTAATAGGCAGTGTCTATATAAAGAGAACAATATAATGTAAATACTCCATCAATAATTATAGAGAGACTTACCATACAACTACAAGTTCCATACGTTTTAAAATGTAACTCCTTTCTTCCTCAAACAAAGCAGCTAAATTGAGGCAATTATTTCAAAAATAGAGAGTGAAAAACAGAGAAATTATAACAATAAATGACGAGCTTTCGTCTGTCTTTCCTCTGAAGTCTCCTCATTTAATATGTAATTGTGTATTAAAATATGTTAATACATTTGGAATTCAAGATGGCGGACGCAGCTAAAGATTCACCTGACTTGCAATTTATTCGACGATTTGCTAGAGATCAGCTAATAAATATCCTTGAAACTGTATGTTTCTTCGTTATATATATCTTCCCCGTTTTCTATAGATAGAATGTATGCTTAACCTTTATGCTAACAAATAAGGGGAAACGTCGAAAAAATTGTTATTATTGCATTGGCAATTGCATATAAACTAAAACTTTGATTTTCCAATTGCTATCGCTAGAACCCAGAAAAGCAAGATCTTGTGATTGATCAATTGTTAATGAAACCCTTGGATCGTATTGCAGGGGCGACATTTTTGAAGGTATACAAAAATGACTTAGTCCACTTCAACATTAATTAACAGCTGTCACATACTTGCAAATTGCAGTGTGATTATGTTGCGCATATTAATACAGTACTACCTTTGTGCATGCAAAGGGGGCCAATATTGTACAATAGAACGACGCTATCCGCGGAAAGACTGAAACTAGTTGTTCTGTGAGGTTGTTAGGGTTATTTTTCAAACTTTTATACTGTTAGTCTGTTACCTCACCCTAATATTAACACTCATACTATCCAATCTTACTAACCATCAAACCAGGACTGCCGAGAGGGTAGGGTAGCCGGGGCAACTGCCCCGGGGCCTGGCCATAATCTAGGGGCCCGCGAATACGGCGCCAAGCAAATCCGGGGCCCGTACAGAATTTGAGGCATTTAGGGGACCGTGAGCCTACATGCCCCCGGGCCCGTTATGTCTCTCGGAGGCCCTGCATCAAACTACTAGGTTTCAGTCTTTCCGTGGAAACCTTTAATATTTTAAAATATATTTTCGTATATCACCATTTCAGAACATTCTGTTGCAACCTGCAACAAAAACGTGGTTGTGAGACAAGTTGCACATGCAAATGCAACATCGTTGTGAGACATTAGCTGCAAGCTGAACTTGTTGCTTCTATATTAGAACTTCTTTACCTGTAGGACAGCTTAGATATTAATTCTATTATTGATAGGGTGTGCTATTTTCTTCCTTGGATAGCACTTAGAACAGTTTTGTAAAGCACTAATAATACCAGCTGTTGTGGTCTAGTGGTTACCACACATGTTTATGAGCTGGGAGACCCGTGTTCAAACCCTGGGTCGGACCACCGCTCAGGGTCTTAAAATAATTGAGGAGAAGCTGTGCTGCCTTTGCAATAACACCATCAAATGGTAAGACTTTCGGGGTCTTCTCGGAAAACGACCTTAAATCGTAGGCCCTCGGAATCCCTATCAGTTGGGTTTTCCGTTCACCTAAGAGTGATAAACTGAATAGTTGAGCGCTTAAAACATGAGCCTCTGGCTCGGATAAATAGGGCAACCTTATCCTGCGTGATCGACTCAAAATAACTCATACTCTTCTTGGATGTCTTGCAGATTAAGTATTGTATGACATCAACTTTTATGTCATTAGCCTTACACTTATCACATATTTGATGTAAATTGAAAATAAGTTTGATGGCATTGTAACAGAAATCTGATGTCATTTGATATAAATTTAACAGATTGTACATATATGGTATTAAAGTTGTACAACATACCAATTATATCAGTAAAGAATATAACACTATTTGAGAAAAACTAATATATATATGTAAGGAAAAATTATACATAGATGTGTTTGCATACACAAAATTTCACCATGGTGAAATATATTCATATTATCGTACTACTTGAACAACTGTTATTTCCTTTTAATTCCACCTCAATCGATTTTATGCATTCCTCAGTAGATGCTGAGATAAATCACATATTGTATTTTTCCTATACTGATGTCATTAACCAATCAGGAATGAGTAAAATTGATTAAGATGAGATTGAAGAAAACACAATTTGTTTTTTTTCAGGTTTTTTTTTACTGTTTGTATTTTGTACCAGAATAAATTAAGTACATGTACTGTATAAATAATTAAAATGATAAATTAGAAATGGTCTACATTTGTTTGTCTTTTTTCTGGCATCTTTATATTTCTATATACCTTGTAGGAACATGGGATTGATAAAATATTTAAACTTGAACATGCAAAGCCAGATGCTTGTTGTGCAAGGTGCGAAAATAAATGATTAAATTATAAAAATGTTTTAAGTATTTCTGTTGAGCACTTTATTACAAATTAGCTAATAAGGAACATGCCAATGCTAAATAACATTTAATATTTATCTTTAATTTAAGCCAAATTTATATAGTTCGCCCAAACATGGAACAAGTAAAGTATATTTCTGGTACGACATAACCTATCTAGAATCCATATAGTTAATACAAATAACAATTTCTATTTGGTAAATATTTGATCATTTCTGCCACATTTTTGTACATTAACTGTTTGCAGATTATATTTGCTGATCAGTGTTTTCTAATTGGTTTATATATACTACCATAAATGGTTTTTTTGCAGACCATATTAATGCTGATAAAATCTCTGGTAATAAGAGAAAGTATAAACTTGTCTTTGTTCCAAAAAAGGTAAAGAGAAATCATTGATACACTATATAGCAACAATGATATATACTATATAACAACATTGGTTTATATAATGTTATAAATTAATTTTGTGAGGTTTCTTCTCTCTTCATCAGTTTTACCTTTGTGAAATGATTCTTGAACAAGAAGGAGTCTATGGAGGTATATAGTGCTTTATTACTTACTTATATATAATTAATAGTTGAATTGGGAAAATGTTTTGTTGACCAACATAATTTGTAATAATTAACCATTTCGGCTTATTTGCATTATTTTATATAACAACTTGAAGAGATTTTCTTCAAAAAATGTATAATGATTTAGAAAATTGTTTGCTACTCAAGCTTCAATGCAAATTACTCAGAAAAATACTTCTGAGGCCTAGATGGGAATTGAACCAGCAACCTTTTGATCTGGGTGCGGGGGTTCTCCCTCGGAAAATTTTGAAATCTAGAAGCTCGGAAAGACAATTTGCAGCATTTTGAGCAAACGTTTTCATCTAATTCTACAGTGAGCATAGTTCAAATGAATCCAAGAGTTGCCTACTGTCTCTTTTGAATTGATTTAATAAATACTGTTTTACAATTATAGTTTAAAAAAACGGAATTGAATACTACAGTATTAACAAAGTTGAATATAAAAATCGTTATTTACAGAGAGATCAATACACTATGGGTAAAAAGATACAAGATTAAAATTTAAAATTTAAACATGTTCACTATTGAATGTACTAGTAGCTGACGGAACAAAGCTCTTTAAATATCTGTACGTTCTACATCTTGGCAAACAGTGGAGTCAACTTTCTAAGGCTGTAATGGGTACTTCTCCAAGGGGGGACAATGGAACGAACGTTGGCTCAATTGATTTCGGCGATCATGTAAGGAAGAAATGTTCGCTGATTTCAAAGCATCGTAATACGAGCTAGATGGAAAGATGACACGAAGCGCTCTCTTCTGGACGTGTTCTAGATGTAAATCTAAGTAATCAGGGAGGGAATAGTGCCACACATCGCACGAGTATTCCATATTCCATGATGGGCCTAATGCATGTGCAATAAATGTATAGTAGGACTGCTAAGGGAATACCGCTTCTTTTTAGGAGACGGAGGGAAAACAAACGTTTTGCAGCCTTTTTTGTAATTTCGTCAATATTTACCAATCTAACAGATAACACTCACGTGGCAAGGGTTTAGGGGTTGGCTAACACTTCAGGCTACACCCGTTTGTAAAGGTACATAGCCCATAGGTAAATTACCTTAAGTAGCTTCTCTCCTAGCCTCTATAGTCGTACTAATACAATGGAGAAAAAAAACATTAAATTTAGCAACGCTTGTCCTGATTTTTGCGGGGCTCAGCCCCCCATTTAAAATGGGGGGGGGGGGGGCTGAAGCCCCAGCTCCCCCGGTTCCTACGCCTATGGCTACTAGAACTCAGATGGCATAGCAAAGGCTACATTGTGTAATAATTTGTATGTCTGGGGCTCAGAAACATTTTTGCGTCCCAAACGTAGATACATGTACGCATTGCGTACCTCTTTTTCTGAGTTTGCGTTAAAGCTTGAGTAGCAAACAATGTAATATATTGAAATAACAAAGTTGCAAGTCACAGTTAACATTTGTCATTCCAGATGTGACAATGGACGAACTCACCATTGATTTTATTCCATTGGATAATGATGTTATATCAATGGAAATACCTGATTTCTTTCGGGATTATTTTCTGGTAATAATTAATTTTCTTTGTGTTATAATCATAACATTGGTACATGTGTATTTGTACTTCACTAAAAAAATACTGGTAAGATTTTTAACATATATATAGACACACGGATATCTTTAAATATTGTTTTCTTTGTTCCTATGTGCAATAGCATGGTGATCAACATTGGTTGAACACGATATCTCATGGCATAATGACATTACAGACAATATTTGGAACAATTCCAAATGTTTATGGAGTTGGTGACTGTGCAAAGGTTTGATAGTTACTTTGGTCCAAAAACCTTTGTCAATAACATTCTGGTACTATTGACTATATTAAGGTCATATAAAGTAAATGGTTTGAACCTAGGAGTATCATTATATGTGTGAAGTTGATCGTCTAGAAACGGGTGCAGGACTAATCGCATAGCTGAACACCACGTACAAACAAAACACGATATTGACTGGGACTCGGCTTAATGTATTGCCTTTAACACAAACTACAAACAGCGACTTACTGTACATTAGAAAGTTGGTATACCAACTTAATTGGAACATAAACCACTTAACAGATCACAACAATTACAGACACCATACAAAAGACTTCTTCGCACGCACCAACGAACAATAGACCTACCGACAAACACCCATGCTTAACGCATGACAAACAATATTGGCCCACGCTTAACGCATGACAAACAATATTGGCCCACGCTTAACGCATGACGCGACACCCACACTAATTATGACACAAACAAACGATGACGTAATGAACCAGACGTATGTATAGGCAAACCTGAGAAACACGCTTTACTTGACTCTGAAGATGACCACCGCTGAGGCCGTCGAAACGTCAGTCACCAACAACAGTCTTTCTCAAGACTACAACAACCTGGACGATCAACTTCACACATTAAGGTAATATATTAAGTATCTCTTATCAATAATTAAAATATGTCAGATTGCTGATGCATGAATTAAGAAACCATTAGTGTGTTAAGTCATGTATTAGTTTATAATGATGTCAGTTAGCTATATTGTCTGATGAAGTTCTGACTAATTAAGGTTGTAACAATCAATGATTTTTTCCACAAAAATCATATCTGTATTAGTATAATAATTAATGAGTGTTTTGTGCTTCAGAAAAATCTTCTGCAATTCAATTTTTCATATTTTAGCTAGTCAATAACATGTTGAATATAATGATTGAAGAAAAAGGAAAATTTACGCCAGAAGAAGGGCCAGAAATAGACACAATGTTTCTCATTGACAGAGGTGAAAAACTCTTTTTCAATCCAAGTTACAATAGATGATAGATCTTGAAGTGTTTTTATAAAAACATGTTTGCTTTCAGATGTGGATTATGTCACACCATTTTGTTCCCAGGTGACATATGAAGGTTTGATTGATGATATTTTTCAAATAAAAACAGGTTTGTTTTACAATTACGTTACATTTTGTCAGCCCTGGACACTGTCCGGTACAAATTTTACAAATGACGGACATTGTCCGGTACAAATTTTCCATTTCTATAGATTTGATAGTTACAATATTAATTCCGATGCTCATCGTGTCCGAAGATAAACTCAACTTTTTGTGAAAGTTAAACATTTTTGTGTTGAATGGACTCTGATTTAGATTTTGTGTTGTAGAATCTCAATGAGAGACATTACGCTAAGTTTTGAGAGATTGCGCTAAGTTTGGAGTCCTGATTACGCTAAGTTTGGCGACATTGCGCTAAGTTTGGAGACATAATTAAATGGAGACATTGAGCTAAGTTATGAGACGTTACGCTAAGTTTGGAGATATTGTAGTAGTGATACCCCCCCATCTGGCCCCCAAAGGGATGCCGCCTCATTAAATATTCAATTTTTAATTATTCATTCTCAGGCTACTTTAGGACCCTCTAACCCTAGTCTCATTACGTCATGACTTCTCGTCTTCCTGGGGGAGCCTTAACCCTAATTATTTATTCAGATACGTCATTAAACCTTCAGGATCCCTAACCCTAGCCTCGTGTACCTGTAGGATCCCAAACCCTAATTAGTATTCAATTTAATATTATTATTCATACCAGTCTTCACTAACCCTAGTCCTCTTCCTGCGCTCTCATTCCCGACTCCTTCCGAACTTGATTTCCGAAGGCATTACGTCATCAAAAGGTAGCTCTTATTGCTTTTAATAATATAAGAAATGCCTTTGTAATTATACACTTCGTCTCCCTACGGCAATGTGAATGTGGGAAAGTGGGCAGCCCGAGAGCAGCGCATGCGCCATGGACATGATATGAACTAAAGAGAGTAACGAAGAAGCATCTTATACTTTCACGTCTTAAAAATGTACGATCAACAGAGATTTATACGATTTGCCTCGCTGAAACATCGGTTAGATATTCGATAGATCTATGCAAATAAGAACCGCTTTAGGAAGGTTATGGAGGATAGTATATTTTAAAAATCGCGGAGTCGAATGAATCATAACGGCTTATACGATTGTATCGGACTTTACGGCTTTACAAAGTGCATAAGGCCTCTAGTGTGTAAAGTAAGCGATTCCTTGGATAAAGAAATACTTCGGCAAGGTAATCGAAAAAAGAAGTCAAAGGTATCGATTTTCCTAAGCGAGATAAAACCTTGCTTGGTATATATTATATTAGCTATTAAATTATTCAAGAGATAGCTTGTCAAACGAAGCGAAGGTTGAGTGACCACACAGACAATAGCGCATGGGTCATTAACAGTCATTAGTGCTCAACTCGGAAATATTTGCATGACTTGGGAATAATTAATTTGTTTTGAGGGTAAATACTGGGATTTTGAGGGTAAAAAATAGTCAATATGGGATGCGTTTTCACCGCATATACATACAAAGAGATGAACCCTAATAATTTTGGCCGTATTATGACTTATCTCGTTTTAGTGTACACAATTCCTATGATGAAGAAACACTTCAGGGAAACAGTTCGAAGAACTGTTCAAGATCTCAAACATAGTAATAACGACGCTGTGCTACCGCTAGAAATTTCCTCAAATGCTATACGCAAATAGGCGAATATCGCAAATAGTCAAAATGGGGCTCTTACTTCGTTTATTACATAATTGAAATCTTTAGTTTAAAAGTAGGGTTAGTATTCCTTTATTTCAGGGTTAGGACTAGAGTTTTTATTTGTATACGTGTCTTTTTTTCTTATTAGGACGTCAACAGCGCATGCGAGTAAGTGTTTATGTATCCCATAATTTGTAAAGGATACATTCCCACATTTAAAACAGAAACTTTTGCGATTATCCTTACGAATCGATATGGACATAATTTTTGATGAGTTAAAACGACACAACGTTGCTATCGATAGATATACACTATCCTATAATATTCAAACATGTCTTAGCAAACATCGACACCTGTTTGATAGACTAAGCATTCAAGTAAAGAGCTTAAGACTTCGTCACATCTATGAAGAAATGGATGTAAATAATTTCGGGAGAGTAATCGCGTATCTTTCTCTCGTGTATAGAATGAGGGATTGTTACGACAGTGAAACGATTCGAAAGGCTGTTCAACGAACAGTGAACGATTTTCAGAACATAGACCTGTCGCAATACAAGCATCGTGGGTCCCAAATTCCTGGGATTTGTGTGTGCCTATATCGTCTGAGCCGTTGCATTTATAGCGTGTCGTCCACTTCTCCTTATTTATATGCCTCCAACCTTAGTCGTGTGAACATGTCTTGCTGCTGTCTGCCAAGTGGGCTACCTCATATAACCCTTCGAAATATTTTTAGACGAATCCGTTGTGTTTCGGCTTGTTGTGGTGGAAAGATTGTGATTCAGCAATCAGAGTTAGATGGAGAAACAGTATCTCCACGACCTGTACTACAACCCAGAAAGTCCGGCAAGTTTCGGTGGTGTCGATGCTGTTTACCGTGTCGTAAAAAATGACGGGAAATTTAAACTATCGCGAAACGATATAAAAACCTGGTTAAAAGAACAAGATACGTATACTTTACATAAACCAGTACGACATCGTTTTAAAAGAAATAGAGTTATTGTCGGAGCAATAGATGAAGAATGGGAAGCAGATTTGGTCATTATGGATTCGTTGAGTAAAGCAAACAATGGCTATAAATACATTTTAACTGTCATTGATGTCTTATCTAAATTAGAACCATTGAAAACAAAATCCGGAGAAAATCTGATTAAAGCCTTTAAGAAGATATGCAAGAAAGGCAGACGCCCCGAGAAACTTCATACCGATAAAGGAACTGAATTTACCAATTGCTTGGGGTGTTTGGGGGTGCATTTGGTGTTTCCGGGGTATTTGGGGGGTGCATTCGGGGTGTTCGTAAGGAGATGGGACGTTTGGGGTGTTTCGGGGGTGTATTTGGTGTTTCCGGGGCATTTGGGAGTGCATTCGGGGTGTTCGTAAGGAGATGGGGCGCTTGGGGTGTTTGGGGGTGCATTTGGTGTTTCCGGGGTATTTGGGGGGTGCATTCGGGGTGTTCGTAAGGAGATGGGGCGTTTGGGGTGTTTCGGGGGTGTAATTGGTGTTTCCTGGGCATTTGGGGGTTAATTCGGGGTGTTCGTAAGGAGATGGGGCGCTTGGGATGTTTGGGGGTGCATTTGGTGTTTCCGGGGCATTTGGGGGTGCATTCGGGGTGTTCGTAAGGAGATGGGGCGCTTGGGGTGTTTCGGGGGTGTATTTGGTGTTTCCGGGGCATTTGGGGGTGCATTCGGGGTGTTCGTAGGGAGATGCGGGCGTTTGGGGTATTTGCGGGGTGCTTTAGATTGTGCGTTGGGGGCGTTTGGGGTGTTGGGGTATTTTCGGGGTGATCAGATTAGGTATCCTATAAAATTAAAATAATTGAGAAAATAGTTTCATTTCATGTTCAGTCGTGAGTCAGAGAACATGTCTCATCAGTGTGGCATATGTGGAAAGACTTTGTCAAGAAAAGAACACCTTCGCCGCCATATGAACAACGTTCATGGTAAAAAGATCTCCTCTCAACCAATCTCTTCCGTTGGTTTATTCGTCGCATCAAGTAATAGCGCTAACCATAAGAAAGTATTTCATTCTGAAGTCACAGACAAGCAATCGGATATGGCTTCCTACGATAGAAGAACGACACATCTCCCGTTTACTAGTGCTGTATCAGCTGTATCAAACTCACTAAACTCAAACCAAAGCCGAACGTATTCCATTCAGTTAACACACCCGTTTGGACTTATGGTCTCTGGAGGAACCAAGACAGGAAAAACAACGTTTGTCAAAACATTGTTAGCGAACGCTCAAGTGATGATTGATCCTCCACCTGAAAATATTGTTTACTTTTATTCCGAATATCAGGAATCCTTTGCTCAAATAGAGACCCTAGTTTCCGGTATTGAGTTTGTTCAAGGTTTACCTGATTCCATGTTGGATTCTATTAACCCAAAGATAAGGAATTTATTTATCATTGACGACATGATGGGGGAAAAGGATGCTATCATTGCTAAATTATTTACGAAAAAGTCGCATCATGGAAACCTTAGTGTCATCTATATCGTACAGAATATGTTTCATCAAAGCAAAGATCATCGAACTATATCTCTTAACGCCAGTTATCTGGTTCTAACTAAGAACGTCCGTGATGCCAGCCAAGTGATCCACCTAGCCAAACAGTTGTACCCAAGCAATACCAAATTTTTTCAGCAAGCTTACCAGATGGCAACAAAAGAGCCGTATTCTTACATATTTATTGACCTAACACCAACATGTCCCGATGAAATACGACTTAGATCCGGAATCTTCCCGACAGACACTCATTACGTCTACCAACCTCGCGTATAAAAACATAGTGCTGTCAAAGGTGTATTCATTTGAGGATGTCCCGCCGTGTGAGAAGGAACCACGATGTTTTAAAAGTATTGGCAAAGTGTAAACCTTCTATGCGAAAAGCGATCATAAAAGCTGCAGATACAGATTTATTGGAAGCCATAACCGAGTGCCTATTGAACATTTGCCGTGAAACGATTAAAATTAGTCCAAAAACCTATAAAAAGCTTACACCATACTCAGATCACATTGAGGCTGTTGCTGATAAGAGAAACCCGATCACAAAAAGAAGGAGGGTTATTGTACAAAACGGAGACGGATTCTTACCTTTTCTACTCGCTCCTGTCTTAGAACAATTGGCGAGCTTTCTAACCAAATAATGGAGCATGTCAAAAGACTGATTCTGGTTCCTGAACACATGACTACAAAGAAACCCTTGGTTCTTCCACTGACTGCCCAAGTGAACCAACTGGATTCGGAAATGGACAATTTGCTGCAACGTCAAGATATAACACAAGAGGATAAAATGAAGTTGTATAATCAGACGTTTCAACGCTATCTCAATTACTATGACAAACGAATGCATCGGCCTGTTCCTGTAAGTATTACCCATACCCAAACTATCGCAGCAGAAGAAACAGACCACGAACCTTCAACAGAGACAACGCCTGAACCACCTGGAGAAATCGAGAGTGATATCATAGAAAGTGTACCTTCCACGATGAAATCAAGAGCTGTACAACTGATAAAGAAGATAAAAGAAAATAAAGATGTGGTTGGTTGGAACGATCAAGGGCAGATGGTTTTTGAAGGAAGAACTATTCCGGGTACTAACGTCATTGATTTAGTCAACGATACTCTGCGTCAAAGAAAGAATTTCAACCCTGCAGGATGGCAACTGTTCGCAAAAGCTTTAGGACGTTTGAATGTACCCGAAGGAATCGTCAGAAACGAAGAGCGTCTACATTTGGTGAAGGAATATAGGAACAAGCCTTCATCTGCTTCTAGCGACCCCCCTCTGACGCCCTCACTACAGTCTCCAGGGTCACCAGCGAAACCAAGAAAGAAACGTAGAAACAAAAATCCATATAAATGGCATTCATAATCTTTTTTTTTTTTGTAAACATTTTATTGAATAAATATTTTTTACAATTATAACGTGTCTTTTTTATTCTTACACAAAATACCATTTACGTATAAAATTACGAACTAATGTATCGTTCCACTCCTTTTGATCAGTAAACATACTAGAAATAGTTGACATGGGAATATTTCTACTACGATGTAAAGCATAAAATAGACAGTATTGTCCACACACACGAGACCACGGTGACTGTAAAGTCTTTTCACTCCAAGTAAATGTACTGCTATGATCTTGTAGAAAGGTTTGAAAGTCTCTGTTGTAAAATTCTGGGCTTTGTCCATAAGAGTCGAAGAATTCTCCTTTTCCATCCGATGTTATGTAAACAGCTACCCAATGTGTACCACGTCCATCGCTGGGATCCACGTTTATAATAAAACCCTAGGTCTTTTCTGTATCTGACTTGGTAAACGATCCGAGGGTAAAACATCTGTAAACACTGATTTGACATATGGGTCACTTTGTAAGACACGAAGCAGTTGACGTGTGTTCATTTTAGCTTCTGAAGTCACTTAGTACGTTACGGTTGGCATCAATTTCGATAAGATTTTGAAATTCTCCAAGCACCACGATATTTATAGCCCCAGTTAGAGCCGTACCGAACTTGCATTCTAGGGAGACGTTCCCATCCCTGACAGGTTGAAAATGATCTCCAACACATAGATCAGCTGTTAAATCAAACACGTACAGGGTATAGCCATTTGCATACTCGTCTCGAGTAATACCGTTGCCTTGATTCTGAAACATCTTGTTGGTACCAGCATACAGCGTTTGGAATGCTGAAACATAGTTGGTCCCTGCTGCTCCGGCAAACTTGAGGTGAAGTGGTTTGCCAGGCCTGTGTTCTCCATTCACAGATAATGCAAGAAATGTTGTGTCGTAGTTCTTAAAATTGAAAGGATTCTTGTTATAAACTCCGTTGTAAGCATCTGCATCCACCATCCCAATCACAACTCTATCAGGAAGCAGTCCTTGGAATATATTCTGTTGATCTCCAGACATGTTTCCCGTTGGTACGGAGAACACTTTGCAGTTTACACGATTGATAGGGTACTTGGCTGTGATATGTTGAAGGGCTTGTGTATGACCTATCATTGTAGTGGACGAAACGTTAACACGGCGAGCGCGAAACACGCATTCTTCCAGAACCACTTTAAAACCAGGATCTTCTGCGGATGAAACCAGGCAAAAGGGAGCTCTTGATCTCACTAGCTTGAGATTGATCGGAACAGCGCCAAGGATATAGCGTTCTTGCGCGAACAGATCCGAATGAATTCTTCCTTCCATCGCCACAGACTTGCTTAGGCTTGTATGCGTGTGACGTTCCTTTAATCCTTTGTTCGCATCGGCAACTTCTGCTAGTGGATTCACGGCATCCATCCGTCCAGCCTGGTCTTTGTAGAACAACGCTGAAGTTAAGTGAGACGATTTAGCGTCTTTGCTAAAGTTCAATACAGTTTCTATATATGCTCGGTAGGGATACGAAGTGCTTGATGGTGTGACCAGTTTGTTGTTCAGATAAATTTCCACTTGAGAAAATAAGGCATGCATCCATAAATTAACAGGACCCACTTGGGCGGTGTCAGGTAAGTTAGTTCCATCTCCATTCGTTATCTTTGCTTATACGTGAAGGTAACTGTTTGCAAGATCGGTGTAGACATCAGAATTTGCAGCACAGAGAAACTCGATAGTGTCCGAAGTTCCAATGCTAGAAAGAGGATCGATGTCTTCCCAAAATCCTTTATTCATTTCAACTTGAGTGTCAGGAACAGAAAATAAGTCCAGTTCAGATTTTCCACAGGAACAGGAATCTTTATGTAAAGTCTCGTAGCCTTGTGCCATTATTTAAGAAAAGTAGGTTTTTCTTGAGATATTTTCCGCCTCTTGGTCTGTGAGCGACTGGTAGATTTCGATGAGGCATTGGTTTTTATGGATGCCTTGCGTTTGCGACCGCCTCCTGATTGGTTACTCATCAGTTGTTTAGCACCCTGCCGAGCTATATCTTTGACGACTGCGACACCACGACCTTTGACAGCCTGCTTCACACTTTTCCCGGCCAGAACATCTTGACCGACATCTGTCGCCACTTGCAGAGCTCTCTTTCCAATCACTTGTACTCCTCGTTTTACCAGAGGTATTGCATATCGGGCAATACTTTTAAAGAAACTTCCAATACCGTAGCCTCTTTGAATCCGTGCACCTCTAAAACCAGATAGACTTCCACCTCGCTGTCCTCGTAAATAATATTGTTGAAACTGCTTTGCATCTGGAACGATTCTAGCTCTCATCTTTAAATAAAATACGGTGATCTGCTCTGTTTAAAGTGAAGTGTCACGATGGACTTCCCGAAACCAAATGACACGTTTTCGTTTTTGTCGTCCTTTATATCTATTTCGATCATCTCGAATGATTTCACCTTCAGGGGGACGTATTGTAAGTTGCGAAAACTAACGTTAACATTTTCTCCGTATTTTCCTTTCGTATTCACAATTCGTAGAAGAGGCACTTTGACGTCGCCAACAAATTGTACATCCACCACATTTGTGTAGAGGTATATGGATGAAAAGCCCGCGTTTACATCTGCTACGTAGGGACTCGTTGTTTTCTTCGTAATCACTGTATCCTGCTGGAATCCTAAAGCCGTTGCGATATCACCCGAGAACCATACCATTGCGCCTTTTTTCACATCGACTATCACTTTGAGCATATTTTTATTATATGTAAACTTGATCTTAGCTTGTCCTTCTTTCGTCATGCAATGGTTTAAATCTTTAACCAGGTTTGTAACACTGTTGTATTGTGTGCCTTGAATGATGCCCACTTCATCTGGACCTGTGCCATTAATGTTGTAGAGAAAAGTTTGCTGATTGCCTTCGCGTATCGTGCTCCATGTATGAGGATAATTAAACTCGGAAAGGGCTACTTCCCAGTCCCCTGTCAGCTCTAACGTTTCGGCTAGCTTCACTTTAAAATTCGCTACCGTATTGTCCGGGAAATATTTCATAGAACTATTACTTGGGAGCGTCAAGTAAAACTGTGTTGTCATCTCGGCGAGTATAAGACACAATGAACACAAGTTATAAGATTCACACACTTTTATTTCGAAATATGTTTTACATTATCAGCCGGTACCCAAGAATTAAAATCATTTGAGTAACCTAACCATTTTACAAGATATTCTTTGTGTTTACCACGCATGCGAGACTTAATCACATTTTCTACTCTAAAAAAGTCAGTGTCTTTCTTGATAATGCTTTGCAACTCTTGTTCGTAAAATGTTCCCTCTATCTCCTCGTCGTGATAATCAGAGATTTTATACACAGGTGGTCTTCTAGGTATACGCTTCGTTATGGTGAAAACTTCCTCGGTCCAACTGGGTAAGTAGCCTTTCTTGAATGTTCGTCTGGCTTTGCTGATTCGCACTTGATCACCCACGTTAAATTTATACTTGATGGGCGTGGTAGATTCGTGTCCGTACAATCGTTGCCACACGACGCTTTCATTCTCGTGATTCACATCAACCGGTTTCATTCCAATACTGCGATCTCGCGAATGGTTGTAGGAATACACCAGTTTTTGTAGCACATCCATATACTTTAGCGTATTCTTAGCTGTAAAGTATTTCCACATCTTTCCCTTGAGCGTTCGATTAAATCGTTCCACAATAGATGCTTTCGTATCATTATGCGTGGTGAAAAACGTTATGTTGTAATCTTTCAAAAGCTTCTGAAATGGTCTGTTGGTAAATTCAGTTCCTTTATCGGTATGAAGTTTCTCGGGACGTCTGCCTTTCTTGCATATCTTCTTAAAGGCTTTAATCAGATTTTCTCCGGATTTTGTTTTCAATGGTTCTAATTTAGATAAGACATCAATGACAGTTAAAATGTATTTATAGCCATTGTTTGCTTTACTCAACGAATCCATAATGACCAAATCTGCTTCCCATTCTTCATCTATTGCTCCGACAATAACTCTATTTCTTTTAAAACGATGTCGTACTGGTTTATGTAAAGTATACGTATCTTGTTCTTTTAACCAGGTTTTTATATCGTTTCGCGATAGTTTAAATTTCCCGTCATTTTTTACGACACGGTAAACAGCATCGACACCACCGAAACTTGCCGGACTTTCTGGGTTGTAGTACAGGTCGTGGAGATACTGTTTCTCCATCTAACTCTGATTGCTGAATCACAATCTTTCCACCACAACAAGCCGAAACACAACGGATTCGTCTAAAAATATTTCGAAGGGTTATATGAGGTAGCCCACTTGGCAGACAGCAGCAAGACATGTTCACACGACTAAGGTTGGAGGCATATAAATAAGGAGAAGTGGACGACACGCTATAAATGCAACGGCTCAGACGATATAGGCACACACAAATCCCAGGAATTTGGGACCCACGATGCTTGTATTGCGACAGGTCTATGTTCTGAAAATCGTTCACTGTTCGTTGAACAGCCTTTCGAATCGTTTCACTGTCGTAACAATCCCTCATTCTATACACGAGAGAAAGATACGCGATTACTCTCCCGAAATTATTTACATCCATTTCTTCATAGATGTGACGAAGTCTTAAGCTCTTTACTTGAATGCTTAGTCTATCAAACAGGTGTCGATGTTTGCTAAGACATGTTTGAATATTATAGGATAGTGTATATCTATCGATAGCAACGTTGTGTCGTTTTAACTCATCAAAAATTATGTCCATATCGATTCGTAAGGATAATCGCAAAAGTTTCTGTTTTAAATGTGGGAATGTATCCTTTACAAATTATGGGATACATAAACACTTACTCGCATGCGCTGTTGACGTCCTAATAAGAAAAAAAGACACGTATACAAATAAAAACTCTAGTCCTAACCCTGAAATAAAGGAATACTAACCCTACTTTTAAACTAAAGATTTCAATTATGTAATAAACGAAGTAAGAGCCCCATTTTGACTATTTGCGATATTCGCCTATTTGCGTATAGCATTTGAGGAAATTTCTAGCGGTAGCACAGCGTCGTTATTACTATGTTTGAGATCTTGAACAGTTCTTCGAACTGTTTCCCTGAAGTGTTTCTTCATCATAGGAATTGTGTACACTAAAACGAGATAAGTCATAATACGGCCAAAATTATTAGGGTTCATCTCTTTGTATGTATATGCGGTGAAAACGCATCCCATATTGACTATTTTTTACCCTCAAAATCCCAGTATTTACCCTCAAAACAAATTAATTATTCCCAAGTCATGCAAATATTTCCGAGTTGAGCACTAATGACTGTTAATGACCCATGCGCTATTGTCTGTGTGGTCACTCAACCTTCGCTTCGTTTGACAAGCTATCTCTTGAATAATTTAATAGCTAATATAATATATACCAAGCAAGGTTTTATCTCGCTTAGGAAAATCGATACCTTTGACTTCTTTTTTCGATTACCTTGCCGAAGTATTTCTTTATCCAAGGAATCGCTTACTTTACACACTAGAGGCCTTATGCACTTTGTAAAGCCGTAAAGTCCGATACAATCGTATAAGCCGTTATGATTCATTCGACTCCGCGATTTTTAAAATATACTATCCTCCATAACCTTCCTAAAGCGGTTCTTATTTGCATAGATCTATCGAATATCTAACCGATGTTTCAGCGAGGCAAATCGTATAAATCTCTGTTGATCGTACATTTTTAAGACGTGAAAGTATAAGATGCTTCTTCGTTACTCTCTTTAGTTCATATCATATCCATGGCGCATGCGCTGCTCTCGGGCTGCCCACTTTCCCACATTCACATTGCCGTAGGGAGACGAAGTGTATAATTACAAAGGCATTTCTTATATTATTAAAAGCAATAAGAGCTACCTTTTGATGACGTAATGCCTTCGGAAATCAAGTTCGGAAGGAGTCGGGAATGAGAGCGCAGGAAGAGGACTAGGGTTAGTGAAGACTGGTATGAATAATAATATTAAATTGAATACTAATTAGGGTTTGGGATCCTACAGGTACACGAGGCTAGGGTTAGGGATCCTGAAGGTTTAATGACGTATCTGAATAAATAATTAGGGTTAAGGCTCCCCCAGGAAGACGAGAAGTCATGACGTAATGAGACTAGGGTTAGAGGGTCCTAAAGTAGCCTGAGAATGAATAATTAAAAATTGAATATTTAATGAGGCGGCATCCCTTTGGGGGCCAGATGGGGGGGTATCACTACTTATTGTGTTATGTTTTGAGACGTTACGCTAAGTCTGGAGACGTTACGCAAGTTTTAAGACATTGCGCTAAGTTATGAGACGTGACGCTAAATTTGGAGATATTGCGCTACGTTGTGAGACGTTACACTAAGTTTGGAGACGTTACGCTAGGTTTTGAGATGTTACACTAAGTTGTACCGTAACAGGTACTCATTTTTGTATGTCCGTTACAAATTCAGCGAAAATAATTATTTCCAGGCTTGAGAATGAAGCTTCTAGGTCATTTAGGGGCCATGAAAGACCATAATCCCACCTTCCGCTGGGCCTATCTTGGCTTTCCGCGTCCCTGCATTTTGTCATGTTACGTTAATGTTACGTTATGTCATAAAGGTCACTGGCTACAGTACGTTAGCTTTACTTAATTGTTACATAATAATTACATCACATTAGTACATTATATTAGTTCTATCTAGTTATTCTTAAGTCACATTACATTTTTAGGTTTCGTTGTTTTTGATCCAAGTGTCACGGGAACAGATAAAAGCACAACAATGTTATTAAGTTCACAAGATTTGGTAAATATTCTGCTTTTGTAGGATAGTTTCTAATGTACTATTAATATAATGAAAATATAAATACAATGAACAAATGGATGGATGGACGGAAGGGTTAATGGTGGATGAACAGATTAATAGATGGATGAACGGTTCATTGGATGGGTGAACAGTTGATGGATGGATGAATGGACGGATGAACGGATTAGTGGATGGATGGATGAATGTGGATGATTGGAAAGGAAGTGCTTTTAAAAAGACAGTATATCACTTTTCATCATCAAGGTCTACAAAGAGATCAGAGATCGTCATTTTACCAATGTGTTTGCTTACCTTAGTTTGAAGGCTAGGGAACTGCAAACTGGATATGATGTAAGTAAACATACAGTAAGAATAAATACGTTTATATTTGGTTTCTACACTTAAGAATCAATAGAAAAGATTAGTTAGAGAAATTTCAAGTATTTGTAATATTTACGAATATATTCCGTGTTTCCATACAGTTATGAAATACGAGTGGAAGTTTGCGGGAATTACTACGTTTTCGAGTTCTCCCAAACTTTCACGAGTGTTTCTATACTAAAGTAAATGGTTTGACCTAGGAGTATCATTATATGTGTGAGGTTGATCGTCCAGGTTGTTGTAGTCTTGAGAAAGACTGTTGTTGGTGACTGACGTTTCGACGGCCTCAGCGGGGTCATCTTCAGAGTCAAGTAAAGCGTGTTTGTCAGGGTTTGCCTATATATACGTCTGGTTCATTACGTCATCGTTTGTTTGTGTCATAATTAGTGTGAGTGGGTGTCGCGTCATGCGTTAAGCGTGGGCCAATATTGTTTGTCATGCGTTAAGCGTGGGTATATTGTTTGTCGGTAGGTCTATTGTTCGTTGGTGCGTGCGAAGAAGTCTTTTGTATGGTATATTTTAGAAAGTTGGTATACCAACTTGAAACATCAACTTGAAACATCAACCACTTAACAGATCACAACAATTACCGACACCATACAAAAGACTTCTTCGCAAGCACCAAGGAACAATAGACCTACCGACAAACAAAATACCCACGCTTAACGCATGACAAACAATATTGGCCCACGCTTAACGCATGACGCGACACCCACTCACACTAATTATGACACAAACAAACGATGACGTAATGAACCAGACGTATAGGCCAACCCTGACAAACACGCTTTACTTGACAGTCACCAACAACAGTCTTTCTCAAGACTACAACAACCTGGACGATCAACTTCACACATATAATGTTTCTATACTGCAAAGCTATACTGCAAAGTGAAATTAAAAGGTGGTGAACTGCCGAGATTTTTAGTATGATGAGATACTGACGTTTCGAGCGGAGCCCTTCAGCAGAGTAAGACGAGATGAAATAAAATAAATAGGGCTTATATATTGCCAAAAGGGTGTACTGACTGAATCGGAACACAGAAGTGTTTTCTATTTATTTTATAAAATCACATTTTGAAAATAAGTTAAACAGTTCATTTTTCACGAAAATGTAAATTTTCCTTCTCCACGCAAAAATCACTCTCAGCTGTTAATGCGACTGAATTGTGAGAACAAAAGCAATTTATTAGACAAAAAATACATGAATATTATTCTATTCTATTATAAAAGATCTGATTTGACATTTTTTTAACTTTTAAAAACGTTATAGCATCCTTTCGTAAGTTTGACTACAAAAAGGGCGGGAAAAATTTCGTGTCGAACTACTCCTGTTTGGCGACAAGATCATCGCGAGAAAACGATGCTGAAGGCAATGTTTTTCATAAAATTTCATAAAATATCCATCAGGATATCTTCAAGTTACCTTAAGGCTAATTCTGAAATGACAACATAAGTTTCTATTTTGCCATTTTGGTAATTAAAAGTTACTCGAAGTAAAACGTTTCACCGGCAATCAGAAGGTCGCAGGTTCGATTCCTGTGGGCTTGACTTGCCTCTAAGCTCGCCCATTCACTACAACAGTGAAAATATACGACGTAAAACATTTTAGTCAACGATGAATGATTCTTTTAGAAGTTTTCATTATTATGTTTAGAAACGCAACACGTTAACGTCGGTTGGTGATATGAAGCAGTTTGTTTCGACAGAACTACGTAATCTCAAGCAACAACACAAATCTCTAGCAACACGTAAGATATCAATGTTGAAAATAATGATTGTAGTATGTGAGAATTCATATAGGACAGAGGGTTGTCACAATGTGATGTCACTAAGACAATGTTGAAAATAATGAGGGTAGTATGTGAGAATTCATATAGGACAGAGGGTTGTCACAATGTGATGTCACTAAAACAAAGTGGAAAATAATGAGGGTAGTATGTGAGAATTCATATAAGACAGAGGGTTGTTACAATGTGAAGTAGTATATGAGAATTCATATAGGACAGGGGGTTGTCACAATGTGATGTCACTAAGACAAAGTTGAAAATAATGAGGGTAGTATATGAGAATTCATATAGGACAGAGGGTTGTCACAATGTGATGTCACTAAGACAAAGTTGAAAATAATGTGTAGTATGTGAGAATTCATATAGGACAGAGGGTTGTCGTAATGTGATGTCACTAAGACAAAGTGGAAAATGTGTGTAGTATATGAGAATTCATATAGGACAGAGGGTTGTCACAATGTGATGTCACTAAGACAAAGTTGAAAATAATGAGGGTAGTATATGAGAATTCATATAGGACAGAGGGTTGTCGCAATGTGATGTCACTAAGACAAAGTTGAAAATAATGAGGGTAGTATATGAGAATTCATATAGGACAGAGGGTTGTCGCAATGTGATGTCACTAAGACAAAGTTGAAAATAATGTGTGTAGTATAATGTGATGTCACTAAGACAAAGTTGAAAATAATGAGGGTAGTTATGAGAATTCATATAGGACAGGGTTGTCACAATGTGATGTCACTAAGACAAAGTTGAAAATAATGAGGGTAGTATATGAGAATTCATATAGGACAGAGGGTTGTCACAATCTGATGTCACTAAGACAAAGTTGAAAATAATGAGGGTAGTATATGAGAATTCATATACGACAGAGGGTCGTCACAATGTGATATCACTAAGACAAAGTTGAAAATAATGAGGGTAGTATGCGAGAATTCATATAGGACAGAGGGTTGTCACAATGTGATGTCACTAAGACAAAGTTGAAAATAATGAGGGTAGTATATGAGAATTCATATACGACAGAGGGTCGTCACAATGTGATGTCACTAAGACAAAGTTGAAAATAATGTGTGTAGTATATGAGAATTCATATAGGACAGGGTTGTCACAATGTGATGTCACTAAGACAAAGTTGAAAATAATGTGTGTAGTATATGAGAATTCATATACGACAGAGGGTCGTCACAATGTGATGTCACTAAGACAAAGTTGAAAATAATGAGGGTAGTATATGAGAATTCATATAGGACAGAGGGTTGTCACAATGTGATGTCACTAAGACAAAGTTGAAAATAATGTGTGTAGTATATGAGAATTCATATAGGACAGGGTTGTCACAATGTGATGTCACTAAGACAAAGTTGAAAATAATGTGTGTAGTATATGAGAATTCATATAGGACAGAGGGTTGTCACAATGTGATGTCACTAAGACAAAGTTGAAAATAATGAGGGTAGTATATGAGAATTCATATACGACAGAGGGTCGTCACAATGTGATGTCACTAAGACAAAGTTGAAAATAATCTGTGTAGTATATGAGAATTCATATAGGACAGAGGGTCGTCACAATGTGATGTCACTAAGACAAAGTTGAAAATAATGAGGGTAGTATATGAGAATTCATATAGGACAGAGGGTTGTCACAATGTGATGTCACTAAGACAAAGTTGAAAATAATGAGGGTAGTATATGAGAATTCATATACGACAGAGGGTCGTCACAATGTGATGTCACTAAGACAAAGTTGAAAATAATGTGTGTAGTATATGAGAATTCATATAGGACAGAGGGTCGTCACAATGTGATGTCACTAAGACAAAGTTGAAAATAATGAGGGTAGTATATGAGAATTCATATACGACAGAGGGTTGTCACAATGTGATGTCACTAAGACAAAGTTGAAAATAATGAGGGTAGCAGGGGTCGAAATAATTTTTTGACGGTGTCGGTCAAAATGTCCGACACTTCAGAAAATTCGTCGGACATCTTCAAAATCCTGCCGGACAATGAATATCACTTTTCTGTACCTTAAAATAAATTGAACACATCCCTTGTGCAAAGAAACATTATTTTTAATTCCTAACTCAACTTGCAGTCTAACTACTGCACAATCTAAGAATGGGTTTCACGTTCAACCCTATTATGAACTTGCGTGTTCGAAACAGAGCTATTTGTCTTGCGCGTTTGTAAACAACATTTGATCATCTTACACACGCACTGAACAACAAAACCAAAATTTTGAGAATACTCATACATGAACTAAAGTTCAGTAGAAAACTAGTGTAAAACTGTTCAATATGAAACTGTTAAATGTAAAACTCAGTTCAGTATTCAGTGTTTCGGCAGCTGGGCTTTAAGTCACACTCGATGTCTTGAAAAAGCGTTCGATTTCGATAGGAAATTGTGCAATTTATCGCAAATCTAATTGGTTGTAGACAGAAAAACTGAAACCGATCGCACGTGTGTGAGCGAAATACGCGACAAACTACGTTCTGCAACTCCATAAATGCTGAAAAAGAAACGTCCATGTGCTGACGACCAGTGCTGATTTTGCTTTGGTTCGCTGAGAAACAAATAAGAGTACATTTGTGACAACCAAATGAAACTCGGTGCAAATCACAGGACAAAATGTCAGGCGCTTTTAATTTTCCGTCGGACAAAATACCGATATTTGTCGGACGTTGTCCGATATCCGGCGCTTATTTCGACCCCTGGGTAGTATGAAAGAATTCATATAGGACGGAGGGTTGTTACAATGTGAAGTAGTATATGAGAATTCATATAGGACAGAGGGTCGTCACAATGTGATATCACTAAGACAAAGTTGAAAATAATGAGGGTAGTATATGAGAATTCATATAGGACAGAGGGTCGTCACAATGTGATGTCACTAAGACAGAGTTGAAAATAATGAGGATAGTATATGAGAATTCATATAGGACAGAGGGTCGTCACAATGTGATATCACTAAGACAAAGTTGAAAATAATGTGTGTAGTATATGAGAATTCATATAGGACAGAGGGTTGTCACAATGTGATGTCACTAAGACAGAGTTGAAAATAATGAGGATAGTATGTGAGAATTCATATAGGACAGAGGGTTGTCACAATGTGATGTCACTAAGACAATATTGAAAATAATGAGGGTAGTATGTGAGAATTCATATAGGACAGAGGGTTGTCACAATCTGATGTCACTAAGACAGAGTTGAAAATGGTAGTCTTTTTACTATATTATTTCTTTCCTCACTTATCCCTGGTTACATTCACCTAATTCTAATCTATTCTAGACATTGGTGCCTGTGAATCTATTCTTAAATTAAAAAAAGAAGAACACTTTGAAAACCAACTCAGAACAGAACACGGTAAATTTAGTTTCTCAACCTCTTACATGAGAAAATATTATTCCTACAAAGTTCATTCACAATCGCGTGGTTGTTTCATTTTTCGCTGTAGATATCCTAGAAGGAGTGGAAGACAAGGAGGTAGTTGGGTTCATTGAAGAGTTAATTCTCAAACAGGTAAAAGAAATTTGGAAATTGCAGACGTGCATGCATGTAGTTACTTACTTTTATTTTAATATATTATACAGACGTTTGTTATTACACATTTTCAGCTTCCATGTTACAGGAGTTTGCAGTTGATGTGCTTGTTATCAGTAACACGTAACGGTAGGAGAGTTTGTTTTAGATTTTTATGAATTTTTGCAAATTGTTTGGTTTAACGTTTAAAAGAAATCCAATGAGTGTATTTATATATGTGATAAAGACACTCTTGTTGTTCTCCATAAATTTCTCGCTGCTTTTCTCCCTCCTGGAATCCATTACGAAGATTCCATAAATATCGCACAATACCTTCGCAATACCTATACGACAAGACGAAGAAGACGACCGAGAACCCAGTTCCCATCTTCACCACCACCTACCCACGACAACATGCATGGGCGCGACCGACATACGTAATAACTTGAACTATTCTTCACCGAAATGACGGACAGATCGTTATAAAAATAGTTTTATACCGGCAATGTGTTCTAGTTTTATTAGTCATTAGCTAAAGTGAAAATATACTGAAATTTCTAATCGTTGGCTGTAAACATTTTACATTTGTTAATATTTGTTAATATTCTTAATTCTTTATAATATTTTTAACCTGTAAACACATTGTAATTCACCATTTTGGTGCAAAAACGTGATAAACAATTATATTATTTATTATTATTTTCACGGCTTAATCACCGTTTATTTTCAAAATTATTATGCCAACAAACGTGTAATAGTTCGTCTTTTAACTGCTGTTCGTTTGTCAAACATTACATAACTTAGTTTTAAGGTGAAAATATATATGTTATTTATCGGATGGGAGGCCCGTATAGAAAAATATTTTCCCGAGGTTTCTGAAACTGTCCGAGCCCGTAGTTTATGAGACCGAGACGGTAAATAACATATTTATTTTTTTATTATACAAGGTAAAAGACTTGAGTTACTTCAGTTCGGTAAAACTGTATTATTTGGATAAATATAGGTAATCATATGATAGCGAGCAATTAAGGATTTACACTACGAGTGATATTTGAAAATTTGCCAAAATTGCACGAGCTGTTAGGCTCGAGTGAGTGCAATTTGGCAAATTTTCAAAAATCACGAGTAGTGTAAATCCTTAATTGCATTCGCTATCATATGATTAATTGTTTTAGTTGTTTATTATTTCCATGACAAAATTACGTAAATTAAATAATTGCACTCTTATTTATTGCACTCGAGTGCAATTAATGATTTATTACGACACGTACGCTTCATCTTCTTCCAAGTCTTTAAAAACGTCTTGTCTCATTAGTTGACAACAAACCTTTCCACTCTTGGTGAAATTTTTAATTCATAGTGTACCACAAGTCGTTGGAAAAGTGAAAACTTTCCATTGCAGAATAGGCCACCATTTTGAATTGTATTGTCAAACTTGTTTCCAGTGTCTTCTCTCTTTTCATTTATTGCACTCGAGTGCAATAAATGATTTTATTGCACTCCTCTCAGCCAATCAGAATCCAGTAATTTTGTCATGTATATAATAAGGAAAGAAAAACAAACCAAAAATACTTTAGTTTTTTATAATATAGTTATTTCTAGCTTAGTTGACTCAAATTCTGAGTTAGTTTTCCATTTTCCAGTCAATAATGAAGCAACAATCACGATAAAAAAATTTAGCATTTAGGATTCCGTGACCGTGGTCAGATATCGCAAAAAAAATGCCCGCTCAGGCGGCCAATCAAATTGCAGGATGCCGCCGCTCACGATTAATAAAAAAATAAAAAAACACATTTTTCTTTTTGAAAGGTTTGGAAAGCAAACTCTACAAATCTCTGAGACAGCAATTTCTACAGGTTTGATATTCGTTAATCAGACTATATATGTTCTCTTTCACAATTCAGTTAAGAACTAAATATATAATTTAAAATGTTCTTTAATGTATACTTTTACAGACCTATGGCCATCAACACTTGGTCAACTTTTTTAATTTGAAAAAGCTCGGAATATTCACGGAGAATGAAGTGAGTTTTGCGACGAGCACAGTTCTTGCTGCTGATTTTTATTCATGAAATAGCATATACAACTATGGATTATGTAATTAGTTCAAAGGATTTACATCAATCTCACAAGTAATAATGACAGCAAGGACCCATAGCAGCATTCAGTAAATGAAATGAAAGAGAGGTGGAGATACAGGTGGAGCTTTGGGTCCGAAAAGTAATGATGCAAGCAAAGCTGTCGATACGTATAAATTTCGATGTGGATATAGTGCAAGTAATTCAGTTTACTAGCGACGAGTAACGAGGAATCATCCATACAAACATTTCTACCCACTTTGATATAGATATAAGACAATAGAAGAAAGAGCTGACAAGGTGCACATATACTAGTTAGTATAAGAAACATCCAAACATTACCTATATATAGTGTTACGTGACACGCTTTTATAACGCAATAAGAAGTGTGACTTCAACTATTTGGCTTTTATAAACAAAGAACTTAAGGTAGATATTAAAATGTCTATAAAGATTAAAGACTAAACTAAACAGTTCAGAACTTATCTGTCTGTACACAACAACAGTCAATAGGAGATTCCGACAACAGGTTAACAATCCATATGGCTTGACTAAGGAAGGAATAATAACGACCAGCGGCAGCGAACTCCACGACTGACTTTGTAACCACTTTGATACATATATAGTTCACTCTCATACATATGCATGACTGAGAATTGTATGATCGTTACTTATATAGTTTCTAGAGTATATAATTATAGTAACATACTTCATTCTATTTATAATGTATTTACGTAACTACTAAATGACATCATAGCTGAGTCATGCTAAGTCATACATGTAAGTATTTAACTCGGGTTACAAGTGTTTATTTCCTATGGCTATACTAAACGTTTCAAATGTTCAGTGATCAAATAACGTCTAGTTAATTAATATGTCTCTAGATAGACATATCCGTAACAATAGTGACTGCCGCATAGGCAGTACATATATCAATCGAACCAGTACATCATTGTAACCTTCGCTCTCCATCTGAGTCTCGGTGGCTCAATGGTTAGAGCGTCTAATCAGAAGGTTACAGGTTCGATTCCTGTCCGGGACTCAGAATCATTTTTCTGAGGATACGAGCTTGACGATCGCCCATGCATCGTCTGTCTCCAAGCTCTCCCACATTCACTACAGCAGTACTGTATACAATAACAAAAATAAAGTATATTTTTAAAATATAAAATGTATTGTTCTAAAGTTAGGTTGATTGTTTTAAGAAAATCCTTTCTTTTATTATTAGAAAAGAAACAATTTTAGAAACTTGAGTAAGAAGCTAAATTTGGTAAGTCCAACCGAATTAGTAACTTTGGAGAATAAGAGTTGATACTGGCGCCATGTATTCAACAATTACTATACTTCCACATATTCTACCATGATTGGCAATTTAAAATTGTGGATATTAGTCTCACTTGTACCGGCTGAAGTCAAAGTACACATGTACGCACTGCGTACCTATTTTTTAGTAAATATCACAATATATTTTGTAGGCCAACTCTTTTCTCTTCTAGATAATCACATAAAAGTGTAAGTGCTGTGTAAGCAGTGTCAGTATAGAAAGGATTAAGGTTGTGAACGGCCAATACGAAACTTATATGTGAGCATGTGGGGAGAAAATTAACTCACGATTGTCATTTTGATGTATGTGATTTACCACCAAGCATATAATCAGCGAATCATAATAATAATAATTTTAAAAATTCACATAGCACTTAAATTATAAAATATTCAAAAGCGCTTACATTAATTGAATTAAAACAAAAAGTAATTATACCAAGAAAAGATGCTAAAATAGTTAAAATGTAAAAAGGGTTCCTAATGTAATACTACTAATAACTGGTACGACGTTGATAAACAACTAACAAAGAAATGCCTTCTTAAAAAGATAAGTCTTCAGTTGATTTTCAGTTGAAGAGTTAATAGTATCCCAGTTTGTTAAGGCAATGTATTCATAATGCCGGCGCTGCGTGGGCGAAAGCTCTGTCACCAAAGGTCTTAGCTTTTGTTCGAGGAACCAGAAGAAGATTTTGATTGTTTGATCTTAGACGGTAGCTGCTTGTGGCTTGCCATAGAATTTATAGCTTTATATATAAGGAGCATGATCTTACTAATTGTGCCACACTCAAACAATTACACACGCCAGGATGTCGATATTCGATCGTAATAAAAACTCGTCGACGTATCTAGCCTGGAGGGGTTGCCCTCCCATTTCACAGCGTCCCCCCTTCCCAAGGAGCCTCATGCATTGTAGGCTACAACGTAATCGTATTAGATTGCCGTTTATTAAATATAGATCCCTAAAACTGGAGAAACTATGGAGTTGAACTGCCCAACAGATATGGCGTATGTTTTTGGCGGTACGTACGCACCATTGAGCTGCAAGTTGGTTGAACAGGTATATATATATATGGTTATAGTATTAAAATTAAGGACTTTTCTTTGATTTCTTGCACTCCAAAAACTATCCTAACCGTTTTAACACGTTGATGTTGGCGAAAAATGACCAGTGTTACATCGAGATACATTTTATCATTTTTATAACCATTGTTATTTAGGTCTGTTCTCGCGCTGGGTTTCTGGGTCTTGATGACGTCACTAAACTTTTAGGTGAAACATTTACTACTAAACGAGGAACATCGAACAGAGGTAAAGAGCCTGAGTACTGCGTGGAACAAGACTTGTACTAAAGAGTTTAGGACTACTTGAAATCAAGATAGTTTCGCAATAATAGATAGTTACGCAATAATAGATAGTTACGCAATAATACGTGCAACCACGTGAATTATCAGGCGTTTTGCTGTGATGAAAACAGAAACAATGGTGTTGCTAAGGTCTCAAAATAACTCAATGTAATAGTGAGATAACTTAGTAGTGAGATTGAGTTACGGTATTTCCATTTTGGAGGTGTCTCGCCTCCCAGTTGATGAAATTACCAAATTATCTTGTTGGCTTATTCAATACTTGTGGGTGAAGTTTCATATAAATCCCGAAATGACATTACATAGACTATCGGTAGTAAAATTCGAAATTAAAATCAGCTATTATTTCTAAAATAAAGTATTATCGTAAGAGTTAGGGTTAGTATTAGGTGTAGGGTTAGGTTTAGTGTTATGTTGGGGTTAGGACTGTTTTAAATTCGGGATATTTATATGAAACGTCAGCCATACTTGTGATAATGAAAATTACAATTTACGAAGTAATGGCACTAAACCAAATACTAATTACCTTAAAAGAAGTTACTCATATAGGGCAGCAATTTCGTGGAGAAGTAACTGACAATTTTCAAAGTCTATCTATCTCGTCATTCAAACGACGACTTAAGAATCTTTCATAATTGAATAGCTGACGACTTGTAATATAATTGCATGACTTAGATTTGTATTTTTATTTTAGTATTGTGCATTGATATATTTATAGGTTTATGCTGTACTTATTTTAACTATAGTAGCACGGCCCTTTGAAAAACTGTTTTACTGAATAGGGTACCGTGTATAAAGAAATTTAATTAAAGATTAAAGATAACGTTACAGGCTTGGATTGCATTCCACAGCCTCACGTTCAGCGCTCTACCAGCTGATATAAACATTCATTGTGAAATTCATTAATAATTCATGAAGAAAATTCAAAAGAAATTAATATTTAATCAATATTTGTAAATTGATAAATTCGGATACAACATTCGTTAATAAAACATCAATGCTTTATCAAAGTTAATAGACACTAGTGGCTTAAACGACATTGGCAACAAAAATTAAGTTTGTCTAATATGAAAGAACTCGTAAAATGATAGAGTAACACCTTTTACAACTTTTCCGTATTTTACTTCGTTTTTGAAATATTCCAGTTTGTTTGATCAGGGTAGAGAATTTTCACTTATTAAAATAAAATATTAGTTCCATCTTCAAGTTTGTTCCACAAATTTACTTGAAAATGTGCCTATAATAACTACTCATGATAATGAACTACATTTTTAATGAGTGAAAATTCTCTACCCCACACCTGACGTCAGAGACCATCTCATTTACATATCAAACAAACAGATATTTCAAAAACGAAGTAAAATACGGAAACGTTGTAAAAGGTGTTACTCTATCATTTTACGAGTTCTTTCATATTAGACAAACTTAATTTTTGTTGCCAATGTCCTTTAACAGACTAAGTTGGTGACCAAATAACCAAAATGACATCACGAGAACAAAATCGTTTTTTTTTTCAGTATCAAGCAACGCTAATGCCCAAAGTCGAAAGAAAGTAATTTTGGTGTTCTTCCTTGGCGGGTGTACATATTCAGAAATTACGTCATTGAGATTCCTGGGAAAACAGAAAGGTAATAGCTATGGTGACATAAATACGATAACCAGGCGAACCAAAGGGAGTTTTAGAAATGTAAGGATAACTCATTTTAAAATCAAACATTTCTTTTAGGCTGGAAAATTATTATTGGTACAACGTCAATAACGAATTGCAAACGACTGCTTGAATCTGTGAAGGAGGTCTCGTGATGGATTGAAGGAAAAGCCATTCTAACACTAAATGGACTATTTAATTGTAATTATTGGTTAAATACAAAAATATGATAACAAATTAAAGACAATTTATACTTAAAGTGCCTATAATCTCTGTGAGGATTTTTTATATTTGTAATCTTTGAAAAATATATCTTGTCGGCCGAAAATTTCATCTTCAAACTTTTTTGCTGTTAAAGTTGACGGAAGTGACGTCACGAATCTTTTGACGTCTTTTTCTATGAAAATCTCTTTACAGATTCCTTGTTTGACGTCACTTCCGCCAACTTTAATGAAATTTTCTACCGACAAAATATATTACTTTTGTAGCGTGTGTCATGTGTAGATTCTTGAATGTCAAACCTACGTAAACTGTAATTGAATTAGGAAGTGGCGACATGTTCCAAGAGGCTTATTTTTATTAGAGGAAGGCGTGCGGGTAAAATGGGGAAGCGCGCGGGGAGTGGATCGAGGAAAATCGGAGGCGGCGCGCGTCCGATTTTCCTCCCGCTACGCGCGCCTTTTCTAATAAAATATACAAGCCTCTGCGGATCAGGAAATGTAAATGACGTAGTTCCTTTTATGCGTGAGGTTGCCACGCAATCGTGTAATATATAAGATGATGTTTACTCTAATAAATTGTTCTCCGTTGGCAACTCTGGCGAGCGGAGATGAGACCCTGGGTACGAGGTTGCTCTGGTTGGTTCTCCGCTCCAACTCTGTTGGCGTATGTTGTTGTCCGTGTTATGCGTCTAGTGAGGTTGCACTTTTTTTTCAGGAAAATTCAAAGATTATATATAAAGTCCCCACAGAGGTTATAGGCACTTTAAGAAATAGAAAACATTTTTCGTGTTTTCATACAGTTAGAAACACGAGTGGAAGTTAGGGAGGACGTGAAATTGAAAGGTTCATTTATTAAAATAATCAAAATGTAAATTCTCCTTACTTGCCCAAAAATCACTCTCAGATGCCAATGTGGCTCAATAGCGTAGTGTCTGGCTGCTATTAATAGCTCAAAATGCGGACAAACAAACCAAATTTGACTCACAAATGAGCTATTTTCTTTTGTTATGGCCACAAGAATTATGGGTAAAAACAGATAAACATGGATACTGACGTTGCTAATTGTGCAAGCAAAAGCAATATCATTATGACGTGCGAATCTATCAGCGACTACTATTACCATAATTCCTTGCAAGATTTCCTTTCTTATGTAAACTTTACATTTTTAAACTTTTTAAAAACGTTTAACTCTTTGCAGTCCGGCCCAGTCAAAAGGGGTCGTAGAAGACCCCCGAAGTCGTCAATCGAAAAACACGGCACACGGAACGCAAGATTAAAAATTGAAATTCGACAAGCGCCAGACACATGAGATCCACTCACACGCCAAGTTTGATTTGATTTCATAAACAACTCTGCGATTGGTGGCATTTTGAGTTTTCATGATGCTACGCGGGCGTGCAAGATGGCCTTTTCTAGAAAAATTTAAATTTTTCAACCTGATTTATGATAATTAATGCTAATTAATATTAACATAATCTGTCTTGTTCGGAAAATTCAAAAGCATTGGTAACAGCCGGTTTATTGGGCTTTCAGAAAAGGTATAGGTTTCGCAACAGTTATGAATATTTCCCGAGATATCAATAGAACAAAGAGGGAGTTCAATTTTGGATGTTTTTCAGCCGGACAGGAAAGAGTTAAAGTGCCTATGACACGAAAATTAAGTTTGAATTATATGAAAGAATACTTAAAATGACAGAGTAACATCTTTTGTAGTTTTTCGTTTTCTTGCTTCGTTGCTGAGATATTTCAGTTTGTATCATATGCAAATGCAATGGCGTGACGTACACGTGCATAATGACTTATCAGAGAAGGCTATTTATCTTTGCTAATATAAAACCAAATTTAATTTGAATGAAGCATGTGCGTGAATACTTCCCACAACACGGAACTTGTATACAATTTCAAGTGATTTTGTGTGAAATAACAAAGATATATAACCTCCGATAAGTCATTATGCACGTGTACGTCACGCCATTGTCATTTGCATATGATACAAACTGAAATATCTCAAGAACGAAGCAAGGAAACGAAAATCTACAAAATATGTTACTCAGTCATTTTAAGTGCTCTTTCATATAAGACAAACTTAATTTTCGTGTCATAGGCACTTTAAGCTACCTTTCGTTTGAATTCAAAAATGTCGTTAAAAGTTCCATGTTTCTATAGTTATAGAAACATGGCTTTTAGCCAATCAGAATGCCATTTCAAAATATAAGAAAATATTAAATGACTGAGCTCATTTTCAGGTTTGTATACAAAATAACCCAGCTGATCGGTTGCTGAGATTTTGCACAACGTCAATGTATTAATGTTAAATTTTTGAATCATGTGCCTAATCAAATTTCTATCTAGCTGGGAGAGCCATATTGTGGGATTCCAAATATAGCCTAATTATCGCTGCAATGACCCAGTACAAGTGATCTGAATGAAAATCAAAAAGTGAAAAATACCAAGCAATACGGCATTCAGACATCCGATTATTTGATGAGTAAAAATTGTGTGAAATAAATTACAAACAATTCTTTTCATTTTAATATACAGCATCACTATGTAATATCTCATCCTTTACAAAACCAAAAAACACCCGTTTTTAAAGCAATCAATCATCTTTCAGAATCTTTCATTTCCTCATCATCACTGGAATCACTTGATTCACTGGAGGAGTCCTCTGTTTCAACAACATCCTCAAACTTTCTTCTGGTTTTCCAACTTTCTTTTATAATATGCTTATCAAAAAACCTCAATCCAGCAGCTTTATAAGCAACAGGACCTGGTCCTGCAACTCCAAGATTATTTGGAAATTCCTTTGATGTTATCATTGTTCCAACTGAAGTTATAGCAAAGTTGGGGTTTGTTTCTTTTGATAATGCTTCTTGGATTTTTTCCTCCAAATTTTCAAATGTCACAAATGATTTACTTTCTTTCTAAAAATGATAAAGTTCATGGAATGTAATCGGGTTGCAGGTTTGATTCGCATCTGGAATATACAGTATATAAGTTATATACAGTAGTTTCACTTTGTACAGCAACAACATAACATGTTAAAGTGCCTATCTAGGATTTGGGGATTTTACATATTTGTGATCTTTGGAATCTCTCAAGAAGAATTGTAAATATATTGTCGTCCAAAAGATTTCATCTTCATGCTGTTTCCCCCTGCTAAAGTTGATTTACTAGTCACACAAAATGATAAAGCAGGAACATGCAAAGACATTGCACAGTCACTGATCCAACCTAGCTGTTGTGGTCTAGTGGTTACCACACATGTCTATGAGCTGGAGACACAGGTTCAAATTCAAATCCTGGGTCGGATCTCCACTCAGGGTCTTAAAAATAATTGAGGAGAAAATGCTGCCTTTGCAATAATATCAGCAAATGGTAAGACTTTCTGGTCTTCTTGGATAACAACCTTAAATCGTAGGCCCTCGGAACCCCTGTAATTGGGCTTTCAAGCTGTTGGGTATTCCATTCACCTAAAAGAGTGATAAATCTAATAAACTAAACTAAACCCAATTTGACCCAATTTGGGAATTGACCAAATTTTGTCTAAACAGGTCTGCTTAAAGTTCAGAGCCAAACTTTCTTTGTGCATTACTCAGTCACCTATACTGTACATTGCATGCTGAACCAATGAAATGAATTAATATGGTCACCATATTGAAACTCGAGAGTAGGAATGAGATTGAAAACATTTAAGGTGGCATCAATGCAGCAACACCCATATTTTCTAGGTCAAGCCTAGCCAAAAATGGCTGGGGAGAACACTGCTGTGATTTTGCTTACAGCGCCCGGCAAATGAGCCAAACCATATAATAACAACACTTATATACTGTATTAGGAATTTTTCATAACATTTTTCTACTTACTATCACTTTAAGAACCGTTTCTCTGTTCTTTTCAAGTTGTTTGGTATCAGACTCTTCTTTTTGCTTCTGTACACAGAGTCTTAATTTCTTCTCTCTTTGTTCTTCTTTGCCTTTTCTAAGTGAGTCACAAAAATCTATCTGTTCCAATTCCTTTTTAATGCTGCTGAATATTATGGCCTTCATATTTGGAAACTTTACCACCCCCATTTTCAGTCACCTCCCGTTGGGGATGTTAGCCCCTGTTAGGGGATTCTGGTGGGTGAACCTGCATGATTTTAGACAGCAGGCTTCAAATACAAGACTTCTATTCCATTGTCTTCAACTCTGTGCTGACTTCCACTGCCCCAACAAAATCCAGTATGCATTCCATGTGCTCCACGACAGAAATCTCCAGTGTGGACTCCCAAAGATGGTTGGCCAAATAGCGAAAATATGACATGTGAACAACGGTTCACTCTCTGATTGGGCTATTCCAATTTTGATCATCACCCTGTTGAGGAACCTTGGAATTTCCAGGGGAGGGGCACTGGGAAGACTGGAAATTCCTGGGGAGGACATTTGAAGCACTGGAAATTCCAAGGGGTGGGGCAACAGTTGGAAATTCCAGGGTAGCAGACGAAAAACAACTCGAAATTCCAGGGAGCGCGAACTAAGAGAAAGGGTTCCTCAATCAGGGGGTACGGGTAAAAATTGTAATAGCCCATTAGTGATCACCCCCCTCGTACATACCTCATATTTTCTTTATTTTCGTTATATTTTCTTATATCTTCCACAGCTTTCTTGTGTTGTTCATAAGGCGAAAAACTACCTTGGTTTATTTCCTCCAACCTTCTTCTTTCCTCTAACTTTACGGCCTCGTGTTCTTCCTTGAAAGCGACCGTCAAATTTTTTAATTGACTTCGGTATTCTTCGTATGTTGCTATCTTTGCTAAGTCCTTTTTCTTCCCATTTTTCTCCGGTAAAACATCTTCATTAGCCTTCTGGACACATGCAGTAGCAACATAAAACTTTCTACATGCTATAAGTTCATGAAATCTTTCGAAAACCTTCGTACGTCTCAACCAGAACCTCGCTGCAGCCATCTTTCAAATTCAGAAAAAATATGCGCGAAATAAAAAGCGAAGCGTATAAATTAAATGTCGAGAAAAGTTTTACGCTATTGCCCGGGGGGTGTGGGCACATTATCCCCTAGCCCGTATGTAACACGCCCGTATACAACATGAGATTAGACGTGTTCGCGTTCATCCCTCGTTTTCCCTATATAATGAAGGCAAGAATAATAAGCATTATATACCTTCGTGTTTCAGGAAGTGAATATAGTATTTTAGCACGAAACTCAATCAGTGATGTCGGCTTTGGAACTAAGCTAGCTAGTGCTCCAAAAGACACTATTTAAAAAGAAAGACTATATATGCGATGATAATATCATCGATATATCCAGGGCGCTATAAAACACGGGCGTGGAAACGGCCTATAAGCGCGTGATCCATGTGTGATGCGGCGGACTGGCGCGAGCGTGCTGTAGAACAAAAAAAATTATAAACAATGGCCGAAAAATATATACGAGTGCCCGAAAAATATGGCAATACTAAGGTAGTGTGTTAACAAAATCAATGTTTTCTTGAAGTTAACAATACGAAGCTTTCTTCAACTTTAGATTTACCTCGTTACCTTTTCAATAAATCTACTTGGAAAGCTAAAATTTCAATGGTTGATCGCTGTTCTTTTCAAAATTCAGGACGTTTTATCAAGCATTGACGCTTTGAATTGACGATTACTACTCCACTAGGTAACCAAAAGTTAATTTGACCACATCAAACGCTTGGTAATTTTATAAGCTTTACAATGTATACTGTGAGGAGACCGGCTTTTACCGGCTTTTTTATATTTTGTGTTTTCGTTGATCCGAGATCGATCTAACTCAATAGTGTGAACGGCCGTAGTCAGAAACACTGGAACCGCGGAAAAATTATATTTTCTTTCTTTTCTTCTTCCCTAGTACTTAAATGGTGTTTTGAATACACCAATCTCTTTCCCAAGTTATCAGCTTTCGAAAGGATGCTGTGAGAAAACCGACTTTTTTAACATTTTCTATTTTTAAAGCCTTGTTTTGGACCCGTTCGTAGACAAAAACAATGCCATTTAGCAACCGCGGAAAAATTAGGTTTTTCTTGTTTTTTTCTGCACTAGGCACTTAAAGTTTATTTTGAATACACCAATCTCTTGCCCAAGTGATCAGCTTTCGAGTGGATACTGTGAGAAAACCGGCTTTTTTGATATTTTGTATTTTTAAAGCCTTGTTTTCGACCAGTTCGTAGACAAAATCTTGTGCAGTTGTACTGTTGTAAATGTAATAGGAACCGCGGAAAAATTAGGTTTTTCTTGTTTTTTTCTGCACTAGGTACTTAAAATCTATTTTGAATACACCAATCTCTTGCCCAAGTGATCAGCTTTCGAGTGGATACTATGAAAAAACCGGCGGTTCCTATTACATTTACAACAGTACAACTGCACAAGATTTTGTCTACGAACTGGTCGAAAACAAGGCTTTAAAAATACAAAATATCAAAAAAGCCGGTTTTCTCATAGTATCCACTCGAAAGCTGATCACTTGGGCAAGAGATTGATGTATTCAAAATAGATTTTAAGTACCTAGTGCAGAAAAAAACAAGAAAAATCTAATTTTTCCGCGGTTCCTACTACATTTACATTTACAACAGTACAACTGCACAAGATTTTGTCTACGAACTGGTCGAAAACAAGGCTTTAAAAATACAAAATATCAAAAAAGCCGGTTTTCTCACAGTATCCACTCGAAAGCTGATCACTTGGGCAAGAGATTGGTGTATTCAAAATAAACTTTAAGTACCTAGTGCAGAAAAAAACAAGAAAAACCTAATTTTTCCGCGGTTCCTATTACATTTACAACAGTACAACTGCACAAGATTTTGTCTACGAACTGGTCGAAAACAAGGCTTTAAAAATACAAAATATCAAAAAAGCCGGTTTTCTCACAGTATCCACTCGAAAGCTGATCACTTGGGCAAGAGATTGGTGTATTCAAAATAAACTTTAAGTACCTAGTGCAGAAAAAAAACAAGAAAAACCTAATTTTTCCGCGGTTGCTAAATGGCATTGTTTTTGTCTACGAACGGGTCCAAAACAAGGCTTTAAAAATAGAAAATGTTAAAAAAGTCGGTTTTCTCACAGCATCCTTTCGAAAGCTGATAACTTGGGAAAGAGATTGGTGTATTCAAAACACCATTTAAGTACTAGGGAAGAAGAAAAGAAAGAAAATATAATTTTTCCGCGGTTCCAGTGTTTCTGACTACGGGGCCGTTCACACTATTGAGTTAGATCGATCTCGGATCAACGAAAACACAAAATATAAAAAAGCCGGTAAAAGCCGGTCTCCTCACAGTATACATTGTAAAGCTTATAAAATTACCAAGCGTTTGATGTGGTCAAATTAACTTTTGGTTACCTAGTGGAGTAGTAATCGTCAATTCAAAGCGTCAATGCTTGATAAAACGTCCTGAATTTTGAAAAGAACAGCGATCAACCATTGAAATTTTAGCTTTCCAAGTAGATTTATTGAAAAGGTAACGAGGTAAATCTAAAGTTGAAGAAAGCTTCGTATTGTTAACTTCAAGAAAACATTGATTTTGTTAACACACTACCTTAGTATTGCCATATTTTTCGGGCACTCGTATATATTTTTCGGCCATTGTTTATAATTTTTTTTGTTCTACAGCACGCTCGCGCCAGTCCGCCGCATCACACATGGATCACGCGCTTATAGGCCGTTTCCACGCCCGTGTTTTATAGCGCCCTGGATATATCCGATGATAATTCACAGTTTTTCTGGGCATTATTTATTAGTTTAACGACATTGTCTGGTCAAAAGTATCTCATATAACCCAGGTATTCAGAGAGGACATAAACTGAAGAGAGAGAAAGAAAGATTATTAAGATTTATTTAAAATTGAAACTTGAAATACACGTGAAACGCACGTGCTCAATAATGCTTTACACTTTTGCATGGACTTTAACCCATATCAAGCCGGTCGCCCTAGAAATCCCTGTTGGAAAGTTTCTCTAATTCGTTAGTACAATTTCTTTTTGAAACTTCGCATAAGTGTGCTTATTTCTATCTTTATTAGCTTATTTCTTGTTTTAAATCTAGCCGTTTTTAAATCGAGCCCGTATATGTAACATGCCCGTATATGTAACATGCCCGTATATGTAACATGCCCGTATATGTAACATGCCCGTATATGTAATATGCCCGTATATGTAACATGCCCGTATATGTAACATGCCCGTATATGTAACATGCCCGTATATGTAACATGCCCGTATATGTAACATGCCCGTATATGTAACATGCCCGTATCAGTGAACTCTATATATGGAACGCTAACTCCCAGTCATAAGTCGGGTAAAAAGTGAGGCAAGGTTTCAGGCCCCCACGCGGTTTGCAGGTACATATTTTGAATTTTTTATTTTTGGATGTTAGAACAGTTAGATTATCCGCTCTTTTTAAGAAAACTACGTTCGCTAGCCGGATACGCTGTACGCATATTGTAAACACATAATTTATCTTTGTTTTAATATATATTGTAGCTTTGGGAGTTGATTATTTCTCAAGAAAACGTTCGTCGAAGACAGCCGAAAGTTCGTGTTTTTGTTTACAAGATGGTATCCGTGACGAAAATTATATTTTTGGGCATGTTCGATTATCCGCTTTTAAAGAGAACTAAGTTAGCTACCGGGATAAGCTGTACGTATGTTGTTAATAGATAATTTATCTTTCCTTTAATATATTCTATAGCTTTGGGGGTGGTTTATTTCTGAAGAAAACGTTTGCCAAACATAGGCGAAAGTTTGTGTTTTTGTTTTGAAGATGGTGTGCGTATAATACGAAGTCAGTTACTGAGCGATTCACCAGTTCAAGCATGGATAGTGAAATAAATTAATTTTACTAGCTATCCATGGTTCAAGTAATTTATTTACCAAAAATATTATAAGGTCTACAACTACAAAAACGTTTACCTTGAAGCAGAGACTGAATATATCAGGGCCTAAAATCTACCTGCAAACCGCGTACGGGGCCTGAAATCTACCTGCAAACCGCGTACGGGGCCTGAAATCTACCTGCAAACCGCGTAGGGGCCTGGAACGTTTTGCCTCACTTTTTGCTTTACGAGTTATCGTTCCAGTTATATATATTGAGTTCACTGGCCCGTATATGTAACATGCCCGTATATGTAACATGCCCGTATATGTAACATGCCCGTATATGTAACATGCCCGTATATGTAACATGCCCGTATATGTAACATGCCCGTATATGTAACATGCCCGTATATGTAACATGCCCGTATATGTAACATGCCCGTATATGTAACAGCATGCCCGTATATGTAACATGCCCGTATATGTAACATGCCCGTATATGTAACATGCCCGTATATGTAACATGCCCGTATATGTAACATGCCCGTATATGTAACATGCCCGTATATGTAACATGCCCGTATATGTAACGTCACGTTACCACCCTTTAGTTGAAACAGGGTGGTAACGTGATGTTACATATACTGGCACATATATATATATACTCAAGCAAAGAGCCCGTATATGTAACATTCAAGGCTCGAAATACCGCATGCACACCTGCACAAATGCACGTAAAATTCGAGATGTGCACGTAACTTTTCTCTCTTGCATGCACTTTGCGCACGACACTGTACGTAGAAAATTGGCTGCTCTTCATAACCATTTAACAAGAAGTTAGTATGATTTGTTGCAGTGACTGTATTTACTGTTAAAAATGACTGGCGTGCATCTCTGTCTAGCCAAACTCTAAGTTCTCTCATGTTTGTAAACATGAGTTGCAAAACTCCAGTATCAGAATACAACCCAGATGAGGCAATCAATTTGTGGTGGTTAGGTGGGAAAGAACACCGACGAATGTCAGTGTAACCATATGGTCCAAGCCGGGCCTCAGGAATTAGATGTGGAAGACATAGATTTGATGATACAGATTCATCTTTATCAAGTCGGAGCGAGAGTAACACTGACAGATACTCTGGGTCTTAATTATTGACTTTTATTATTATTATTATTTTCTTTATTATTGACTTTTAAAGTTGTTAATGGTCTTGCACCTACTTATCTTTCTGACTTATTGGTCATGAAGAAACCCTTACGTCATTTGCGATCTAATTTTAATGATAAGAAGCGTCTTGAAATCCCTCGGTACAGTACAGAGGCTTATGGCCGTAGGGCTTTTTCCTCTAGTGCTCCTAGACTTTGGAATGCGCTACCATTGGAATTACGGAACATTACAAATATAGATGCTTTTAAGAAGAACTTGAAGACTTTTCTTTTTAATAATATCATCTAATTTTGATAACATTTTATATTAATAGCTATAACTTATTGTTAGAATGTAACATAGCCTTGTTATGATGTAAGAGCATTGAGATTTTTTGTAATGCGCTAGAAATAAATTATTATTATTAATCTGAATTTTGCACATAAATCAATTAAAGAATGAGTCTCAGGGTCATGCATTGCGCACTTGGTGTTCGAGTTGGGAATATTAATCAATGATCGAGGACCCGTATGTTTTAATGTAAACATAAACAAAAGCGCGCAATGCGTGACCCTGAGACTCATTCTTTAAAGAAAACTACATCCAGTTTGAGGTACACATATCGGTAGTAAAAGTCGAAATTAAAATCAGCTGTTATTTCTAAAATAAAACATTATCGTAAGAGTTTGCAGTGCAGGTCGTTAAAAAAATTAGATGCCAACTGTGCATGTACGATTTTTCTATTAATTCGAGCCTTCAACATTCCCGTATATGTAACATGCCCGTATATGTAACGTCACGTTACCACCCCCGCTCCATTTAAGTGCCTCCTTATACTCTCCTTAGCCCTCCTTCGCCCACCTTAGCCATTGAAAATCGTGATATCACGAAGATGTGGTAGCTATATTGAGATTCCAAAAAGTTTCATCGTCTCACAAACCTTCCTAAGCCACGACTAAGTGTTCGAGGTAAATGTTGTTCTTTGTTTCAGCTGTTTTCTTTTTGTTGTGAAGAAACTGGCGTCGCAAAAACTACCGTTGTTTTAGTTGAAATTTGCGACGCGTTTTTCACCGTCTAAAGTTGGGACTTTTCGCCTAAAATGAGTAATGGTAGTCGGATATTCCATCGTAAAGTGGCATTGTTATATTTTTTGGTGGTTTAACTATCATTTCTAGCTGTATTATTGCTAAAAGTTGCGATTTATGGAGATTTTATGACGTCACGATTTTCAACTAGATTTTCACGCGATCAACTGGTGCCTTAACCAATCAGCACGGTGGAAACGTCACACGTGATCTTAGTTTCCTACCAGTCTTTCTACTATCCATGTGCATACTTAGGCATACTTAGCCCTCCTTAGCCATCCTTAGCCCTCCTTAGGCATACTTAGCCCTCCTTAGCCATCCTTAGTCTAACACCAATTTAGTAGCAGATAGCGGAGTGGAAGAAATTCACATCAGTATAATAATAATAGTTTTATTATCCATCTTTGGTGTAAAAAGTACAATGGATTTACAAAGAAGTGAGAATTAGGCTATTTTATACAACAATATACTACATTATATTTACATATTATGTAAAGTAGAAACTAGTTCAATTTGGAATAATTACCAAATTTAAAAATATTTAGAAAGTTAAAAAATGTTTAAAAATGTCTAACACTTTTTCAGAAGTGATATAGCTCTAGGAATAAAAGATTGTTCAGTGATCATTATCTAGTGTATTCCGTCCTAAAGCTTAGATCGCCAAAACCATCACCCACTTTTGTTAATGCGACGTCATACAAGAACTATGATCCTCCCTGGCACGAGAACGCCATAATTGGTGATGTAAATGAAATGCTGGATCATTTCAATGATAATTTCCTGTACGTGCTAGAAAGGCACGCACCCATTAAGTTCATAAAGATCAGGTTCCGTCAATGTTCTTTCATTGATCAAGAGATTAAAGCCCTTATGAAAAGTAGAGAGAAATTGCACAAACACGCTCGTCATACTGGAATGCCTGTGGACTGGAATAAATATCGTATATCAAGAAAAAACGTTAAGATCCGGTTAAGAGAGGCCGAAAGGGAACATGTACAGATGGAACTACAGCACAATAAAAAACCCAGTTCCATGAGGAAAGTTATCAGAAACTGCATCCCTCGTAAGGAAATTTCACAGCCAGTATACTCGAAAGATGTAAAGGAATTAGCAGATGAATTCAACAAATATTTCGCTGCAGTAGGTATCAGGGTATCGGAGGAGTCTACTTCCCTGGCTACTGTGCATAATCTTCCCTCTCCAACAACCTCCTCCTCCAGTACACAAGAAATCCCTGAGGCCGAAAAGTTTCAATTCCATGCAGTCTCCAGCAATGAGATTCGAAAGATCATAATGTCCTTTCCATCAAATAAGGCACCGGGACATGACAAGGTACCTATGTCAGTAATTAAAGACGCCTTACCGTATATTCTCCCTCGTCTTCTGTGTTTTCCACAGATTGGAAGATATCAGAAGTCATTCCACTCCTGAAGGATTGAGATCACGAGATGGCAAATAATAATCGTCCCGTATCGCTGCTTCCTGCCATCTCAAAGATATGCGAACGTATAGCCTTAAACCAGTTAACTGCCTATATGAAGACTAAGAAGCGTCTCACTGTAAAAAGTTACATTCGACCGAGACACTGAACATAATGATGACGGATAAGATAGTGGAAGCCATGGACACAAAGAAACTGATGCTTGTGGTTCTTTTGGATCTGTCCAAGGCCTTCGACAGTATTGATCACTCTCGTCTTATTTCAAAATTACATACACTAGGCCTTTCTGGTACAGCATTACAGTGGTTCAGGAGCTATCTTTCCGAGCGGAAACAGTACGTCCGAATTGGGTCTGAGGTCTCAAGTCCGTGCTCTATTACTTATGGTGTTCCTCAAGGTTCCATACTGGGGCCAGCATCATTTAATATTTACATCAATGATCTATACCTACTGTTCCCGAAATTGGTTCCTTGGAATCCTACGTAGATGACTCTAAATTATATTTGCCATTTCAAGTTAAGGATGCTGACGTTACTGTTTTGAAGATTAATGAAGATCTAAAGAAGGTCGCAGCATGGCGCTGCCATAATAGCCTCCTGATGAATCCTAACAAAACCAAAGTATTGTTGCTAGGAACACGCCAGATGCTGCAAAGGGTCCCTGTAGGATTTCATGTCACTCTACTGGGGAAAGAGTTGTCACCAGTTCCCTCTGCGAAAGACCTTGGGATACAAGTGGACACGACATATTAAGTTACGATGAACATATAATACGAACACTGTTTCTGCCTGCATAGCTGGCTTAAGTCAGATCAACAGAGTTAAACACATTTTCGACTCCGGGACTTTGCTTAAAGTTACCAACGCGTTGGTGTTCAGCAAACTATACTATTGCTCTTCTGTTTGGTCGAACACGTCAAAGAAAAACATCCATAAGTTACAAAGTGTGCAAAATTTCGCGGCAAGAATTATAACTGGGACCAGAAAGTATGACCATGTGACACCCGTCCTTAAGCAATTGAACTGGCTGCCTGTCAGCTATATGCTGTCTTTTAGAGATGGTATTTTAGCTTTCAAGTGTGTAAAGGGACTAGCTGCAGACTATCTAGTAGATAGGTTTACGACACGCTCCACAATCCACGCTATGAATACACGAAATAAGGATAAGCTAAACATCCCAGCCTATAAGTCTTCCTCCGGTCAGCGAACATTCTTATATCGTGCAGTGTCCTTGTGGAATTCGCTGCCTAGTACATGTAGTCTCACGGAAAACATGAACATCTTCAAATTCAAGAGAGAACTCAAAATATATGTTTTTGAACAATTTATCGAATCTTCGAATTAGTAATTGTATGATATAATTTTAACAATTGTATCAGTACATTATTAGTTTTAATAGAATATAGATTATTCAGATGATTTTTATCACTGTAAATTGGCCCTGAAAAGCCCGGAAAGGGAGTGTTAATAAAGTTATTATTATTATCAGCCTTCCTCAGGCATACTTAGCCCTCCTTAGCCCTGCTTAGCCATCCTTGGCCCTCCTTAGCCATCCTTAGCCACCCTTAGCCCTCCCTAGCCATACTTAGCCCTCCTTAGCCATCTTCAGACCTCCTTAGCAATCCTTAGCCCTCCTTATACATCCGTGCGTCACACACAGTTAAATGTCAGAGTGTGCGTTACACACGTGCGTAACGCACAGTTGAGTGTACCTACCAGGTGTACCTACCTACCAACGTACCTACAGGTGTACCTACCTACCTACAGGTGTACCTACCTACCTACAGGTGTACCTACCAATCTACGTACCTACAGGTGTACCTACGTACCTACGTACCTACAGGCGCACCTACCTACCTACCTACGTACCTACAGGTGTACCTACCTACCTTACCTACAGGTGTACCTACCTACGTACCTACAGGTGTATCTACGTACCTACAGATGTACCTACCTACCTACGTACCTACAGGTGTACCTACCTATCTACGTACCTACAGGTGTACCTACGTACCTACAGGTGTACCTAGCTACCTACCTACGTACCTACGGGTGTACCTACCTACCTACCTACATACCTACAGGTATACCTACCTACCTACGTACCTACAGGTGTACCTACCTACCTACCTACATACCTACAGGTATACCTACCTACCTACGTACCTACCTACGTACCTACAGGTGTACCTACCTACCTACGTACCTACAGGTATACCTACCTACCTACGTACCTTCAGGTGTACCTACGTACCTACAGGTGTACCTACCTATCTACGTACCTACAGGTGTACCTACCTACCTTACCTACAGGTGTACCTACCTACCTACGTACCTACAGGTATACCTACGTACCTACATGTGTACCTACCTACCTACGTACCTGCAGGTGTACCTACGTAGCTACAGGTGTATACCTACCTACCTACGTACGTACAGATGTACCTACCTACCTACGTACCTACAGGTGTACATACCTACCTACGTACCTACAGGTGTACCTACCTACCTACGTAGCTACAGGTGTATACCTACCTACCTACGTACGTACAGGTGTACCTACCTACCTACGTACCTACAGGTGTACCTACGTACCTACAGGTGTACCTACCTATCTACGTACCTACAGGTGTACCTACCTACCTTACCTACTGGTGTACCTACCTACCTACCTACCTACGTACCTACAGGTGTACCTACATGTGTACCTACCTACCTACGTACCTACAGGTGTACCTACGTACCTACAGGTGTACCTACCTACCTACGTACCTACAGGTGTACCTACCTACCTACGTACCTACAGGTGTACATACCTACCTACGTACCTACAGGTGTACCTACCTACCTACGTACCTACAGGTGTACCTACCTACCTACGTACCTACACGTGTACCTACCTACCTACGTACCTACAGGTGTACCTACCTACCTACGTACCTGCAGGTGTACCTACCTACCTACGTACCTACAGGTGTACCTACCTACCTACGTACCTACAGGTGTACCTACCTACCTACGTACCTACAGGTATACCTACCTACCTACAGGTGTACCTACCTACCTACCTACGTACCTACAGGTGTACCTACCTACGTACCTACAGGTATACCTACCTACTTACCTGCAGGTGTACCTACCTATCTACGTACCTACAGGTGTACCTACGTACCTACAGGTGTACCTAGCTACCTACCTACGTACCTACGGGTGTACCTACCTACCTACCTACATACCTACAGGTATACCTACCTACCTACGTACCTACAGGTGTACCTACCTACCTACCTACATACCTACAGGTATACCTACCTACCTACGTACCTACCTACGTACCTACAGGTGTACCTACCTACCTACGTACCTACAGGTATACCTACCTACCTACGTACCTTCAGGTGTACCTACGTACCTACAGGTGTACCTACCTATCTACGTACCTACAGGTGTACCTACCTATCTTACCTACAGGTGTACCTACCTACCTACGTACCTACAGGTATACCTACGTACCTACATGTGTACCTACCTACCTACGTGCCTACAGGTGTACCTATGTACCTACAGGTGTACCTACCTACCTACGTACCTACAGGTGTACCTACCTACCTACGTACCTACAGGTGTACATACCTACCTACGTACCTACAGATGTACCTACCTACCTACGTAGCTACAGGTGTATACCTACCTACCTACGTACGTACAGGTGTACCTACCTACCTACGTACCTACAGGTGTACCTACGTACCTACAGGTGTACCTACCTATCTACGTACCTACAGGTGTACCTACCTACCTTACCTACTGGTGTACCTACCTACCTACGTACCTACAGGTATACCTACGTACCTACGTACCTACAGGTATACCTACCTACCTACAGGTGTACCTACCTACCTACCTACGTACCTACAGGTGTACCTACCTACCTACGTACCTACGTACCTACAGGTGTACCTACCTACGTACCTACAGGTATACCTACCTACTTACCTGCAGGTGTACCTACCTACCTACGTACCTACAGGTATACCTACGTACCTACATGTGTACCTACCTACCTACGTACCTACAGGTGTACCTATGTACCTACAGGTGTACCTACCTACCTACGTACCTACAGGTGTACCTACCTACCTACGTACCTACAGGTGTACCTACCTACCTACGTACCTACAGGTGTACATACCTACCTACGTACCTACAGGTGTACCTACCTACCTACATACCTACAGGTGTACCTACCTACCTACGTACCTACACGTGTACCTACCTACCTACGTACCTACAGGTGTACCTACCTACCTACGTACCTGCAGGTGTACCTACCTACCTACGTACCTACAGGTGTACCTACCTACCTACGTACCTACAGGTGTACCTACCTACCTACGTACCTACAGGTATACCTACCTACCTACAGGTGTACCTACCTACCTACCTACGTACCTACAGGTGTACCTACCTACCTACGTACCTACGTACCTACAGGTGTACCTACCTACGTACCTACAGGTATACCTACCTACTTACCTGCAGGTGTACCTACCTACCTACGTACCAACAGGTGTACCCACCTACCTACAGGTATACCTACCTACCTACATACCTACAGGTGTACCTACCTACCTATGTACCTACAGGTGTACCTACCTACGTACCTACAGGTATACCTACCTACTTACCTGCAGGTGTACCTACGTACCTACGTACCTATAGGTGTACCTACCTACCTACATACCTACAGGTGTACCTACCTACCTACATACCTACAGGTGTACCTACAGGTGTACCTACGTACCTACAGGTGTACCTACGTACCTACAGGTGTACCTATGTACCTACAGGTGTACCTACCTACCTACATACTTTGTACATGTGCGGATGTTTGACACACATGTGCGGATGTGGGAAACTCGGATGTGTGACAAGCATATAATGTGCGGATGTGATGCACGCAGATGATGTGCGTTATAATATATATATATAACTGTCTTCATGTTTGAAGACTGTCTTCATGTTTGATCAGTGTTGTAAACCACTATCAAAAATTGCAATCGATGCAAGACGTTTATGAAAGTATGCTTACTCGCTAAAACCTTATTTTTTAAGTCTGGTTGGTGCATGAGAAAAGGGGCCTTTTTTCTCCATGAGAGCGTGAACCTGCCGTCCCATCCGTCCCTCGTTAATCCGGTTCTGTATGAGTGGAAAATACCTTAAAATTCGGTCATTTTTGGATGTCGAGTAAAATGGCCAAAAAGCAAAGGGGTTAACCTTAACTTTTTTGACGATTTTCTACCATTTTCAACTTTTCGAAATAGCTCAAAGTATGAAAACTGAGGCTAAATAATGCCGTAGATATTAATATGAGCAGAAACTAGCGCAAATGATAAAATGGTAATTTTAATAAAAAATCTTGAATGTACAAAATCGAGAAGATACAAAAAGAATAGTTTGTATACATAAACAAAAAAATTGCATATACAAGAAGTATGGCTACACGTTATAAATATATGGATATATATTTAACATTTTGAGTATGAGGTTGATATTGTGATAATCTGGTACATTGAGACTGAGAGTGAAGAATCTATAATCGCTTTTGTAGAAACTAACTTATAATAATAATAATAATAATAATAATAATAATAATAATAATAATAATAATAATAATAATAATGGCAACTTTATTCATTTATGATTAACGTATACTACAGTGATAAACCTCTCTTAGTTTACCAATGTCTACTTGAATTTGGGTCATCCCATTCTTTGTTACGTTTACAAAATATATAGTAAGATGTCCTTATGCAAGTGTTCATAATTTTCTGAGTATAGTACTTTCTACATAATAATAATAATAATAATAATAATAATAATAATAATAATAATAATAATAATAATAATAATAATTTATTAATTTATTAATAATTAATTAATTTCTTTTAATTTTAATTTTTAGTTATTTTAATTTTTAATTTTTAATTTTTTTTATTATATAAATTGGAGCATTTTAAAAGACGATTGTTAGATTTCTATGTAATAAATTATCATTAATTTGTAAATATAGTATTATCTAATTTTTAATTAATTTCAGATGTAATTGAGATTTTATTGAATAAAGTTATTATAATTATTATTATTATTATTTTTTTATAATTACTTTGGTTTTTGGAACGAATGGAGGAATGGGGGATGAATGCCAGAAATTCCTAAAGCATCTTGCCGAGAAATTGTCTATGAAAAACGGAGAAGACTATGCAACCGTTATTACCTGGATCAGAACAAGATTGTCTTTCGAAATTTTGAAGTCCGTGCATTTATGCACGAGAGGATCTAGATCGCCATTTCGAGCGAAAGACGAACATATAGACGAGTTCAAATTAAACTCTGTTACAGCAGAGGTTTTTTAAGCGATAACGCTATTTAAAGACATTGATGCTGGACACGTACATTTAGTGAATGGCGTTTGAATCATCACGCATTTTAGGGCTTTTAGGTGTTTTTAGTTATTAGTGAGATTTATAATTGTATATTTATATAAAGTATTTCAATAAAAATTATTATTATTAAAAAAAAAATAATAATAATAATAATAATAATAACAATAATAATAATAATAATAGACGTATTAGGAGCATTATACAATAGTCTCAATGCTCTTACAACAATATATTCTTAAATTTACTTATAAAACTTATTACAGTTTCATTATAAGATAAAGCCTACTACATATGTTACCACTATGAACAAAAAACTATTAATTTTAAAAAAGAAAAGTCTTAACTGCTAACTTAAAATTACCCAACATATCAAAGCTTCTAATTTCCTGTGGTAATGAATTCCACGGTTTTGGTGCCGAAACCGAGAACGCTCTGTCTCCATGAGTCACCGTTTTGGATTTTGGCTCAAGTAGCAGATTACGGTCTGATGATCTCAAAGCACGAGTAGGTTTATATTTATTTAGCAAATCAGTAATATAAACAGGCGCCTGGCCATGCAAAGCCTTGAAAGTAATTATTAGTATCTTAAATACAATCCTTGATCTCACCGGCAACCAGTGAAGATTACGAAGCACAGGGGAGATATGCTCCGATTTTTTAACCCCTGTTACAAGTCTAGCAGCTGTATTTTGAATTCGCTGTAACTTGCTCAATTCAGCTTCTGGTAAGCCATATAGGATGCTATTACAGCTGTCAAGTTTTGATGTTATGAATGCATGCACCAACTTTTCGTGGCCCTTTTTACTCAAATATTTCCTGATCTTGCCGATCTTTCTGATAGCCAAAGTGGCCGATTTACAGATGTTATTTACATGAGCATTTAATTTTAGATGTCTATCTGCAGCAACACCGAGATCACGTGCAACCGGAGCCGGTTGGATTTTCACATCATTGACACATATTTCTGGCATTGGTTCACAATGCATAAAACGTGATGATACATAGACAATCTCGTGATGATAGATGGACAATCTCGTTCATTATTTCTTCAAAATTATTTCAAAAGCTTGACATATCGGCATTGTTTTTTGGTAAAAAAAACTTGGCCTGATCACGTCAGTCGCCGCTGCAATTTTCCGTTTCGTAAACGGTCGTTGCCACCAGTTACGGTCGATGCCACCATTTCACTGGCGTTACCGCGTCACACCACGCGTGCCGTCAAACAAAAAACTGGGACTTGCGGAAGCTAGCTAATGGTTGACATGCGGCTAAATACAGGAATTGCTCCGACCTTCATTGGACGATAAAAATATTAACAATTGTGTCAATGGTGAACAATTAATTACTCTATCAAAACGACAACCGCTGTTTACATATTTATCTATATCTAAATAGACCAACGAATACACGGAAACCTATCGCTTGTATTTAATAAATAAAGAAAGAATGTCTTAAACTCATATGTTATAAATATTTTCGCACGACTTATATTACCGGGAGATTGAAGACGTATGAATTCAACATACAATCGAGAATCAGAAATATATTTTAATGCCACAAACAACAAGAATGTATGCTTAAAGCTATTCCGTACTTACATGAGTGCTGAATAAACTTTTACTTTCAAAAAGGTTCGAAGAACACTAAACACTAACCTTAAAACTAACCCTGCTTTAGAACGGAATAGCTTTAAGCATACATTCTTGTTGTTTGCATATGCCGTGGCATTAAAATATATTTCTGATTCTCGATCGTGTGTTGAATTCATACGTCTTCAATCTACCGGTTATATAAATCGTGCGAAAATATTTATAACATGAGTTCAACTGTTCAAGACATAACCATTCTTTATTTATTTATTTATTAAATACAATCGATAGGTTTCCGTGTATTAACCGCTATTGTTGGTGTTTGAAAATCAGTGATGAAAATGCGTTTGCGTGAAATTTTCGTGAATTTTTCATTTTTCATTTTCATTTTTTTTGCGTGAAATTTTCATACGCGTGTGCGATCATATCGTGTTTCAGAAGGAGGACAGGGTATGACGCGTTAACGCCAGTGAAATGGTGGCATCGACCGTAACTGGCGGCAGCAAGTAGCGTACTGTTGCCAAATAAGCCAATCATTTCATTACTAGTATATATCTAAAATAGATTAGCTGTCTGATATCGTAATAGAAGTGTGTACTCACAACTTTAGGTCACATTTAAGCATCATTAACCACAAGATATGATCTATCACCTTTTGCTTGGACATATTCTCTACGAACGTTATCCAGTTCTTCAAGCTCTCTCTGTTAAAGAAATTGGCAAACATTAAAAAAAGAATTAAACGTTTTCTATAGCTTGGGTAACCTATGCCAACAGGACGCAAAAGTTGTAGTAATGTGCACGGGGGATAGCAGATCTAAAATCAATACTTACTAGTAATGCTGCGTGATGAAATTCACGAAGTGAGCTAATCTTTTGCATTGGAAATGGTTTAAGTCCATAAAAGGCAATCTAAAAATACCAGGAACATATATCAACGCTAATACAATGTAGCAATTACCACACAATTTTCAAAAACCAACCCCAATGGCCAATGGGAATGGATACTTTGATCAACAGAAATATTTTCTGAGGATTTTGCTTAATGATGTTCATGTATAGCTACCACATTGACTCGTACATAATTGTAACCTTCGCTCTCCATCTCTCGATAGATCAATGGTTATTAGAGCATAATAATAATAAAGACGTATTAGGAGCACTATACAATAGTCTCAATGCTCTTACAACAATATATTCTTAATGTTACTTATAAAACTAATTACAGTTTCATTATAAGATAGAGCCTACTACATATATTACCACTACGAACAAATAAAATTATTAATTTAAAAAAATAAAAGTCTTAAGTGCCGATTTACTACTTAAAATATCAATGCTTCTAATTTCCTGTGGTAACGAATTCCACAGTTTTGATGCTGCAACTGAGAATGTTCTGTCTCCATGAGTCACCGTTTTGGATATTGGCTCAAGTAGCAGATCTCGGTTAGATGATCTTAAAGTTCGAGTAGGTTTGTATTTAGTGAGTAAATCAGTAATATAAATACGTGCCTGGCCATGTAAAGCTTTGAAAGTAATTATTAGTAACTTAACAACAATCCTTGATGTCACTGGCAACATGCAATGAAGATTACGAAGCACAGGGGAGATATTTTCTGATCTTTTCACCCTTGCAACAAGTCTAGCAGTTGTATTTTGAATTCACTGTAACTTGCTCAATTCAGCTTCTGGTAAGCCACAAATTTTGATGTAATGAATGCATGCACCAATTTCTCACGACTCTTTTTACTCAAATATTTCCTGATCATCTCACAGGCAACGACAGGGCATTTGTTAGCGTTATAACTACTGCGGCATTTACCCAGTAGGCCCTTTGCTTGCCCCCCAGTAGTGAAGCAAAACTTTTGGTTTTTGCCCCAGTACCTTTATTAATGATGAAAAGGGCCCAGTCTACCAGGCTTTCAGCTGCCTCATGCCTTCCCTATAATAATCCCTGGAAGTCGTCAAATCCCTGTCTTCTGGAAAGACGCATTCTCGTCCCCAGCCCTCTCCCGCTGGTCAGCTGGGGCCACTACGAGCAAATACAATGCATTGACTAGCAAATACAAGGCGTTGACGAGCAAATAGAAGGCAACGATGAACAAATACAAGGCATCGACGAGCAAATACAAGGCAATGAATAGCAAACACAAAGCATCAACAAGCAAATACAAGGCATTGACGAGCAAATACAAGGCATTGACGAGCAAATACAAGGCATTGACGAACAAATACAAGGCATTGACTAGCAAATAAAAGGCATCAACGAGCAAATACAATGCATTGACTAGCAAATACAAGGCGTTGACGAGCAAATAGAAGGCAACGATGAACAAATACAAGGCATCGACGAGCAAATACAAGGCAATGAATAGCAAACACAAAGCATCAACAAGCAAATACAAGGCATTGACGAGCAAATACAAGGCATTGACGAGCAAATACAAGGCATTGACGAACAAATACAAGGCATTGACTAGCAAATAAAAGGCATCAACGAGCAAATACAAGGCATTGACAAGCAAATACAAGGTATCAACGATCAAATACAAGGCATTGACGAGCAAATACAAGGCATTGACTAGCAAATACAAGGCATTGACTAGCAAATACAAGGCATCAACGAGCAAATACAAGGCATTGACGAGCAAATACAACGCATTGACGAGCAAATACAAGGCATTGACTAGCAAATACAAGGCATTGACGATCAAATACAAGGCATTGACTAGCAAATACAAGGCATCAACGAGCAAATACAAGGCATCAACGAGCAAATACAAGGCATTGACCAGCAAATACAACGCATTGACGAGCAAATACAAGGCATTGACTAGCAAATACAAGGCATTGACGATCAAATACAAGGCATTGACTAGCAAATACAATGCATTGAAAATCAAATACAAGGCATCAACGAGCAAATACAAGGCATTGAATAGCAAATACAAGGCATCAACGAGCAAATACAAGGCATTGACTAGCAAATACAAGGCATTGACGAGCAAATACAAGGCATTGACGAGCAAATACAAGGCATTGACGAACAAATACAAGGCATTGACTAGCAAATAAAAGGCATCAACGAGCAAATACAAGGCATTGACAAGCAAATACAAGGTATCAACGATCAAATACAAGGCATTGACGAGCAAATACAAGGCATTGACTAGCAAATACAAGGCATTGACTAGCAAATACAAGGCATCAACGAGCAAATACAAGGCATTGACGAGCAAATACAACGCATTGACGAGCAAATACAAGGCATTGACTAGCAAATACAAGGCATTGACGATCAAATACAAGGCATTGACTAGCAAATACAAGGCATCAACGAGCAAATACAAGGCATCAACGAGCAAATACAAGGCATTGACCAGCAAATACAACGCATTGACGAGCAAATACAAGGCATTGACTAGCAAATACAAGGCATTGACGATCAAATACAAGGCATTGACTAGCAAATACAATGCATTGAAAATCAAATACAAGGCATCAACGAGCAAATACAAGGCATTGAATAGCAAATACAAGGCATCAACGAGCAAATACAAGGCATTGACTAGCAAATACAAGGCATTGACGAGCAAATACAAGGCATTGACGAACAAATACAAGGCATTGACTAGCAAATACAAGGCATCAACGAGCAAATACAAGGCATTGACGAGCAAATACAAGGCACCAACGATCAAATACAAGGCATTGACGAGCAAATACAAGGCATTGACTAGCAAATACAAGGCATTGGCTAGCAAATACAAGGCATTGACGAGCAAATACAAGGCAACAACGAGCAAATACAAGGCATTCACGAGCAAATACAAGGCATTGACTAGCAAATACAAGGCATCGACTAGCAAATACAAGGTATTGAATAGCAAATACAAGGCATTGAATAGCAAATACAAGGCATTGATGAGCAAATACAAGGCATTGACGAGCAAATACAAGGCATTGACGAGCAAATACAAGGCATTGAGGAGCAAATACAAGGCATTGAGGAGCAAATACAAGGCAGTATTCGTTTGTATATTTGTTGATAAGTACACCAACCTTTTATAGTATTCGTTTGTATATTTGTTTATAAGTACACAAATCTTTTAGAGTATTCGTTTGTATATATTTTTTATAAGTACTCCACCAACCTTTTAGAGTATTCGTTTGTATATATTTTATAACTACACCAACCTTTTAGAGTATTCGTTTGTATATTTGTTTATGTGTACACCAACCTTTTAGAGTATTCGTTTGTATATTTGTTTATAAATACACCAAACTTTTAGAGTATTCGTTTGTATATTTGTTTATAAGTACACCAGCCTTTTAGAGTATTCGTTTGTATATTTCTTTATAAGTACACTACCAACCTTTTAGAGTATTCGTTTGTATATTTGTTTATCACTACACCACCAAGCTTTTAGAGTATTCGTTTGTATATTTGTTTATATGTACACAAACCTTTTAGAGTATTCGTTTGTATATTTGTTTATTAGTACACCAATCTTTTAGAGTATTCGTTTGTATATTTGTTTATAAGTACACCGACCTTTTAGAGTATTCGTTTGTATATTTGTTTATCAGTACACCACCAACCTTTTAGAGTATTCGTTTGTATATTTGTTGATAAGTACACCAACCTTTTAGAGTATTCGTTTGTATATTTGTTTATAAGTACACAAATCTTTTAGAGTATTCGTTTGTATATTTGTTTATCAGTACACCATCAACCTTTTAGAGTATTCGTTTGTATATTTGTTGATAAGTACACCAACCTTTTAGAGTATTCGTTTGTATATTTGTTTATAAGTACACAAATCTTTTAGAGTATTCGTTTGTATATTTGTTTATAAGTACACCAACCTTTTAGAGTATTCGTTTGTATATTTCTTTATAACTACACCACCAACCTTTTAGAGTATTCGTTTGTATATTTTTTTATAAGTACACCACCAACCTTTTAGAGTAGTCTTTTGTATATTTATTTATAAATACACCAACCTTTTAGAGTATTCGTTTGTATATTTATTTATAAGTACACCAACCTTTTACAGTATTCGTTTGTATATTTCTTTATAAGTACACCAGCCTTTTAGAGTATTCGTTTGTATATTTCTTTATAAGTACGCCAACCTTTTAGAGTATTCGTTTGTATATTTCTTTATAAGTACACCAACCTTTTAGAGTATTCTTTTGTATATTTGTTTATAAATACACCAAACTTTTAGAGTATTCGTTTGTATATTTGTTTATAAGTACACAAACCTTTTAGAGTATTCGTTTGTATATTTGTTCATTAGTACACCAATCTTTTAGAGTATTCGTTTGTATATTTGTTTATAAGTACACCGACCTTTTAGAGTATTCGTTTGTATATTTGTTTATCAGTACACCACCAACCTTTTAGAGTATTCGTTTGTATATTTGTTGATAAGTACACCAACCTTTTAGAGTATTCGTTTGTATATTTGTTTATAAGTACACAAACCTTTTAGAGTATTCGTTTGTATATATTTTTTATAAGTACTCCACCAACCTTTTAGAGTATTCGTTTGTATATTTGTTTATAACTACACCACCAACCTTTTAGAGTATTTGTTTGTATATTTGTTTATAAGTACACCAAGCTTTTAGAGTATTCGTTTGTATATTTCTTTATAAGTACACCAACCTTTTAGAGTATTCGTTTGTATATTTCTTTATAACTACACCACCAACCTTTTAGAGTATTCGTTTGTATATATTTTTATAAGTACACCACCAACCTTTTAGAGTATTCTTTTGTATATTTATTTATAAATACACCAACCTTTTAGAGTATTAGTTTGTATATTTATTTATAAGTACACCAACCTTTTACAGTATTCGTTTGTATATTTCTTTATAAGTACACCAGCCTTTTAGAGTATTCGTTTGTATATTTCTTTATAAGTACACCAAACTTTTAGAGTATTCGTTTGTATATTTCTTTATAAATACACCAACCTTTTAGAGTATTCGTTTGTATATTTGTTTATAAGTACACAAACCTTTTAGAGTATTCGTTTGTATATTTGTTGATTAGTACACCAACCTTTTAGAGTATTCGTTTGTATTTGTTTATAGGTACACCAACCTTTTAGAGTATTCGTTTGTTATATTTTTTTATAAGTACACCACCAACCTTTTAGAGCATTCGTTTGTATATTTGTTGATAAGTACACCAACCTTTTAGAGTATTCGTTTGTATATTTGTTTATAAGTACACCAACCTTTTAGAGTATTCGTTTGTATATTTGTTTATAAGTACACCAACCTTTTAGAGTATTCGTTTGTATATTTGTTGATCAGTACACCAACCTTTAAGGGTATTCGTTTGTATATTTCTTTATATGTACACCACCAACCTTTTAGAGTATTTGTTTGTATATTTGTTGATAAGTACACCAACCTTTTAGAATATTCGTTTGTATATTTGTTTATAAGTACACCAACCTTTTAGAGTATTCGTTTGTATATTTCTTTATAAGTACACCAACCTTTTAGAGTATTCGTTTGTATATTTGTTTATAAATACACCAACCTTTTAGAGTATTCGTTTGTATATTTGTTTATAACTACACCACCAACCTTTTAGAGCATTCGTTGGTATATTTGTTTATAAGTACACCAAGCTTTTAGAGTATTCGTTTGTATATATTTTTATAACTACACCAACCTTTTAGAGTATTCGTTTGTATATATTTTTTATAAGTACTCCACCAACCTTTTAGAGTATTCGTTTGTATATATTTTTATAACTACACCAACCTTTTAGAGCATTCGTTTAATTTGTATATTTCTTGATAAGTACTCCACCAACCTTTTAGAGTATTCGTTTTTATATATTTTTATAACTACACCAACCTTTTAGAGTATTCGTTTAATTTGTATATTTCTTGATAAGTACACCACCAACCTTTTAGAGTATTCGTTTGTATATTTGTTTATAAGTACACCTACCTTTTACAGTGTTCGTTTGTATATTTCTTTATAAGTACACCAGACTTTTAGATTATTCGTTTGTATATTTCTTTATAAGTACACCAACCTTTTAGAGTATTCGTTTGTATATTTATTTATAAGTACACCAACCTTTTAGAGTATTCGTTTGTATATTTGTTTATAAGTACACCAACCTTTAAGAGTATTCGTTTGTATATTTGTTTATAAGTACACCAACCTTTTAGAGTATTCGTTTGTATATTTGTTTATAAGTACGCAAACCTTTTAGAGTATTCGTTTGTATATTTGTTTATAAGTACACAAATCTTTTAGAGTATTCGTTTGTATATTTGTTTATAAGTACACCAACCTTTTAGAGTATTCGTTTGTATATTTGTTTATCAGTACACCACCAACCTTTTAGAGTATTCGTATGTATATTTGTTGATAAGTATACCAACCTTTTAGAGTATTCGTTTGTATATTTGTTTATAAGTACACAAATCTTTTAGAGTATTCGTTTGTATATTTGTTTATAAGTACACCAACCTTTTAGAGTATTCGTTTGTATATTTCTTTATAACTACACCACCAACCTTTTAGAGTATTCGTTTGTATATTTATTTATAAGTACACCAACCTTTTACAGTATTCGTTTGTATATTTCTTTATAAGTACACCAGCCTTTTAGAGTATTCGTTTGTATATTTCTTTATAAGTACACCAACCTTTTAGAGTATTCGTTTGTATATTTCTTTATAAGTACACCAACCTTTTAGAGTATTCGTTTGTATATTTGTTTATAAATACACCAACCTTTTAGAGTATTCGTTTGTATATTTGTTTATAACTACACCACCAACCTTTTAGAGTATTCGTTTGTATATTTGTTTATAAGTTAACCAAGCTTTTAGAGTATTCGTTTGTATATTTGTTTATAAGTACACAAACCTTTTAGAGTATTTGTTTGTATATTTGTTTATTAGTACACCAATCTTTTAGAGTATTCGTTTGTATATTTGTTTATAAGTACACCGACCTTTTAGAGTATTCGTTTGTATATTTGTTTATCAGTACACCACCAACCTTTTAGAGTATTCGTTTGTATATTTGTTGATAAGTACACCAACCTTTTAGAGTATTCGTTTGTATATTTGTTTATAAGTACACAAATCTTTTAGAGTATTCGTTTGTATATATTTTTTATAAGTACTCCACCAACCTTTTAGAGTATTCGTTTGTATATATTTTATAACTACACCAACCTTTTAGAGTATTCGTTTGTATATTTGTTTATGTGTACACCAACCTTTTAGAGTATTCGTTTGTATATTTCTTTATAAGTACACCACCAACCTTTTAGAGTATTCGTTTGTATATTTGTGTATAAGTACACCAACCTTTTACAGTATTCGTTTGTATATTTATGTATATAAGTACACCAGCCTTTTAGAGTATTCGTTTGTATATTTCTTTATAAGTACACCAACCTTTTAGAGTATTCGTTTGTATATATTTTTATAACTACACCAACCTTTTAGAGTATTCGTTTGTATATTTCTTTATAAGTACACTACCAACCTTTTAGAGTATTCGTTTGTATATTTGTTTATAACTACACCACCAACTTTTTAGAGTATTCGTTTGTATATTTGTTTATAAGTACACCAAGCTTTTAGAGTATTCGTTTGTATATTTGTTTATAAGTACACAAACCTTTTAGAGTATTCGTTTATATATTTGTTTATTAGTACACCAATCTTTTAGAGTATTCGTTTGTATATTTGTTTATAAGTACACCGACCTTTTAGAGTATTCGTTTGTATATTTGTTTATAAGTACACCAACCTTTTAGAGTATTCGTTTGTATATTTGTTTATAAGTACACCAACCTTTTAGAGTATTCGTTTGTATATTTGTTTATAAGTACGCAAACCTTTTAGAGTATTCGTTTGTATATTTGTTTATAAGTACACAAATCTTTTAGAGTATTCGTTTGTATATTTGTTTATAAGTACACCAACCTTTTAGAGTATTCGTTTGTATATTTGTTTATCAGTACACCACCAACCTTTTAGAGTATTCGTATGTATATTTGTTGATAAGTATACCAACCTTTTAGAGTATTCGTTTGTATATTTGTTTATAAGTACACAAATCTTTTAGAGTATTCGTTTGTATATTTGTTTATAAGTACACCAACCTTTTAGAGTATTCGTTTGTATATTTCTTTATAACTACACCACCAACCTTTTAGAGTATTCGTTTGTATATTTATTTATAAGTACACCAACCTTTTACAGTATTCGTTTGTATATTTCTTTATAAGTACACCAGCCTTTTAGAGTATTCGTTTGTATATTTCTTTATAAGTACACCAACCTTTTAGAGTATTCGTTTGTATATTTCTTTATAAGTACACCAACCTTTTAGAGTATTCGTTTGTATATTTGTTTATAAATACACCAACCTTTTAGAGTATTCGTTTGTATATTTGTTTATAACTACACCACCAACCTTTTAGAGTATTCGTTTGTATATTTGTTTATAAGTTAACCAAGCTTTTAGAGTATTCGTTTGTATATTTGTTTATAAGTACACAAACCTTTTAGAGTATTTGTTTGTATATTTGTTTATTAGTACACCAATCTTTTAGAGTATTCGTTTGTATATTTGTTTATAAGTACACCGACCTTTTAGAGTATTCGTTTGTATATTTGTTTATCAGTACACCACCAACCTTTTAGAGTATTCGTTTGTATATTTGTTGATAAGTACACCAACCTTTTAGAGTATTCGTTTGTATATTTGTTTATAAGTACACAAATCTTTTAGAGTATTCGTTTGTATATATTTTTTATAAGTACTCCACCAACCTTTTAGAGTATTCGTTTGTATATATTTTATAACTACACCAACCTTTTAGAGTATTCGTTTGTATATTTGTTTATGTGTACACCAACCTTTTAGAGTATTCGTTTGTATATTTCTTTATAAGTACACCACCAACCTTTTAGAGTATTCGTTTGTATATTTGTGTATAAGTACACCAACCTTTTACAGTATTCGTTTGTATATTTATGTATATAAGTACACCAGCCTTTTAGAGTATTCGTTTGTATATTTCTTTATAAGTACACCAACCTTTTAGAGTATTCGTTTGTATATATTTTTATAACTACACCAACCTTTTAGAGTATTCGTTTGTATATTTCTTTATAAGTACACCACCAACCTTTTAGAGTATTCGTTTGTATATTTGTTTATAACTACACCACCAACTTTTTAGAGTATTCGTTTGTATATTTGTTTATAAGTACACCAAGCTTTTAGAGTATTCGTTTGTATATTTGTTTATAAGTACACAAACCTTTTAGAGTATTCGTTTATATATTTGTTTATTAGTACACCAATCTTTTAGAGTATTCGTTTGTATATTTGTTTATAAGTACACCGACCTTTTAGAGTATTCGTTTGTATATTTGTTTATCAGTACACCACCAACCTTTTAGAGTATTCGTTTGTATATTTGTTGATAAGTACACCAACCTTTTAGAGTATTCGTTTGTATATTTGTTTATAAGTACACAGATCTTTTAGAGTATTCGTTTGTATATTTGTTTATCAGTACACCATCAACCTTTTAGAGTATTCGTTTGTATATTTCTTTATAAGTACACCACCAACCTTTTAGAGTATTCGTTTGTATATTTGTGCATAAGTACACCAACCTTTTACAGTATTCGTTTGTATATTTATGTATATAAGTACACCAGCCTTTTAGAGTATTCGTTTGTATATTTCTTTATAAGTACACCAACCTTTTAGAGTATTCGTTTGTATATATTTTTATAACTACACCAACCTTTTAGAGTAATCGTTTGTATATTTGTAGATAAGTACACCAACCTTTTAGAGTATTCGTTTGTATATTTGTTTATAAGTACACAAATCTTTTAGAGTATTCGTTTGTATATTTGTTTATAATTACACCAACCTTTTAGAGTATTCGTTTGTATATTTCTTTATAACTACACCACCAACCTTTTAGAGTATTCGTTTGTATATTTTTTTATAAGTACACCACCAACCTTTTAGAGTATTCTTTTGTATATTTATTTATAAATACACCAACCTTTTAGAGTATTCGTTTGTATATTTATTTATAAGTACACCAACCTTTTACAGTATTCGTTTGTATATTTCTTTATAAGTACACCAGCCTTTTAGAGTATTCGTTTGTATATTTCTTTATAAGTACACCAACCTTTTAGAGTATTCGTTTGTATATTTCTTTATAAGTACACCAACCTTTTAGAGTATTCGTTTGTATATTTGTTTATAAATACACCAAACTTTTAGAGTATTCGTTTGTATATTTGTTTATAAGTACACAAACCTTTTAGAGTATTCGTTTGTATATTTGTTCATTAGTTCACCAATCTTTTAGAGTATTCGTTTGTATATTTGTTTATAAGTACACCGACCTTTTAGAGTATTCGTTTGTATATTTGTTTATCAGTACACCACCAACCTTTTAGAGTATTCGTTTGTATATTTGTTGATAAGTACACCAACCTTTTAGAGTATTCGTTTGTATATTTGTTTATAAATACACCAAACTTTTAGAGTATTCGTTTGTATATTTGTTTATAAGTACACAAACCTTTTAGAGTATTCGTTTGTATATTTGTTCATTAGTTCACCAATCTTTTAGAGTATTCGTTTGTATATTTGTTTATAAGTACACCGACCTTTTAGAGTATTCGTTTGTATATTTGTTTATCAGTACACCACCAACCTTTTAGAGTATTCGTTTGTATATTTGTTGATAAGTACACCAACCTTTTAGAGTATTCGTTTGTATATTTGTTTATAAGTACACAAACCTTTTAGAGTATTCGTTTGTATATATTTTTTATAAGTACTCCAGCAACCTTTTAGAGTATTCGTTTGTATATATTTTTATAACTACACCAACCTTTTAGAGTATTCGTTTGTATATATTTGTTATAAGTACTCCACCAACCTTTTAGAGTATTCGTTTGTATATATTTTTATAACTACACCAACCTTTTAGAGTATTCGTTTAATTTGTATATTTCTTGATAAGTACTCCACCAACCTTTTAGAGTATTCGTTTTTATATATTTTTATAACTACACCAACCTTTTAGAGTATTCGTTTAATTTGTATATTTCTTGATAAGTACACCACCAACCTTTTAGAGTATTCGTTTGTATATTTCTTTATAAGTACACCAGCCTTTTAGAGTATTCGTTTGTATATTTCTTTATAAGTACACCAACCTTTTAGAGTATTCGTTTGTATATTTCTTTATAAGTACACCAACCTTTTAGAGTATTCGTTTGTATATTTGTTTATAAATACACCAACCTTTTAGAGTATTCGTTTGTATATTTGTTTATAACTACACCACCAACCTTTTAGAGTATTCGTTTGTATATTTGTTTATAAGTCAACCAAGCTTTTAGAGTATTCGTTTGTATATTTGTTTATAAGTACACAAACCTTTTAGAGTATTTGTTTGTATATTTGTTTATTAGTACACCAATCTTTTAGAGTATTCGTTTGTATATTTGTTTATAAGTACACCGACCTTTTAGAGTATTCGTTTGTATATTTGTTTATCAGTACACCACCAACCTTTTAGAGTATTCGTTTGTATATTTGTTGATAAGTACACCAACCTTTTAGAGTATTCGTTTGTATATTTGTTTATAAGTACACAAATCTTTTAGAGTATTCGTTTGTATATATTTTTTATAAGTACTCCACCAACCTTTTAGAGTATTCGTTTGTATATATTTTATAACTACACCAACCTTTTAGAGTATTCGTTTGTATATTTGTTTATGTGTACACCAACCTTTTAGAGTATTCGTTTGTATATTTCTTTATAAGTACACCACCAACCTTTTAGAGTATTCGTTTGTATATTTGTGTATAAGTACACCAACCTTTTACAGTATTCGTTTGTATATTTATGTATATAAGTACACCAGCCTTTTAGAGTATTCGTTTGTATATTTCTTTATAAGTACACCAACCTTTTAGAGTATTCGTTTGTATATATTTTTATAACTACACCAACCTTTTAGAGTATTCGTTTGTATATTTCTTTATAAGTACACCACCAACCTTTTAGAGTATTCGTTTGTATATTTGTTTATAACTACACCACCAACTTTTTAGAGTATTCGTTTGTATATTTGTTTATAAGTACACCAAGCTTTTAGAGTATTCGTTTGTATATTTGTTTATAAGTACACAAACCTTTTAGAGTATTCGTTTATATATTTGTTTATTAGTACACCAATCTTTTAGAGTATTCGTTTGTATATTTGTTTATAAGTACACCGACCTTTTAGAGTATTCGTTTGTATATTTGTTTATCAGTACACCACCAACCTTTTAGAGTATTCGTTTGTATATTTGTTGATAAGTACACCAACCTTTTAGAGTATTCGTTTGTATATTTGTTTATAAGTACACAGATCTTTTAGAGTATTCGTTTGTATATTTGTTTATCAGTACACCATCAACCTTTTAGAGTATTCGTTTGTATATTTCTTTATAAGTACACCACCAACCTTTTAGAGTATTCGTTTGTATATTTGTGTATAAGTACACCAAACTTTTACAGTATTCGTTTGTATATTTATGTATATAAGTACACCAGCCTTTTAGAGTATTCGTTTGTATATTTCTTTATAAGTACACCAACCTTTTAGAGTATTCGTTTGTATATATTTTTATAACTGCACCAACCTTTTAGAGTAATCGTTTGTATATTTGTTGATAAGTACACCAACCTTTTAGAGTATTCGTTTGTATATTTGTTTATAAGTACACAAATCTTTTAGAGTATTCGTTTGTATATTTGTTTATAATTACACCAACCTTTTAGAGTATTCGTTTGTATATTTCTTTATAACTACACCACCAACCTTTTAGAGTATTCGTTTGTATATTTTTTTATAAGTACACCACCAACCTTTTAGAGTATTCTTTTGTATATTTATTTATAAATACACCAACCTTTTAGAGTGTTCGTTTGTATATTTATTTATAAGTACACCAACCTTTTACAGTATTCGTTTGTATATTTCTTTATAAGTACACCAGCCTTTTAGAGTATTCGTTTGTATATTTCTTTATAAGTACACCAACCTTTTAGAGTATTCGTTTGTATATTTCTTTATAAGTACACCAACCTTTTAGAGTATTCGTTTGTATATTTGTTTATAAATACACCAAACTTTTAGAGTATTCGTTTGTATATTTGTTTATAAGTACACAAACCTTTTAGAGTATTCGTTTGTATATTTGTTCATTAGTTCACCAATCTTTTAGAGTATTCGTTTGTATATTTGTTTATAAGTACACCGACCTTTTAGAGTATTCGTTTGTATATTTGTTTATCAGTACACCACCAACCTTTTAGAGTATTCGTTTGTATATTTGTTGATAAGTACACCAACCTTTTAGAGTATTCGTTTGTATATTTGTTTATAAATACACCAAATTTTAGAGTATTCGTTTGTATATTTGTTTACAAGTACACAAACCTTTTAGAGTATTCGTTTGTATATTTGTTCATTAGTTCACCAATCTTTTAGAGTATTCGTTTGTATATTTGTTTATAAGTACACCGACCTTTTAGAGTATTCGTTTGTATATTTGTTTATCAGTACACCACCAACCTTTTAGAGTATTCGTTTGTATATTTGTTGATAAGTACACCAACCTTTTAGAGTATTCGTTTGTATATTTGTTTATAAGTACACAAACCTTTTAGAGTATTCGTTTGTATATATTTTTTATAAGTACTCCAGCAACCTTTTAGAGTATTCGTTTGTATATATTTTTATAACTACACCAACCTTTTAGAGTATTCGTTTGTATATATTTGTTATAAGTACTCCACCAACCTTTTAGAGTATTCGTTTGTATATATTTTTATAACTACACCAACCTTTTAGAGTATTCGTTTAATTTGTATATTTCTTGATAAGTACTCCACCAACCTTTTAGAGTATTCGTTTTTATATATTTTTATAACTACACCAACCTTTTAGAGTATTCGTTTAATTTGTATATTTCTTGATAAGTACACCACCAACCTTTTAGAGTATTCGTTTGTATATTTGTTTATAAGTACACCTACCTTTTACAGTATTCGTTTGTATATTTCTTTATAAGTACACCAGACTTTTAGATTATTCGTTTGTATATTTCTTTATAAGTACACCAACCTTTTAGAGTATTCGTTTGTATATTTATTTATAAGTACACCAACCTTTTAGAGTATTCGTTTGTATATTTGTTTATAAGTACACCAACCTTTTAGAGTATTCGTTTGTATATTTTTTGATAAGTACACCAACCTTTTAGAGTATTCGTTTGTATATTTGTTTATAAGTACGCAAACCTTTTAGAGTATTCGTTTGTATATTTGTTTGTAAGTACACAAATCTTTTAGAGTATTCGTTTGTATATTTGTTTATAAGTACACCAACCTTTTAGAGTATTCGTTTGTATATTTCTTTATAACTACACCACCAACCTTTTAGAGTATTCGTTTGTATATTTGTTTATAAGTACACCAACCTTTTAGAGTATTCGTTTGTATATTTGTTGATAAGTACACAAACCTTTTAGAGTATTCGTTTGTATATTTGTTTATTAGAACACCAATCTTTTAGAGTATTCGTTTGTATATTTGTTTATAGCTACACCGACCTTTTAGAGTATTCGTTTGTATATTTGTTTATCAGTACACCACCAACCATTTAGAGTATTCGTATGTATATTTGTTGTTAAGTATACCAACCTTTTAGAGTATTCGTTTGTATATTTGTTTATAAGTACACAAATCTTTTAGAGTATTCGTTTGTATATTTGTTTATAAGTACACCAACCTTTTAGAGTATTCGTTTGTATATTTCTTTATAACTACACCACCAAACTTTTAGAGTATTCGTTTGTATATTTTTTTATAAGTACACCACCAACCTTTTAGAGTATTCTTTTGTATATTTATTTATAAATACACCAACCTTTTAGAGTATTAGTTTGTATATTTATTTATAAGTACACCAACCTTTTACAGTATTCGTTTGTATATTTCTTTATAAGTACACCAACCTTTTAGAGTATTCGTTTGTATATTTCTTTATAAGTACACCAACCTTTTAGAGTATTCGTTTGTATATTTGTTTATAAATACACCAACCTTTTAGAGTATTCGTTTGTATATTTGTTTATAAGTACACAAACCTTTTAGAGTATTCGTTTGTATATTTGTTGATTAGTACACCAACCTTTTAGAGTATTCGTTTGTATATATTTTTTTATAAGTACACCACCAACCTTTTAGAGTATGCGTTTGTATATATTTTTATAACTACACCAACCTTTTAGAGTATTCGTTTGTATATTTCTTTATAAGTACACTACCAACCTTTTAGAGTATTCGTTTGTATATTTGTTTATAACTACACCACCAACCTTTTAGAGTATTCGTTTGTATATTTGTTTATAAGTACACCAAGCTTTTAGAGTATTCGTTTGTATATTTGTTTATAAGTACACAAACCTTTTAGAGTATTCGTTTGTATATTTGTTTATTAGTACACCAATCTTTTAGAATATTCGTTTGTATATTTGTTTATAAGTACACCGACCTTTTAGAGTATTCGATTGTATATTTGTTTATCAGTACACCACCAACCTTTTAGAGCATTCGTTTGTATATTTGTTGATAAGTACACCAACCTTTTAGAGTATTCGTTTGTATATTTATTTATAAGTACACCAACCTTTTAGAGTATTCGTTTGTATATTTGTTTATAAGTACACCAACCTTTTAGAGTATTTGTTTGTATATTTGTTGATAAGTACACCAACCTTTAAGGGTATTCGTTTGTATATTTCTTTATATGTACACCACCAACCTTTTAGAGTATTTGTTTGTATATTTGTTGATAAGTACACCAACCTTTTAGAATATTCGTTTGTATATTTGTTTATAAGTACACAAACCTTTTAGAGTATTCTTTTGTATATTTGTTTATAAGTACACCAACCTTTTAGATTATTCATTTGTATATTTTTTTATAACTACACCACCAACCTTTTAGAGTATTCGTTTGTATATTTGTTTATAAGTACACCAACAACCTTTTAGAGTATTCGTTTGTATATTTGTTGATAAGTACACCAACCTTTTAGAGTATTCGTTTGTATATTTGTTTATAAGTACACAAACCTTTTAGAGTATTCGTTTGTATATATTTTTTATAAGTACTCCACCAACCTTTTAGAGTATTCGTTTGTATATATTTTTATAACTACACCAACCTTTTAGAGTATTCGTTTGTATATATTTTTTATAAGTACTCCACCAACCTTTTAGAGTATTCGTTTGTATATATTTTTATAACTACACCAACCTTTTAGAGTATTCGTTTAATTTGTATATTTCTTGATAAGTACTCCACCAACCTTTTAGAGTATTCGTTTTTATATATTTTTATAACTACACCAACCTTTTAGAGTATTCGTTTAATTTGTATATTTCTTGATAAGTACACCACCAACCTTTTAGAGTATTCGTTTGTATATTTGTTTATAAGTACACCTACCTTTTACTGTATTCGTTTGTATATTTCTTTATAAGTACACCAGACTTTTAGATTATTCGTTTGTATATTTCTTTATAAGTACACCAACCTTTTAGAGTATTCGTTTGTATATTTATTTATAAGTACACCAACCTTTTAGAGTATTCGTTTGTATATTTGTTTATAAGTACACCAACCTTTTAGAGTATTCGTTTGTATATTTCTTTATAAGTACACCAACCTTTTAGAGTATTCGTTTGTATATTTGTTTATAAGTACGCAAACCTTTTAGAGTATTCGTTTGTATATTTGTTTATAAGTACACAAATCTTTTAGAGTATTCGTTTGTATATTTGTTTATAAGTACACCAACCTTTTAGAGTATTCGTTTGTATATTTCTTTATAACTACACCACCAACCTTTTAGAGTATTCGTTTGTATATTTGTTTATAAGTACACCAACCTTTTAGAGTATTCGTTTGTATATTTGTTGATAAGTACACAAACCTTTTAGAGTATTCGTTTGTATATTTGTTTATTAGAACACCAATCTTTTAGAGTATTCGTTTGTATATTTGTTTTTTGCTACACCGACCTTTTAGAGTATTCGTTTGTATATTTGTTTATCAGTACACCACCAACCTTTTAGAGTATTCGTTTGTATATTTGTTGATAAGTACACCAACCTTTTAGAGTATTCGTTTGTATATTTGTTTATAAGTACACAAATCTTTTAGAGTATTCGTTTGTATATTTGTTTATAAGTACACCAACCTTTTAGAGTATTCGTTTGTATATTTTTTTATAAGTACACCACCAACCTTTTAGAGTATTCGTTTGTATATATTTTTATAACTACACCAACCTTTTAGAGTATTCGTTTGTATATTTCTTTATAAGTACACTACCAACCTTTTAGAGTATTCGTTTGTATATTTGTTTATAACTACACCACCAACCTTTTAGAGTATTCGTTTGTATATTTGTTTATTAGTACACCAATCTTTTAGAGTATTCGTTTGTATATTTGTTTATAAGTACACCAGACTTTTAGATTATTCGTTTCTATATTTCTTTATAAGTACACCAGACTTTTAGATTATTCGTTTGTATATTTCTTTATAAGTACACCAACATTTTAGAGTATTAGTTTGTATATTTATTTATAAGTACACCAACCTTTTACAGTATTCGTTTGTATATTTCTTTATAAGTACACCAGCCTTTTAGAGTATTCGTTTGTGTATTTCTTTATAAGTACACCAACCTTTTAGAGTATTCGTTTGTATATTTCTTTATAAGTACACCAACCTTTTAGAGTATTCGTTTGTATATTTGTTTATAAATACACCAACCTTTTAGAGTATTCGTTTGTATATTTGTTTATAAGTACACAAACCTTTTAGAGTATTCGTTTGTATATTTGTTGATTAGTACACCAACCTTTTAGAGTATTCGTTTGTATTTGTTTATAGGTACACCAACCTTTTAGAGTATTCGTTTGTATATTTTTTCATAAGTACACCACCAACCTTTTAGAGTATTCGTTTGTATATTTGTTTATTAGTACACCAATCTTTTAGAATATTCGTTTGTATATTTGTTTATAAGTACACCGACCTTTTAGAGTATTCGTTTGTATATTTGTTTATCAGTACACCACCAACCTTTTAGAGCATTCGTTTGTATATTTGTTGATAAGTACACCAACCTTTTTGAGTATTCGTTTGTATATTTGTTTATAAGCACACCAACCTTTTAGAGTATTCGTTTGTATATTTGTTTATAAGTACACCAACCTTTTAGAGTATTTGTTTGTATATTTGTTGATAAGTACACCAACCTTTAAGGGTATTCGTTTGTATATTTCTTTATATGTACACCACCAACCTTTTAGAGTATTTGTTTGTATATTTGTTGATAAGTACACCAACCTTTTAGAATATTCGTTTGTATATTTGTTTATAAGTACACAAACCTTTTAGAGTATTCTTTTGTATATTTGTTTATAAGTACACCAACCTTTTAGAGTATTCGTTTGTATATTTGTTTATAAGTACACAAACCTTTTAGATTATTCGTTTGTATATTTGTTTATAAGTACACCAACCTTTTAGAGTATTCGTTTGTATATTTCTTTATAACTACACCACCAACCTTTTAGAGTATTCGTTTGTATATTTTTTTATAAGTACACCACCAACCTTTTACAGTATTATTTTGTATATTTGTTGATAAGTACACCACCAACCTTTTAGAGTATTCGTTTGTATATATTTTTATAACTACACCAACCTTTTAGAGTATTCGTTTGTATATTTCTTTATAAGTTCACCACCAACCTTTTAGAGTATTCGTTTGTATATTTGTTTATAAGTACACCGACCTTTTAGAGTATTCGTTTTTATATTTGTTGATAAGTACACCAACCTTTTAGAGTATTCGTTTGTATATTTGTTTATAAGTACACAAACCTTTTAGAGTATTCGTTTGTATATTTGTTTATAAGTACACCAACCTTTTAGAGTATTCGTTTGTATATTTCTTTATAACTACACCACCAACCTTTTAGAGTATTCTTTTGTATATTTGTTTATAAGTACACCACCAACCTTTTAGAGTATTCGTTTGTATATTTATTTATAAGTACACCACCAAACTTTTAGAGTATTCGTTTGTATATTTCTTTATAAGTACACCAACCTTTTAGAGTATTCGTTTTTATATTTCTTTATATGTACACCACCAACCTTTTAGAGTATTCGTTTGTAAATATTTTTGATAAGTACTCCACCAACCTTTTCGAGTATTCGTTTGTATATATTTTATAACTACACCAACCTTTTAGAGTATTCGTTTGTATATTTGTTTATGTGTACACCAACCTTTCAGAGTATTCGTTTGTATATTTCTTTATAAGTACACCACCAACCTTTTAGAGTATTCGTTTGTATATTTGTGTATAAGTACACCAACCTTTTACAGTATTCGTTTGTATATTTATGTATATAAGTACACCAACCTTTTAGAGTATTCGTTTGTATATTTCTTTATAAGTACACCAACCTTTCAGAGTATTCGTTTGTATTTGTTTATAGGTACACCAACCTTTTAGAGTATTCGTTTGTATATATTTTTTTATAAGTACACCACCAACCTTTTAGAGTATTCGTTTGTATATATTTTTATAACTACACCAACCTTTTAGAGTATTCGTTTGTATATTTCTTTATAAGTACACTACCAACCTTTTAGAGTATTCGTTTGTATATTTGTTTATAACTACACCACCAACCTTTTAGAGTATTCGTTTGTATATTTGTTTATTAGTACACCAATCTTTTAGAGTATTCGTTTGTATATTTGTTTATAAGTACACCAGACTTTTAGATTATTCGTTTGTATATTTCTTTATAAGTACACCAGACTTTTAGATTATTCGTTTGTATATTTCTTTATAAGTACACCAACCTTTTAGAGTATTCGTTTGTATATTTATTTATAAGTACACCAACCTTTTAGAGTATTCGTTTGTATATTTGTTTATAAGTACACCAACCTTTTAGAGTATTCGTTTGTATATTTCTTTATAAGTACACCAACCTTTTAGAGTATTCGTTTGTATATTTGTTTATAAGTACGCAAACCATTTAGAGTATTCGTTTGTATATTTGTTTATAAGTACACAAATCTTTTAGAGTATTCGTTTGTATATTTGTTTATAAGTACACCAACCTTTTAGAGTATTCGTTTGTATATTTCTTTATAACTTCACCACCAACCTTTTAGAGTATTCGTTTGTATATTTGTTTATAAGTACACCAACCTTTTAGAGTATTCGTTTGTATATTTGTTGATAAGTACACAAACCTTTTAGAGTATTCGTTTGTATATTTGTTTATTAGAACACCAATCTTTTAGAGTATTCGTTTGTATATTTGTTTTTTGCTACACCGACCTTTTAGAGTATTCGTTTGTATATTTGTTTATCAGTACACCACCAACCTTTTAGATTATTCGTTTGTATATTTGTTGATAAGTATACCAACTTTTAGAGTATTCGTTTGTATATTTGTTTATAAGTACACAAATCTTTTAGAGTATTCGTTTGTATATTTGTTTATAAGTACACCAACCTTTTAGAGTATTCGTTTGTATATTTCTTTATAACTACACCACCAACCTTTTAGAGTATTCGTTTGTATATATTTTTATAAGTACACCACCAACCTTTTAGAGTATTCTTTTGTATATTTATTTATAAATACACCAACATTTTAGAGTATTAGTTTGTATATTTATTTATAAGTACACCAACCTTTTACAGTATTCGTTTGTATATTTCTTTATAAGTACACCAGCCTTTTAGAGTATTCGTTTGTATATTTCTTTATAAGTACACCAACCTTTTAGAGTATTCGTTTGTATATTTCTTTATAAGTACACCAACCTTTTAGAGTATTCGTTTGTATATTTGTTTATAAATACACCAACCTTTTAGAGTATTCGTTTGTATATTTGTTTATAAGTAGACAAACCTTTTAGAGTATTCGTTTGTATATTTGTTGATTAGTACACCAACCTTTTAGAGTATTCGTTTGTATTTGTTTATATTTACACCAACCTTTTAGAGTATTCGTTTGTATATATTTTTTCATAAGTACACCACCAACCTTTTAGAGTATTCGTTTGTATATTTGTTTATTAGTACACCAATCTTTTAGAATATTCGTTTGTATATTTGTTTATAAGTACACCGACCTTTTAGAGTATTCGTTTGTATATTTGTTTATCAGTACACCACCAACCTTTTAGAGCATTCGTTTATATATTTGTTGATAAGTACACCAACCTTTTTGAGTATTCGTTTGTATATTTGTTTATAAGTACACCAACCTTTTAGAGTATTCGTTTGTATATTTGTTTATAAGTACACCAACCTTTTAGAGTATTTGTTTGTATATTTGTTGATAAGTACACCAACCTTTAAGGGTATTCGTTTGTATATTTCTTTATATGTACACCACCAACCTTTTAGAGTATTTGTTTGTATATTTGTTGATAAGTACACCAACCTTTTAGAATATTCGTTTGTATATTTGTTTATAAGTACACAAACCTTTTAGAGTATTCGTTTGTATATTTGTTCATAAGTACACCAACCTTTTAGAGTATTCGTTTGTATATTTGTTTATAAGTACACAAACCTTTTAGATTATTCGTTTGTATATTTGTTTATAAGTACACCAACCTTTTAGAGTACTCGTTTGTATATTTGTTTATAAGTACACCAACCTTTTACAGTATTCGTTTGTATATTTCTTTATAAGTACACCAGCCTTTTAGAGTATTCGTTTGTATATTTCTTTATAAGTACACCAACCTTTTAGATTATTCGTTTGTATATTTCTTTATAAGTACATCAACCTTCTAGAGTATTCGTTTGTATATTTGTTTATAAGTACACCAACCTTTTAGAGTATTCGTTTGTATATTTGTTTATAAGTACACAAACCTTTTAGAGTATTCGTTTGTATATTTGTTTATTAGTACACCAATCTTTTAGAGTATTCGTTTGTATATTTGTTTATAAGTACACCGACCTTTTAGAGTATTCGTTTGTATATTTGTTTATCAGTACACCACCAACCTTTTAGAGTATTCGTTTGTATATTTGTTGATAAGTACACCAACCTTTTAGAGTATTCGTTTGTATATTTGTTTATAAGTACACAAAACTTTTAGAGTATTCGTTTGTATATTTGTTTATAAGTACACCAACCTTTTAGAGTATTCGTTTGTATATTTCTTGATAAGTACTCCACCAAGCTTTTAGAGTATTCGTTTGTATATATTTTTATAACTACACCAACGTTTTAGAGTATTCGTTTGTATATTTATTTATAAGTACACCAACCTTTTAGAGTATTCGTTTGTATATTTCTTTATAAGTACACCAACCTTTTAGAGTATTCGTTTGTATATTTGTTTATAAGTACACCAACCTTTTAGAGTATTCGTTTGTATATTTGTTTATAAGTACACAAACCTTTTAGAGTATTCGTTTGTATATTTGTTTATTAGTACATCAATCTTTTAGAGTATTCGTTTGTATATTTGTTTATAAGTACACCGACCTTTTAGAGTATTCGTTTTTATATTTCTTTATAAGTACACTACCAACCTTTTAGAGTATTCGTTTGTATATTTGTTTATAACTACACCACCAACCTTTTAGAGTATTCGTTTGTATATTTGTTTATAAGTACACCAAGCTTTTAGAGTATTCGTTTGTATGTTTGTTTATAAGTACACAAACCTTTTAGAGTATTCGTTTGTATATTTGTTTATTAGTACACCAATCTTTTAGAGTATTCGTTTGTATATTTGTTTATAAGTACACCGACCTTTTAGAGTATTCGTTTGTATATTTGTTTATCAGTACACCACCAACCTTTTAGAGTATTCGTTTGTATATTTGTTGATAAGTACACCAACCTTTTAGAGTATTCGTTTGTATATTTGTTTATAAGTACACAAATCTTTTAGAGTATTCGTTTGTATATTTGTTTATTAGTACACCAATCTTTTAGAGTATTCGTTTGTATATTTGTTTATAAGTACACCGACCTTTTAGAGTATTCGTTTGTATATTTGTTTATCAGTACACCACCAACCTTTTAGAGTATTCGTTTGTATATTTGTTGATAAGTACACCAACCTTTTAGAGTATTCGTTTGTATATTTGTTTATAAGTACACAAATCTTTTAGAGTATTCGTTTGTATATTTGTTTATCAGTACACCATCAACCTTTTAGAGTATTCGTTTGTATATTTGTTGATAAGTACACCAACCTTTTAGAGTATTCGTTTGTATATTTGTTTATAAGTACACAAATCTTTAGAGTATTCGTTTGTATATTTGTTTATAAGTACACCAACCTTTTAGAGTATTCGTTTGTATATTTCTTTATAACTACACCACCAACCTTTTAGAGTATTCGTTTGTATATATTTTTATAAGTACACCACCAACCTTTTAGAGTATTCTTTTGTATATTTATTTATAAATACACCAACCTTTTAGAGTATTCGTTTGTATATTTATTTATAAGTACACCAACCTTTTACAGTATTCGTTTGTATAATTCTTTATAAGTACACCAACCTTTTAGAGTATTCGTTTGTATATTTGTTTATAAGTACACAAAACTTTTAGAGTATTCGTTTGTATATTTGTTTATAAGTACACCAACCTTTTAGAGTATTCGTTTGTATATTTCTTGATAAGTACTCCACCAACCTTTTAGAGTATTCGTTTGTATATATTTTTATAACTACACCAACGTTTTAGAGTATTCGTTTGTATATTTATTTATAAGTACACCAACCTTTTAGAGTATTCGTTTGTATATTTCTTTATAAGTACACCAACCTTTTAGAGTATTCGTTTGTATATTTATTTATAAGTACACCACCAAACTTTTAGAGTATTCGTTTGTATATTTCTTTATAAGTACACCAACCTTTTAGAGTATTCGTTTTTATATTTCTTTATATGTACACCACCAACCTTTTAGAGTATTCGTTTGTAAATATTTTTTATAAGTACTCCACCAACCTTTTAGAGTATTCGTTTGTATATATTTTATAACTACACCAACCTTTTAGAGTATTCGTTTGTATATTTGTTTATGTGTACACCAACCTTTTAGAGTATTCGTTTGTATATTTCTTTATAAGTACCACCAACCTTTTAGAGTATTCGTTTGTATATTTGTGTATAAGTACACCAACCTTTTACAGTATTCGTTTGTATATTTATGTATATAAGTACACCAGCCTTTTAGAGTATTCGTTTGTATATTTCTTTATAAGTACACCAACCTTTCAGAGTATTCGTTTGTATTTGTTTATAGGTACACCAACCTTTTAGAGTATTCGTTTGTATATATTTTTTTATAAGTACACCACCAACCTTTTAGAGTATTCGTTTGTATATATTTTTATAACTACACCAACCTTTTAGAGTATTCGTTTGTATATTTCTTTATAAGTACACTACCAACCTTTTAGAGTATTCGTTTGTATATTTGTTTATAACTACACCACCAACCTTTTAGAGTATTCGTTTGTATATTTGTTTATAAGTACACCAAGCTTTTAGAGTATTCGTTTGTATGTTTGTTTATAAGTACACAAACCTTTTAGAGTATTCGTTTGTATATTTGTTTATTAGTACACCAATCTTTTAGAGTATTCGTTTGTATATTTGTTTATAAGTACACCGACCTTTTAGAGTATTCGTTTGTATATTTGTTTATCAGTACACCACCAACCTTTTAGAGTATTCGTTTGTATATTTGTTGATAAGTACACCAACCTTTTAGAGTATTCGTTTGTATATTTGTTTATAAGTACACAAATCTTTTAGAGTATTCGTTTGTATATTTGTTTATTAGTACACCAATCTTTTAGAGTATTCGTTTGTATATTTGTTTATAAGTACACCGACCTTTTAGAGTATTCGTTTGTATATTTGTTTATCAGTACACCACCAACCTTTTAGAGTATTCGTTTGTATATTTGTTGATAAGTACACCAACCTTTTAGAGTATTCGTTTGTATATTTGTTTATAAGTACACAAATCTTTTAGAGTATTCGTTTGTATATTTGTTTATAAGTACACCAACCTTTTAGAGTATTCGTTTGTATATTTGTTTATAAGTACACCACCAACCTTTTAGAGTATTCGTTTGTATATTTGTTTATAAGTACACCAACCTTTTAGAGTATTCGTTTGTATATTTCTTTATAAGTACACCAACCTTTTAGAGTATTCTTTTGTATATTTATTTATAAATACACCAACCTTTTAGAGTATTCGTTTGTATATTTATTTATAAGTACACCAGCCTTTTAGAGTATTCATTTGTATATTTGTTTATAAGTACACCGACCTTTTAGAGTATTCGTTTGTATATTTGTTTATAAAAAACAACACCAACCTATTCGTTTGTATATTTGTTTATAAGTACACCAACCTTTTAGAGTATTCGTTTGTATATTTCTTGATAAGTACTCCACCAACCTTTTAGAGTATTCGTTTGTATATATTTTTATAACTACACCAACGTTTTAGAGTATTCGTTTGTATATTTATTTATAAGTACACCAACCTTTTAGAGTATTCGTTTGTATATTTCTTTATAAGTACACCAACCTTTTAGAGTATTCGTTTGTATATTTGTTTATAAGTACACCAACCTTTTAGAGTATTCGTTTGTATATTTGTTTATAAGTACACAAACCTTTAGAGTATTCGTTTGTATATTTGTTTATAAGTACACCAACCTTTTAGAGTATTCGTTTGTATATTTCTTTATAACTACACCACCAACCTTTTAGAGTATTCGTTTGTATATATTTTTATAAGTACACCACCAACCTTTTAGAGTATTCTTTTGTATATTTATTTATAAATACACCAACCTTTTAGAGTATTCGTTTGTATATTTATTTATAAGTACACCAACCTTTTACAGTATTCGTTTGTATAATTCTTTATAAGTACACCAACCTTTTAGAGTATTCGTTTGTATATTTGTTTATAAGTACACAAAACTTTTAGAGTATTCGTTTGTATATTTGTTTATAAGTACACACCAACCTTTTAGAGTATTCGTTTGTATATTTCTTGATAAGTACTCACCAACCTTTTAGAGTATTCGTTTGTATATATTTTTATAACTACACCAACGTTTTAGAGTATTCGTTTGTATATTTATTTATAAGTACACCAACCTTTTAGAGTATTCGTTTGTATATTTCTTTATAAGTACACCAACCTTTTAGAGTATTCGTTTGTATATTTGTTTATAAGTACACCACCAACCTTTTAGAGTATTCGTTTGTATATTTGTTTATAAGTACACAAACCTTTTAGAGTATTCGTTTGTATATTTGTTTATTAGTACATCAATCTTTTAGAGTATTCGTTTGTATATTTGTTTATAAGTACACCGACCTTTTAGAGTATTCGTTTTTATATTTGTTGATAAGTACACCAACCTTTTAGAGTATTCGTTTGTATATTTGTTTATAAGTACACAAACCTTTTAGAGTATTCGTTTGTATATTTGTTTATAAGTACACCAACCTTTTAGAGTATTCGTTTGTATATTTCTTTATAACTACACCACCAACCTTTTAGAGTATTCTTTTGTATATTTGTTTATAAGTACACCACCAACCTTTTAGAGTATTCGTTTGTATATTTATTTATAAGTACACCACCAAACTTTTAGAGTATTCGTTTGTATATTTCTTTATAAGTACACCAACCTTTTAGAGTATTCGTTTGTATATTTCTTTATATGTACACCACCAACCTTTTAGAGTATTCGTTTGTATATATTTTTTATAAGTACTCCACCAACCTTTTAGAGTATTCGTTTGTATATATTTTATAACTACACCAACCTTTTAGAGTATTCGTTTGTATATTTGTTTATGTGTACACCAACCTTTTAGAGTATTCGTTTGTATATTTCTTTATAAGTACACCACCAACCTTTTAGAGTATTCGTTTGTATATTTGTGTATAAGTACACCAACCTTTTACAGTATTCGTTTGTATATTTATGTATATAAGTACACCAGCCTTTTAGAGTATTCGTTTGTATATTTCTTTATAAGAACACCAACCTTTTAGAGTATTCGTTTGTATTTGTTTATAGGTACACCAACCTTTTAGAGTATTCGTTTGTATATATTTTTTTATAAGTACACCACCAACCTTTTAGAGTATTCGTTTGTATATATTTTTATAACTACACCAACCTTTTAGAGTATTCGTTTGTATATTTCTTTATAAGTACACTACCAACCTTTTAGAGTATTCGTTTGTATATTTGTTTATAACTACACCACCAACCTTTTAGAGTATTCGTTTGTATATTTGTTTATAAGTACACCAAGCTTTTACAGTATTCGTTTGTATGTTTGTTTATAAGTACACAAACCTTTTAGAGTATTCGTTTGTATATTTGTTTATTAGTACACCAATCTTTTAGAGTATTCGTTTGTATATTTGTTTATAAGTACACCGACCTTTTAGAGTATTCGTTTGTATATTTGTTTATCAGTACACCACCAACCTTTTAGAGTATTCGTGGTTGGTGTAGTTACAAACGAATACTCTAAAAGGTTGGTAGTGTACTTATAAAGAAATATACAAACGAATACTCTAAAAGGTTGGTGTAGTTATAAACAAATATACAAACGAATACTCTAAAAGATTGGTGTACTAATAAACAAATATACAAACGAATACTCTAAAAGGTTTGTGTACTTATAAACAAATATACAAACGAATACAAAGAAATATAGAAACGGATACTCTAAAAGGTTGGTGGTGTACTTATAACAAATATATACAAACGAATACTCTAAAAGGTTGGTGGTGTACTTATAAACAAATATACAAACGAATACTCTAAAAGGTTGGTGGTGTACTTATAAAGAAATATACAAACGAATTCTCTAAAAGGTTGGTGGTGTACTTGTAAACAAATATACAAACGAATACTCTAAAAGGTTGGTGGTGTACTTATAAAGAAATATACAAACGAATACTCTAAAGGTTGGTGTACTTATAAACAAATATACAAACGAATACTCTAAAAGTTTGTGTACTTATAAACAAATATACAAACGAATACTCTAAAAGGTTGGTGTACTTATAAAAAAATATACAAACGAATACTCTAAAAGGTTGGTGGTGTACTTATAAAGAAATATACAAACGAATACTCTAAAAGGTTGGTGTATTTATAAAAATATATACAAACGAATACTCTAAAAGGTTGGTGGTGTACTTATAAACAAATATACAAACGAATACTCTAAAAGGTTGGTGGTGTACATATAAAGAAATATACAAACCAATACTCTAAAAGGTTGGTTGTGTACTTAAAAAATATAAAAACGAATACTCTAAAAGGTTAGTGTACTTATAAAGAAATATAGAAACGAATACTCTAAAAGGTTGGTGTACTTATAAAGAAATATACAAAAGAATACTCTAAATGGTTGGTGTACTTATAAACAAATATACAAACGAATACTCTAAAAGGTTGGTGTACTTATACTTATTAAGAAATATACAAACGAATACTCTAAAAGGTTGGTGGTGTACTTATACAAAGAATAATACTCTAAAAGGTTGGTGTACTTATAAAGAAATATACAAACGAATACTCTAAAAAGGTTGGTGTACTTATAGAAATATTACTCTAAAAGGTTGGTGGTGTACTTATAACAAATATATACAAACGAATACTCTAAAAGGTGGTGTACTTATAAACAAATATACAAACGAATACTCTAAAAGGTTGGTGGTGTACTTATAAAGAAATATACAAACGAATTCTCTAAAAGGTTGGTGGTGTACTTGTAAACAAATATACAAACGAATACTCTAAAAGGTTGGTGTGTACTTATAAATAATACAAACGAATACTCTAAAAGGTTGGTTGTGTACTTTTAAAAAATAAATATACAAACGAATACTCTAAAAGGTTGGTTGTGTACTTATAAAAAATAAATATACAAACGAATACTCTAAAAGGTTAGTGTACTTATAAAGAAATATACAAACGAATACTCTAAAAGGTTGGTGTACTTATAAACAAATATACAAAGGAATACTCTAAAAGGTTGGTGGTATACTTATAAAAAATATATACAAACGAATACACTAAAAGGTTGGTGGTGTACTTATCAACAAATATACAAACGAATACACTAAAAGGTTGGTGGTGTACTTATAAAGAAATATACAAACGAATTCTCTAAAAGGTTGGTGGTGTACTTGTAAACAAATATACAAACGAATACTCTAAAAGGTTGGTGGTGTACTTATCAATAAATATACAAACGAATACTCTAAAAGGTTGGTTGTGTACTTTTAAAAAATAAATATACAAACGAATACTCTAAAAGGTTGGTTGTGTACTTATAAAAAATAAATATACAAACGAATACTCTAAAAGGTTAGTGTACTTATAAAGAAATATACAAACGAATACTCTAAAAGGTTGGTGTACTTATAAACAAATATACAAAGGAATACTCTAAAAGGTTGGTGGTATACTTATAAAAATATATACAAACGAATACACTAAAAGGTTGGTGGTGTACTTATCAACAAATATACAAACGAATACACTAAAAGGTTGGTGGTGTACATATAAAGAAATATACAAACCAATACTCTAAAAGGTTGGTTGTGTACTTATAAAAAATAAATATACAAACGAATACTCTAAAAGGTTAGTGTACTTATAAAGAAATATAGAAACGAATACTCTAAAAGGTTGGTGTACTTATAAAGAAATATACAAACGAATACTCCAAAAGATTGGTGGTGTACTTATAAAGAAATATACAAACGGATACTCTAAAAGGTTGGTGGTGTACTTATAACAAATATATACAAACGAATACTCTAAAAGGTTGGTGGTGTACTTATAAACAAATATACAAACGAATACTCTAAAAGGTTGGTGGTGTACTTATAAAGAAATATACAAACGAATTCTCTAAAGGTTGGTGGTGTACTTGTAAACAAATATACAAACGAATACTCTAAAAGGTTGGTGGTGTACTTATCAATAAATATGCAAACGAATACTCTAAAAGGTTGGTTGTGTACTTTTAAAAAATAAATATACAAACGAATACTCTAAAAGGTTGGTTGTGTACTTATAAAAAATAAATATACAAACGAATACTCTAAAAGGTTAGTGTACTTATAAAGAAATATACAAACGAATACTCTAAAAGGTTGGTGTACTTATAAACAAATATACAAACGAATACTCTAAAAGGTTGGTGGTGTACTTATAAAGAAATATACAAACGAATACTCTAAAGGTTGGTGTACTTATAAACAAATATACAAACGAATACTCTAAAAGTTTGTGTACTTATAAACAAATATACAAACGGATACTCTAAAAGGTTGGTGTACTTATAAAAAAATATACAAACGAATACTCTAAAAGGTTGGTGGTGTACTTATAAAGAAATATACAAACGAATACTCTAAAAGATTGGTGTAGTTATAAAAATATATACAAACGAATACTCTAAAAGGTTGGTGGTGTATTTATAAAAATATATACAAACGAATACTCTAAAAGGTTGGTGGTGTACTTATAAACAAATATACAAACGAATACTCTAAAAGGTTGGTGGTGTACATATAAAGAAATATACAAACCAATACTCTAAAAGGTTGGTTGTGTACTTATAAAAAATAAATATACAAACGAATACTCTAAAAGGTTAGTGTACTTATAAAGAAATATAGAAACGAATACTCTAAAAGGTTGGTGTACTTATAAAGAAATATACAAAAGAATACTCTAAATGGTTGGTGTACTTATAAACAAATATACAAACGAATACTCTAAAAGGTTGGTGTACTTATAAACAAATATACAAACGAATACTCTAAAAGGTTGGTGGTGTACTTATTAAGAAATATACAAACGAATACTCTAAAAGGTTGGTGGTGTACTTATAAAGAAATATACAAACGAATACTCTAAAAGGTTGGTGTACTTATAAAGAAATATACAAACGAATACTCCAAAAGATTGGTGGTGTACTTATAAAGAAATATAGAAACGGATACTCTAAAAGGTTGGTGGTGTACTTATAACAAATATATACAAACGAATACTCTAAAAGGTTGGTGGTGTACTTATAAACAAATATACAAACGAATACTCTAAAAGGTTGGTGGTGTACTTATAAAGAAATATACAAACGAATTCTCTAAAAGGTTGGTGGTGTACTTGTAAACAAATATACAAACGAATACTCTAAAAGGTTGGTGGTGTACTTATCAATAAATATACAAACGAATACTCTAAAAGGTTGGTTGTGTACTTTTAAAAAATAAATATACAAACGAATACTCTAAAAGGTTGGTTGTGTACTTATAAAAATAAATATACAAACGAATACTCTAAAAGGTTAGTGTACTTATAAAGAAATATACAAACGAATACTCTAAAAGGTTGGTGTACTTATAAACAAATATACAAAGGAATACTCTAAAAGGTTGGTGGTATACTTATAAAAAATATATACAAACGAATACACTAAAAGGTTGGTGGTGTACTTATCAACAAATATACAAACGAATACACTAAAAGGTTGGTGGTGTACATATAAAGAAATATACAAACCAATACTCTAAAAGGTTGGTTGTGTACTTATAAAAAATAAATATACAAACGAATACTCTAAAAGGTTAGTGTACTTATAAAGAAATATAGAAACGAATACTCTAAAAGGTTGGTGTACTTATAAAGAAATATACAAACGAATACTCCAAAAGATTGGTGGTGTACTTATAAAGAAATATACAAACGGATACTCTAAAAGGTTGGTGGTGTACTTATAACAAATATATACAAACGAATACTCTAAAAGGTTGGTGGTGTACTTATAAACAAATATACAAACGAATACTCTAAAAGGTTGGTGGTGTACTTATAAAGAAATATACAAACGAATTCTCTAAAGGTTGGTGGTGTACTTGTAAACAAATATACAAACGAATACTCTAAAAGGTTGGTGGTGTACTTATCAATAAATATGCAAACGAATACTCTAAAAGGTTGGTTGTGTACTTTTAAAAAATAAATATACAAACGAATACTCTAAAAGGTTGGTTGTGTACTTATAAAAAATAAATATACAAACGAATACTCTAAAAGGTTAGTGTACTTATAAAGAAATATACAAACGAATACTCTAAAAGGTTGGTGTACTTATAAACAAATATACAAACGAATACTCTAAAAGGTTGGTGGTGTACTTATAAAGAAATATACAAACGAATACTCTAAAGGTTGGTGTACTTATAAACAAATATACAAACGAATACTCTAAAAGTTTGTGTACTTATAAACAAATATACAAACGAATACTCTAAAAGGTTGGTGTACTTATAAAAAAATATACAAACGAATACTCTAAAAGGTTGGTGGTGTACTTATAAAGAAATATACAAACGAATACTCTAAAAGATTGGTGTAGTTATAAAAATATATACAAACGAATACTCTAAAAGGTTGGTGGTGTATTTATAAAAATATACAAACGAATACTCTAAAAGGTTGGTGGTGTACTTATAAACAAATATACAAACGAATACTCTAAAAGGTTGGTGGTGTACATATAAAGAAATATACAAACCAATACTCTAAAAGGTTGGTTGTGTACTTATAAAAAATAAATATACAAACGAATACTCTAAAAGGTTAGTGTACTTATAAAGAAATATAGAAACGAATACTCTAAAAGGTTGGTGTACTTATAAAGAAATATACAAAAGAATACTCTAAATGGTTGGTGTACTTATAAACAAATATACAAACGAATACTCTAAAAGGTTGGTGTACTTATAAACAAATATACAAACGAATACTCTAAAAGGTTGGTGGTGTACTTATTAACAAATATACAAACGAATACTCTAAAAGGTTGGTGGTGTACTTATAAAGAAATATACAAACGAATACTCTAAAAGGTTGGTGTACTTATAAAGAAATATACAAACGAATACTCCAAAAGATTGGTGGTGTACTTATAAAGAAATATACAAACGGATACTCTAAAAGGTTGGTGGTGTACTTATAACAAATATATACAAACGAATACTCTAAAAGGTTGGTGGTGTACTTATAAACAAATATACAAACGAATACTCTAAAAGGTTGGTGGTGTACTTATAAAGAAATATACAAACGAATTCTCTAAAAGGTTGGTCGTGTACTTGTAAACAAATATACAAACGAATACTCTAAAAGGTTGGTGGTGTACTTATCAATAAATATACAAACGAATACTCTAAAAGGTTGGTTGTGTACTTTTAAAAAATAAATATACAAACGAATACTCTAAAAGGTTGGTTGTGTACTTATAAAAAATAAATATACAAACGAATACTCTAAAAGGTTAGTGTACTTATAAAGAAATATACAAACGAATACTCTAAAAGGTTTGTGTACTTATAAACAAATATACAAACGAATACTCTAAAAGGTTGGTGTACTTATAAACAAATATACAAACGAATACTCTAAATACTACTAAGAGGTTGGTGTACTTATAAACAAATATACAAAGAATACTCTAAAAGGTTGGTGTACTTATAAAGAAATAACAAACGAATACTCTAAAAGGTTGGTGTACTTATAAAGAAATATACAAACGAATACTCTAAAATGTTGGTGGTGTATTTATAAAAATATATACAAACGAATACTCTAAAAGGTTTGTGGTGTACTTATCAACAAATATACAAACGAATACTCTAAAAGGTTGGTGTACTTATAAACAAATATACAAACCAATACTCTAAAAGGTTTGTGTACTTATGGACAAATATACAAACGAATACTCTAAAAGGTTCGTGGTGTACTTATACAGAAATATACAAACGAATACTCTAAAAGGTTGGTGTAGTTATAAAAATATATACAAACGAATACTCTAAAAGGTTGGTGGTGTACTTATAAAAAATATATACAAACGAATACACTAAAAGGTTGGTGGTGTACTTATAAACAAATATACAAACGAATACACTAAAAGGTTAGTGGTGTACATATAAATAAATATACAAACCAATACTCTAAAAGGTTGGTTGTGTACTTATAAAAAATAAATATACAAACGAATACTCTAAAAGGTTAGTGTACTTATAAAGAAATATAGAAACGAATACTCTAAGAGGTTGGTGTACTTATAAACAAATATACAAACGAATACTCTAAAAGGTTGGTGGTGTACTTATTAACAAATATACAAACGAATACTCTAAAAGGTTGGTGGTGTACTTATAAAGAAATATACAAACGAATACTCTAAAAGGTTGGTGTACTTATAAAGAAATATACAAACGAATACTCCAAAAGATTGGTGGTGTACTTATAAAGAAATATACAAACGGATACTCTAAAAGGTTGGTGGTGTACTTATAACAAATATATACAAACGAATACTCTAAAAGGTTGGTGGTGTACTTATAAACAAATATACAAACGAATACTCTAAAAGGTTGGTGGTGTACTTATAAAGAAATATACAAACGAATTCTCTAAAAGGTTGGTCGTGTACTTGCAAACAAATATACAAACGAATACTCTAAAAGGTTGGTGGTGTACTTATCAATAAATATACAAACGAATACTCTAAAAGGTTGGTTGTGTACTTTTAAAAAATAAATATACAAACGAATACTCTAAAAGGTTGGTTGTGTACTTATAAAAAATAAATATACAAACGAATACTCTAAAAGGTTAGTGTACTTATAAAGAAATATACAAACGAATACTCTAAAAGGTTTGTGTACTTATAAACAAATATACAAACGAATACTCTAAAAGGTTGGTGTACTTATAAACAAATATACAAACGAATACTCTAAATACTACTAAGAGGTTGGTGTACTTATAAACAAATATACAAAGAATACTCTAAAAGGTTGGTGTACTTATAAAGAAATAACAAACGAATACTCTAAAAGGTTGGTGTACTTATAAAGAAATATACAAACGAATACTCTAAAATGTTGGTGGTGTATTTATAAAAATATATACAAACGAATACTCTAAAAGGTTTGTGGTGTACTTATCAACAAATATACAAACGAATACTCTAAAAGGTTGGTGGTGTACTTACAAAGAAATATACAAACGAATACTCTAAAAGGTTGGTGTACTTATAAACAAATATACAAACCAATACTCTAAAAGGTTTGTGTACTTATGGACAAATATACAAACGAATACTCTAAAAGGTTCGTGGTGTACTTATACAGAAATATACAAACGAATACTCTAAAAGGTTGGTGTAGTTATAAAAATATATACAAACGAATACTCTAAAAGGTTGGTGGTGTACTTATAAAAAATATATACAAACGAATACACTAAAAGGTTGGTGGTGTACTTATAAACAAATATACAAACGAATACACTAAAAGGTTAGTGGTGTACATATAAATAAATATACAAACCAATACTCTAAAAGGTTGGTTGTGTACTTATAAAAAATAAATATACAAACGAATACTCTAAAAGGTTAGTGTACTTATAAAGAAATATAGAAACGAATACTCTAAGAGGTTGGTGTACTTATAAACAAATATACAAACGAATACTCTAAAAGGTTGGTGGCGTACTTATTAACAAATATACAAACGAATACTCTAAAAGGTTGGTGTACTTATAAACAAATATACAAACGAATACTCTAAAAGGTTGGTGGCGTACTTATTAACAAATATACAAACGAATACTCTAAGAGGTTGGTGTACTTATAAACAAATATACAAACGAATACTCTAAAATGTTGGTGGCGTACTTATAAAGAAATATACAAACGAATACTCTAAAAGGTTGGTGTACTTATAAATAAATATACAAACGAATACTCCAAAAGATTGGTGGTGTACTTATAAAGAAATATACAAACGGATACTCTAAAAGGTTGGTGGTGTACTTATAACAAATATATACAAACGAATACTCTAAAAGGTTCGTGTTGTACTTATAAAGAAATATACAAACGAATACTCTAAAAGGTTGGTGTAGTTATAAAAATATATACAAACGAATACTCTAAAAGGTTGGTGGTATACTTATAAAAAATATATACAAACGAATACACTAAAAGGTTGGTGGTGTACTTATAAACAAATATACAAACGAATACACTAAAAGGTTGGTGGTGTACATATAAAGAAATATACAAACCAATACTCTAAAAGGTTGGTTGTGTACTTATAAAAAATAAATATACAAACGAATACTCTAAAAGGTTAGTGTACTTATAAAGAAATATAGAAACGAATAATCTAAAAGGTTGGTGTACTACTTATAAAGAAATATACAAACGAATACTCTAAAAGGTTGGTGTACTTATAAACAAATATACAAACGAATACTCTAAAAGGTTGGTGTACTTATAAACAAATATACAAACGAATACTCTAAAAGATTGGTGGTGTACGTATTAACAAATATACAAACGAATACTCTAAAAGGTTGGTGGTGTACTTATAAAGAAATATACAAACGAATACTCTAAACGTTTGGTGGTGTACTTATAAAGAAATATACAAACGAATACTCTAAAAGGTTGGTGGTGTACTTATAAACAAATATACAAACGAATACTCTTAAAGTTAGTGTACTTATAAACAAATATACAAACGAATACTCTGAAAGGTTGGTGTACTTATAAAGAAATATACAAACGAATACTCTAAAATGTTGGTGGTGTACTTATGAACAAATATACAAACGAATACTCTGAAAGGTTTGTGTACTTATAAACAAATATACAAACGAATACTCTAAAAGGTTGGTGTACTTATAAACAAATATACAAACGAATACTCTAAATACTACTAAGAGGTTGGTGTACTTATAAACAAATATACAAAGAATACTCTAAAAGGTTGGTGTACTTATAAAGAAATAACAAACGAATACTCTAAAAGGTTGGTGTACTTATAAAGAAATATACAAACGAATACTCTAAAATGTTGGTGGTGTATTTATAAAAATATATACAAACGAATACTCTAAAAGGTTTGTGGTGTACTTATCAACAAATATACAAACGAATACTCTAAAAGGTTGGTGGTGTACTTACAAAGAAATATACAAACGAATACTCTAAAAGGTTGGTGTACTTATAAACAAATATACAAACCAATACTCTAAATGGTTTGTGTACTTATGGACAAATATACAAACGAATACTCTAAAAGGTTCGTGGTGTACTTATAAAGAAATATACAAACGAATACTCTAAAAGGTTGGTGTAGTTATAAAAATATATACAAACGAATACTCTAAAAGGTTGGTGGAGTACTTATAAAAAATATATACAAACGAATACACTAAAAGGTTGGTGGTGTACTTATAAACAAATATACAAACGAATACACTAAAAGGTTAGTGGGTACATATAAATAAATATACAAACCAATACTCTAAAAGGTTGGTTGTGTACTTATAAAAAATAAATATACAAACGAATACTCTAAAAGGTTAGTGTACTTATAAAGAAATATAGAAACGAATACTCTAAAAGGTTGGTGTACTTATAAACAAATATACAAACGAATACTCTAAAAGGTTGGTGGTGTACTTATAAACAAATATACAAACGAATACTCTAAAAGGTTGGTGGTGTACTTATAAAGAAATATACAAACGAATACTCTAAAAGGTTGGTGTACTTATAAATAAATATACAAACGAATACTCCAAAAGATTGGTAGTGTACTTATAAAGAAATATACAAACGGATACTCTAAAAGGTTGGTGGTGTACTTATAACAAATATATACAAACGAATACTCTAAAAGGTTGTTGGTGTACTTATAAACAAATATACAAACGAATACTCTAAAAGGTTGGTGGTGTACTTATAAAGAAATAAACAAACGAATACTCTAAAAGGTTGGTGGTGTACTTATAAGCAAATATACAAACGAATACTCTAAAAGGTTGGTGGTGTACTTATAAATAAATATACAAACGAATACTCTAAAAGGTTGGTGGTGTACTTATAAAAAATAAATATACAAACGAATACTCTAAAAGGTTGGTTGTGTACTTATAAAAAATAAATATACAAACGAATACTCTAAAAGGTTAGTGTACTTATAAAGAAATATAGAAACGAATACTCTAAAAGGTTGGTGTACTTATAAAGAAATATACAAACGAATACTCTAAAAGGTTGGTGTACTTATAAAGAAATATACAAACGAATACTCTAAAAGGTTGATGTACTTATCAATAAATATACAAACGAATACTCTAAAAGGTTGGTTGTGTACTTTTCAAAAATAAATATACAAACGAATACTGTAAAAGGTTGGTTGTGTACTTATAAAAAATAAATATACAAACGAATACTCTAAAATGTTAGTGTACTTATAAAGAAATATATAAACGAATACTCTAAAAGGCTGGCGTACTTATAAAGAAATATACAAACGAATACTCTAAAAGGTTGGTGTACTTATAAAGAAATATACAAACGAATACTCTAAAAGGTTGGTGTACTTATAAACAAATATATAAACGAATACTCTAAAAGGTTGGTGTACTTATAAACAAATATACAAACGAACACTCTAAAAGGTTGGTGGTGTACTTATAAAGAAATATACAAACGAATACTCTAAAAGGTTGGTGTACTTATAAACATCTATACAAACGAATACTCTAAAAGGTTGGTGTACTTATAAACAAATATACAAACGAATACTCTAAAAGGTTGGTGGTGTACTTATAAAGAAATATACAAACGAATACTCTAAAAGTTTGGTGGTGTACTTATAAAGAAATATACAAACGAATACTCTAATAGGTTGGTGGTGTACTTATAAACAAATATACAAACGAATACTCTAAAAGGTTGGTGGTGTACTTATAAAGAAATATACAAACGAATACTCTAAAAGGTTGGTGTACTTATAAACAAATATACAAACGAATACTCTAAAAGTTTGTGTACTTATAAACAAATATACAAACGAATACTCTAAAAGGTTGGTGTACTTATAAAAAAATATACAAACGAATACTCTAAAAGGTTGGTGGTGTACTTATAAAGAAATATACAAACGAATACTCTAAAAGATTGGTGTAGTTATAAAAATATATACAAACGAATACTCTAAAAGGTTGGTGGTGTATTTATAAAAATATATACAAACGAATACTCTAAAAGGTTGGTGGTGTACTTATAAACAAATATACAAACGAATACTCTAAAAGGTCGGTGTACTTATAAACAAATATACAAACGAATACTCTAAAAGGTTCGTGGTGTACTTATAAAGAAATATACAAACGAATACTCTAAAAGGTTGGTGTAGTTATAAAAATATATACAAACGAATACTCTAAAAGGTTGGTGGTATACTTATAAAAAATATATACAAACGAATACACTAAAAGGTTGGTGGTGTACTTATCAACAAATATACAAACGAATACACTAAAAGGTTGGTGGTGTACATATAAAGAAATATACAAACCAATAATCTAAAAGGTTGGTTGTGTACTTATAAAAAATAAATATACAAACGAATACTCTAAAAGGTTAGTGTACTTATAAAGAAATATAGAAACGAATACTCTAAAAGGTTGGTGTACTTATAAAGAAATATACAAAAGAATACTCTAAATGGTTGGTGTACTTATAAACAAATATACAAACGAATACTCTAAAAGGTTGGTGTACTTATAAACAAATATACAAACGAATACTCTAAAAGGTTGGTGGTGTACTTATTAACAAATATACAAACGAATACTCTAAAAGGTTGGTGGTGTACTTATAAAGAAATATACAAACGAATACTCTAAAAGGTTGGTGTATTATAAAGAAATATACAAACGAATACTCCAAAAGATTGGTGGTGTACTTATAAAGAAATATACAAACGGATACTCTAAAAGGTTGGTGGTGTACTTATAACAAATATATACAAACGAATACTCTAAAAGGTTGGTGGTGTACTTATAAACAAATATACAAACGAATACTCTGAAAGGTTGGTGGTGTACTTATAAAGAAATATACAAACGAATTCTCTAAAAGGTTGGTGGTGTACTTGTAAACAAATATACAAACGAATACTCTAAAAGGTTGGTGGTGTACTTATCAATAAATATACAAACGAATACTCTAAAAGGTTGGTTGTGTACTTTTAAAAAATAAATATACAAACGAATACTCTAAAAGGTTGGTTGTGTACTTATAAAAAATAAATATACAAACGAATACTCTAAAAGGTTAGTGTACTTATAAAGAAATATACAAACGAATACTCTAAAAGGTTGGTGGTGTACTTATAAAGAAATATACAAACGAATACTCTAAAAGGTTTGGTGTACTTATAAACAAATATACAAACGAATACTCTAAAAGGTTGGTGGTGTACTTATAAAAATATACAAACGAATACTCTAAAAGGTTGGTGTACTTATAAAAATATACAAACGAATACTCTAAAAGGTTGGTGGAGTACTTATAAAAAAATATACAAACGAATACTCTAAAAGGTTGGTGGTGTACTTATAAAGAAATATACAAACGAATACTCTAAAAGGTTGGTGGTGTACTTATAAAAATATATACAAACGAATACTCTAAAAGGTTGGTGGTGTACTTATAAACAAATATACAAACGAATACTCTAAAAGGTTGGTGTACTTATAAAAATATACAAACGAATACTCTAAAAGGTTGGTGGTGTACTTATAAACAAATATACAAACGAATACTCTAAAAGGTTTGTGTACTTATAAACAAATATACAAACGAATACTCTAAAAGGTGGTGTACTTATAAAGAAATATACAAACGAATACTCTAAAAGGTTGGTGTACTTATAAAAATATACAAACGAATACTCTAAAAGGTTGGTGTACTTATAAATAAATATACAAACGAATACTCTAAAAGGTTGGTGGTGTACTTATAAAAAAATATACAAACGAATACTCTAAAAGGTTGGTGGTGTACTTATAAATAAATATACAAACGAATACTCTAAAAGGTTGGTGTACTTATAAACAAATATACAAACGAATACTCTAAAAGGTTATGTACTTATAAACAAATATACAAACGAATACTCTAAAAGGTTGGTGTACTTATAAAGAAATATACAAACGAATACTCTAAAATGTTGGTGGTGTACTTATCAACAAATATACAAACGAATACTCTAAAAGGTTGGTGTACTTATAAACAAATATACAAACGAATACTCTAAATACTACTAAGAGGTTGGTGTACTTATAAACAAATATACAAACGAATACTCTAAAAGGTTGGTGTACTTATAAACAAATATACAAACGAATACTCTAAAAGGTTGGTGTACTTATAAACAAATATACAAACGAATACTCTAAAAGGTTGGTGGTGTACTTATAAACAAATATACAAACGAATACTCTAAAAGGTTGGTGGTGTACTTATAAAGAAATATACAAACGAATACTCTAAAAGGTTGGTGGTGTACTTATAAAAATATATACAAACGAATACTCTAAAAGGTTGGTGGTGTACTTATAAAAAAATATATACAAATGAATACTCCAAAAGGTTGGTGGTCTACTTATAAACAAATATACAAACGAATACTCTAAAAGGTTGGTGTACTTATAAACAAATATACAAACGAATACTCTAAAAGATTTGTGTACTTATAAACAAATATACAAACGAATACTCTAAAAGGTTTGTGTACTTATAAACAAATATACAAACGAATACTCTAAAAGGTTGGTGTACTTATAAACAAATATACAAACGAATACTCTAAAAGGTTGGTGTACTTCTCAACAAATATACAAACGAATACTCTAAAAGGTTGGTGGTGTACTTATAAAAAAATATACAAACGAATACTCTAAAAGTCTGGTGTACTTATAAAGAAATATACAAACGAATAATCTAAAAGGTTGGTGTACTTATAAAGAAATATACAAACGAATAATCTAAAAGTCTGGTGTACTTATAAAGAAATATACAAACGAATACTGTAAAAGGTTGGTGTACTTATAAACAAATATACAAACGAATACTCTAAAAGGTTGGTGTACTTATAAACAAATATACAAACGAATACTCTAAAAGGTTGGTGTAGTTATAAAAATATATACAAACGAATACTCTAAAAGGTTAGTGGAGTACTTATAAAAAAATATATACAAACGAATACTCTAAAAGGTTGGTGTGTACTTATAAACAAATATACAAACGAATACTCTAAAAGGTTGGTGGTGTACTTATAAAAAATATACAAACGAATACTCTAAAACGGTTGGTGGTGTACTTATAAAGAAATATACAAACGAATACTCTAAAAGGTTGGTGTACTTATAAACAAATATACAAACGAATACTCTAAAAGGTTGGTGTACTTATAAACAAATATACAAACGAATACTCTAAAAGATTTGTGTACTTATAAACAAATATACAAACGAATACTCTAAAAGGTTGGTGTAGTTATAAAAATATATACAAACGAATACTCTAAAAGGTTGGTGGAGTACTTATAAAAAATATATACAAACGAATACTCTAAAAGGTTGGTGGTGTACTTATAAACAAATATACAAAATAATACTCTAAAAGATTTGTGTACTTATAAACAAATATACAAACGAATACTCTAAAAGGTTGGTGTACTTATAAACAAATATACAAACGAATACTCTAAAAGGTTTGTGTACTTATAAACAAATATACAAACGAATACTCTAAAATATTTGTGTACTTATAAACAAATATACAAACGAATACTCTAAAAGGTTTGTGTACTTATAAACAAATATACAAACGAATACTCTAAAAGGTTGGTGGCGTACTTATAAAAAAATATACAAACGAATGCTCTAAAAGGTTGGTGTACTTATAAACAAATATACAAACGAATACTCTAAAAGGTTGGTGTACTTATAAACAAATATACAAACGAATACTCTAAAAGGTTGGTGTACTTATAAACAAATATACAAACGAATACTCTAAAAGGTTGGTGTACTTATAAAGAAATATACAAACGAATACTATAAAAGGTTGGTGTACTTATAAAGAAATATACAAACGAATACTCTAAAATGTTGGTGTACTTATAAACAAATATACAAACGAATACTCTAAAAGGTTGGTGGTGTACTTATAAAGAAATATACAAACGAATACTCTAAAAGGTTGGTGTACTTATAAAAATATATACAAACGAATACTCTAAAAGGTTTGTGGTGTACTTATAAAACAAATATACAAACGAATACTCTAAAAGGTTGATGGTGTACTTATAAACAACTATACAAACGAATACTCTAAAATGTTGGTGGTGTACTTATAAAAAATATATACAAAAGACTACTTTAAAAGGTTGGTGGTGTACTTATAAACAAATATACAAAATAATACTCTAAAAGGTTGGTGTACTTATAACAAATATACAAACGAATACTCTAAAAGGTTGGTGGTGTACTTATAAACAAATATACAAACGAATACTCTAAAAGGTTGGTGGTGTACTTATAAACAAATATACAAACGAATACTCTAAAAGGTTGGTGTACTTATAAAGAAATATACAAACGAATACTCTAAAAGGTTGGTGTACTTATAAATAAATATACAAACGAATACTCTAAAAGGTTGGTGTACTTATAATAAATATACAAACGAATACTCTAAAAGGTTGGTGGTGTACTTATAAAAAAATATACAAACGAATACTCTAAAAGGTTGGTGGTGTACTTATAAATAAATATACAAACGAATACTCTAAAAGGTTGGTGTACTTATAAACAAATATACAAACGAATACTCTAAAAGGTTGTGTACTTATAAACAAATATACAAACGAATACTCTAAAAGGTTGGTGTACTTATAAAATATACAAACGAATACTCTAAAAGGTTGGTGGTGTACTTATCAACAAATATACAAACGAATACTCTAAAAGGTTGGTGCTTATAAACAAATATACAAACGAATACTCTAAAAGGTTGGTGTACTTATAAACAAATATACAAACGAATACTCTAAAAGGTTGGTGGTGTACTATAAACAAATATACAAACGAATACTCTAAAAGGTGGTGTACTTATAAACAAATATACAAACGAATACTCTAAAAGGTTGGTGTACTTATAAACAAATATTCAAACCAATACTCTAAAAGGTTTGTGTACTTATAAACAAATATACAAACGAATACTCTAAAAGGTTGGTGTACTTATAAACAAATATACAAACGAATACTCTAAAAGGTTGGTGGTGTACTTATAAACAAATATACAAACGAATACTCTAAAAGGTTGGTGGTGTACTTATAAAGAAATATACAAACGAATACTCTAAAAGGTTCGTGTAGTTATAAAAATATATACAAACGAATACTCTAAAAGGTTGGTGTACTTATAAACAAATATACAAACGAATACTCTAAAAGGTTGGTGGTGTACTTATAAACAAATATACAAACGAATACTCTAAAAGGTTGGTGTACTTATAAACAAATACAAACGAATACTCTAAAAGGTTGGTGTATTTATAAACAAATATACAAACGAATACTCTAAAAGGTTTGTGTACTTATAAACAAATATACAAACGAATACTCTAAAAGGTTTGGTGTACTTATAAACAAATATACAAACGAATACTCTAAAAGGTTGGTGGTGTACTTATAACAAATATACAAACGAATACTCTAAAAGGTTGGTGGTGTACTTATAAAAAAATATACAAACGAATACTCTAAAAGGTTGGTGTACTTATAAAGAAATATACAAACGAATACTATAAAAGGGTGGTGTACTGATCAACAAATATACAAACGAATACTCTAAAAGATGTATGTACTTATAAAGAAATATACAAACGAATACTGTAAAAGGTTGGTGTACTTATAAACAAATATACAAACGAATACTCTAAAAGGTTGGTGGTGTACTTATAAAGAAATATACAAACGAATACTCTAAAAGGTTGGTGTAGTTATAAAAATATATACAAACGAATACTCTAAAAGGTTGGTGGTACTTATAAAAAATATATACAAACGAATACTCTAAAAGGTTGGTGGTGTACTTATAAACAAATATACAAACGAATACTCTAAAAGGTTGGTGGTGTACTTATAAAAAATATACAAACGAATACTCTAAAAGGTTGGTGGTGTACTTATAAAATAAATATACAAACGAATACTCTAAAAGGTTGGTGTACTTATAAACAAATATACAAACGAATACTCTAAAAGGTTGGTGTACTTATAAACAAATATACAAACGAATACTCTAAAAGGTTGGTGTACTTATCAACAAATATACAAACGAATACTCTAAAAGGTTGGTGGTGTACTATATAAACAAATATACAAACGAATACTCTAAAAGGTTGGTGTACTTATAAACAAATATACAAACGAATACTCTAAAAGGTTGGTGTACTTATAAAAAAATACAAACGAATACTCTAAACGGTTGGTGGTGTACTTATAAAGAAATATACAAACGAATACTCTAAAAGGTTGGTGTACTTATAAACAAATATACAAACGAATACTCTAAAAGGTTGGTGTACTTATAAAGAAATATACAAACGAATACTCTAAAAGGTTGGTGTACTTATAAAGAAATATACAAACGAATACTCTAAAAGGTTGGTGGTGTACTTATAAAAAATATACAAACGAATACTCTAAAAGGTTGGTGGTGTACTTATAAAGAAATATACAAACGAATACTCTAAAAGGTTGGTGTACTTATAAACAAATATACAAAAGAATACTCTAAAAGATTTGTGTACTTATAAACAAATATACAAACGAATACTCTAAAAGGTTGGTGTACTTATCAACAAATATACAAACGAATACTCTAAAAGGTTGGTGGTGTACTGATCAACAAATATACAAACGAATACTCTAAAAGATGTATGTACTTATAAACAAATATACAAACGAATACTCTAAAAGGTTGGTGTACTTATCAACAAATATACAAACGAATACTCTAAAAGGTTGGTGGTGTACTTATAAACAAATATACAAACGAATACTCTAAAAGGTTGGTGTACTTATAAACAAATACAAACGAATACTCTAAAAGGTTGGTGTATTTATAAACAAATATACAAACGAATACTCTAAAAGGTTTGTGTACTTATAAACAAATATACAAACGAATACTCTAAAAGGTTGGTGTACTTATAAACAAATATACAAACGAATACTCTAAAAGGTTGGTGGTGTAGTTATAAACAAATATACAAACGAATACTCTAAAAGGTTGGTGTACTTATAAAGAAATATACAAACGAATACTCTAAAAGGTTGGTGTAGTTATAAAAATATATACAAACGAATACTCTAAAAGGTTGGTGGTGTACTTATAAAAAAATATATACAAACGAATACTCTAAAAGGTTGGTGGTCTACTTATAAACAAATATACAAACGAATACTCTAAAAGGTTGGTGTACTTATAAACAAATATACAAACGAATACTCTAAAAGGTTTGTGTACTTATAAACAAATATACAAACGAATACTCTAAAAGGTTTGTGTACTTATAAACAAATATACAAACGAATACTCTAAAAGGTTGGTGTACTTATAAACAAATATACAAACGAATACTCTAAAAGGTTGGTGTACTTATAACAAATATACAAACGAATACTCTAAAAGGTTTGGTGTACTTATAAAAAATATACAAACGAATACTCTAAAAGGTTGGTGTACTTATAAAGAAATATACAAACGAATACTCTAAAAGGTTGGTGTACTTATAAAGAAATATACAAACGAATACTCTAAAAGGTTGGTGTACTTATAAAGAAATATACAAACGAATACTCTAAAAGGTTGGTGTACTTATAAAAAATATACAAACGAATACTCTAAAAGGTTGGTGGTGTACTTATAAGAAATATACAAACGAATACTCTAAAAGGTTGGTGTACTTATAAAAATATATACAAACGAATACTCTAAAAGGTTGGTGGTGTACTTATAAAAAATATACAAACGAATACTCTAAAAGGTTGTGGTGTACTTATAAACAAATATACAAAAGAATACTCTAAAAGGTTGGTGGTGTACTTATAAAAATATACAAACGAATACTCTAAACGGTTGGTGGTGTAGTTATAAATAAATATACAAACGAATACTCTAAAAGGTTGGTGTACTTATAAACAAATATACAAACGAATACTCTAAAAGGTTTGTGTACTTATAAACAAATATACAAACGAATACTCTAAAAGGTTGGTGTGTACTTATAAACAAATATACAAACGAATACTCTAAAAGGTTGGTGGTGTACTGATAAACAAATATACAAACGAATACTCTAAAAGGTCGGTGTACTTATAAACAAATATACAAACGAATACTCTAAAAGGTTGGTGTAGTTATAAAATATATACAAACGAATACTCTAAAAGGTTGGTGGTGTACTTATAAAGAAATATACAAACGAATACTCTAAAAGGCTGGTGTACTTATAAAGAAATATACAAACGAATACTCTAAAAGGTTGGTGTACTTATAAACAAATATACAAACGAATACTCTAAAAGGTTGGTGTACTTATAAATAAATATACAAACGAATACTCTAAAAGGTTGGTGGTGTACTTATAAAAAAATATACAAACGAATACTCTAAAAGGTTGGTGTACTTATAAAGAAATATACAAACGAATACTCTAAAAGGTTGGTGTACTTATAAACAAATATAAAAAAGAATACTCTAAAAGGTTGGTGTAGTTATAAACAAATATACAAACGAATACTCTAAAAGGTTGGTGTACTTATAAACAAATATACAAACGAATACTCTAAAAGGTTGGTGGTGTACTTATAACAAATATACAAACGAATACTCTAAAAGGTTTGTGTACTTATAAACAAATATACAAACGAATACTCTAAAAGGTTGGTGTACTTATAAACAAATATACAAACGAATACTCTAAAAGGTTGGTGGTGTACTTATAAACAAATATACAAACGAATACTCTAAAAGGTTGGTGTACTTATAAACAAATATACAAACGAATACTCTAAAAGATTCGTGTACTAATAAACAAATATACAAACGAATACTCTAAAAGGTTTGTGTACTTATAAACAAATATACAAACGAATACTCTGAAAGGTTGGTGGTGTAGTTATAAACAAATATACAAACGAATACTCTAAAAGGTTGGTGGTGTACTTATAAAGAAATATACAAACGAATACTCTAAAAGGTTGGTGTAGTTATAAAAATATATACAAACGAATACTCTAAAAGGTTGGTGGTGTACTTATAAAAAAATATATACAAACGAATACTCTAAAAGGTTGGTGGTGTACTTATAAACAAATATACAAACGAATACTCTAAAAGGTTGGTGTACCTATAAACAAATACAAACGAATACTCTAAAAGGTTGGTGTACTTATAAAGAAATATACAAACGAATACTCTAAAAGGTTGGTGTACTTATAAACAAATATACAAACGAATACTCTAAAAGGTTGGTGGTGTACTTATAACAAATATACAAACGAATACTCTAAAAGGTTGGTGTACTTATAAAGAAATATACAAACGAATACTCTAAAAGGTTGGTGTACTTATAAACAAATATACAAACGAATACTCTAAAAGGTTGGGTGTACTTATAAAGAAATATACAAACGAATACTCTAAAAGGTTGGTGTACTTATAAAAATATATACAAACGAATACTCTAAAAGGTTGGTGGTGTACTTATAAAAAATATATACAAACGAATACTCTAAAATGTTGGTGGTGTACTTATAAAGAAATATACAAACGAATACTCTAAAAGGTTGGTGTACTTATAAAGAAATATACAAACGAATACTCTAAAAGGTTGGTGGTGTACTTATAAACAAATATACAAACGAATACTCTAAAAGGTTGGTGGTGTACTTATAAAGAAATATACAAACGAATACTCTAAAAGGTTGGTGTACTTATAAACAAATATACAAACGAATACTCTAAAAGGTTTGTGTACTTATAAACAAATATACAAACGAATACTCTAAAAGGTTGGTGTACTTATAAACAAATATAAAAACGAATACTCTAAAAGGTTGGTGGTGTACTTATAAACAAATATACAAACAAATACTCTAAAAGGTTGGTGTAGTTATACAAATATATACAAACGAATACTCTAAAAGGTTGGTGGAGTACTTATAAAAAATATATACAAACGAATACTCTAAAAGGTTGGTGGTGTACTTATAAACAAATATACAAACGAATACTCTAAAAGGTTGGTGGTGTACTTATAAAAAATATATACAAACGAATACTCTAAAAGGTTGGTGGTGTACTTATAAAGAAATATACAAACGAATACTCTAAAAGGTTGGTGTACTTATAAACAAATATACAAACGAATACTCTAAAAGGTTTGTGTACTTATAAACAAATATACAAACGAATACTCTAAAAGGTTGGTGTACTTATAAACAAATATACAAACGAATACTCTAAAAAGGTTGGTGTGTACTTATAAACAAATATACAAACGAATACTCTAAAAGGTTGGTGTACTTATAAACAAATATACAACCGAATACTCTAAAAGGTTGGTGGTGTACTTATAAAGAAATATACAAACGAATACTCTAAACGTTTGGTGGTGTACTTATAAAGAAATATACAAACGAATACTCTAAAAGGTTGGTGGTGTACTTATAAACAAATATACAAACGAATACTCTAAAAGGTTGGTGTACTTATAAAATATATACAAACGAATACTCTAAAAGGTTGGTGGTGTACTTATAAAAAATATATACAAACGAATACTCTAAAAGGTTGGTGGTGTACTTATAAATAAATATACAAACGAATACTCTAAAAGGTTGGTGTACTTATAAAGAAATATACAAACGAATACTCTAAAAGGTTTGTGGTGTACTTATAAAGAAATATACAAACGAATACTCTAAAAGGTTGGTGTACTTATAAAGAAATATACAAACGAATACTCTAAAAGGTTGGTGTACTTATAAATAAATATACAAACGAATACTCTAAAAGGTTGGTGTACTTATAAATAAATATACAAACGAATACTCTAAAAGGTTGGTGGTGTACTTATAAAAAATATACAAACGAATACTCTAAAAGGTTGGTGGTATACTTATAAAGAAATATACAAACGAATACTCTAAAAGGTTGGTGTACTTATAAACAAATATACAAACGAATACTCTAAAAGGTTTGTGTACTTATAAACAAATATACAAACGAATACTCTAAAAGGTTGGTGTACTTATAAACAAATATACAAACGAATACTCTAAAAGGTTGGTGGTGTACTTATAAACAAATATACAAACGAATACTCTAAAAGGTTTGTGTACTTATAAACAAATATACAAACGAATACTCTAAAAGGTTGGTGTACTTATAAACAAATATACAAACGAATACTCTAAAAGGTTGGTGGTGTACTTATAAACAAATATACAAACGAATACTCTAAAAGGTTGGTGTACTTATAAACAAATATACAAACGAATACTCTAAAAGGTTTGTGTACTTATAAACAAATATACAAACGAATACTCTAAAAGTTTGTGTACTTATAAACAAATATACAAACGAATACTCTAAAAGGTTGGTGTACTTATAAACAAATATACAAACGAATACTCTAAAAGGTTGGTGGTGTACTTATAAAGAAATATACAAACGAATACTCTAAACGTTTGGTGGTGTACTTATAAAGAAATATACAAACGAATACTCTAAAAGGTTGGTGTACTTATAAAAAATACAAACGAATACTCTAAAAGGTTGGTGACCGAATACTCGAAAAGGTTGGTGGTGTACTTATAAACAAATATACAAACGAATACTCTAAAAGGTTGGTGTACTTATAAACAAATACAAACGAATACTCTAAAAGGTTGGTGTACTTATAAAGAAATATACAAACGAATACTCTAAAAGGTTGGTGTACTTATAAACAAATATACAAACGAATACTCTAAAAGGTTGGTGTACTTATAAACAAATATACAAACGAATACTCTAAAAGGTTGGTGGTGTACTTATAAAGAAATATACAAACGAATACTCTAAAAGGTTGGTGTACTTATAAACAAATATACAAACGAATACTCTAAAAGGTTGGTGTACTTAAAAATATATACAAACGAATACTCTAAAAGGTTGGTGGTGTACTTATAAAGAAATATACAAACGAATACTCTAAAAGGTTGGTGTACTTATAAAAATATACAAACGAATACTCTAAAAGGTTGGTGTACTTATAAAGAAATATACAAACGAATACTCTAAAATGTTGGTGGTGTACTTATAAACAAATATACAAACGAATACTCTAAAAGGTTTGGTAAAAAGGTTGGTGTACTTATAAACAAATATACAAACGAATACTCTAAATACTATTAAGAGGTTGGTGTACTTATAAACAAATATACAAACGAATACTCTAAAAGGTTGGTGGTGTACTTATAAAGAAATATACAAACGAATACTCTAAAAGGTTGGTGTACTTATAAAAATATACAAACGAATACTCTAAAAGGTTGGTGGTGTACTTATAAAAAATATACAAACGAATACTCTAAAAGGTTGGTGGTGTACTTATAAACAAATATACAAACGAATACTCTAAAAGGTTGGTGGTGTACTTATAAAAATATATACAAACGAATACTCTAAAAGGTTGGTGGTGTACTTATAAAGAAATATACAAACGAATACTCTAAAAGGTTGGTGTACTTATAAACAAATATACAAACGAATACTCTAAAAGGTTTGTGTACTTATAAACAAATATACAAACGAATACTCTAAAAGGTTGGTGTACTTATAAACAAATATACAAACGAATACTCTAAAATGTTGGTGGTGTACTTATAAACAAATATACAAACGAATACTCAAAAGTTGGGTGTACTTATAAACAAATATACAAACGAATACTCTAAAAGGAAGGTGTACTTATAAACAAATATACAAACGAATACACTAAAAGGTTGGTGTACTTATAAACAAATATACAAACGAATACTCTAAAAGGTTGGTGTACTTATAAACAAATATACAAACGAATACTCTAAAAGGTTGGTGTACTTATAAAGAAATATACAAACGAATACTCTAAAAGGTTGGTGTACTTATAAAGAAATATACAAACGAATACTCTAAAAGGTTGGTGTACTTATAAAGAAATATACAAACGAATACTCTAAAAGGTTGGTGTACTTATAAACAAATATACAAACGAATACTCTAAAAGGTTGGTGTACTTATTAACAAATATACAAACGAATACTCTAAAAGGTTGGTGTACTTATAAAAAAATATACAAACGAATACTCTAAAAGGTTGGTGGTGTACTTACAAAGAAATATACAAACGAATACTCTAAAAGGTTGGTGTACTTATAAACAAATATTCAAACCAATACTCTAAAAGGTTTGTGTACTTATAAACAAATATACAAACGAATACTCTAAAAGGTTGGTGTACTTATCAACAAATATACAAACGAATACTCTAAAAGGTTGGTGTACTTATCAACAAAGATACAAACGAATACTCTAAAAGGTTGGTGGTGTACTTATAAACAAATATACAAACGAATACTCTAAAGGTCGGTGTACTTATAAACAAATATACAAACGAATACTCTAAAAGATTGGTGTACTAATAAACAAATATACAAACGAATACTCTAAAAGGTTTGTGTACTTATAAACAAATATACAAACGAATACTCTAAAAGGTTGGTGTACTTATAAACAAATATACAAACGAATACTCTAAAAGGTTCGTGGTGTAGTTATAAACAAATATACAAACGAATACTCTAAAAGGTTGGTAGTGTCCTTATAAAGAAATATACAAACGAATACTCTAAAAGGTTGGTGTAGTTATAAAAATATATACAAACGAATACTCTAAAAGGTTGGTGACCGAATACTCGAAAAGGTTGGTGGTGTACTTATAAACAAATATACAAACGAATACTCTAAAAGGTTGGTGTTTCTATAAACAAATACAAACGAATACTCTAAAAGGTTGGTGCACTTATAAAGAAATATACAAACGAATACTCTAAAAGGCTGGTGTACTTATACATAAATATACAAACGAATACTGTAAAAGGTTGGTGTACTTATAAACAAATATACAAACAAATACTCTAAAAGGTTGGTGGTGAACTTATAAAGAAATATACAAACGAATACTCTAAATGGTTGGTGTACTTATAAACAAATATACAAACTAATACTCTAAAAGGTTGGTGTAGTTAAAAAATATATACAAACGAATACTCTAAAAGGTTGGTGGTGTACTTATAAAGAAATATACAAACGAATACTCTAAAAGGTTGGTGTACTTATAAATAAATATACAAACGAATACTCTAAAAGGCTGGTGTACTTATAAACAAATATACAAACGAATATTGTAAAAGGTTGGTGGTATACTTATAAACAAATATACAAACGAATACTCTAAAAGGCTGGTGTACTTATAAAGAAATATACAAACGAATACTGTAAAAGGTTGGTGTACTTATAAACAAATATACAAACGAATACTCTAAAAGGTTGGTGGTGTACTTATCAAGAAATATACAAACGAATACTCTAAAAGGTTGGTGTAGTTATAAAAATATATACAAACGAATACTCTAAAAGGTTGGTGGAGTACTTATAAAAAATATATACAAACGAATACTCTAAAAGGTTGGTGGTGTACTTATAAACAAATATACAAACTAATACTCTAAAAGGTTGGTGGTGTACTTATAAAAATATATACAAACGAATACTCTAAAAGGTTGGTGGTGTAGTTATAAAGAAATATACAAACGAATACTCTAAAAGGTTGGTGTACTTATAAACAAATATACAAACGAATACTCTAAAAGGTTTGTGTACTTATAAACAAATATACAAACGAATACTCTAAAAGGTTGGTGTACTTATAAACAAATATACAAACGAATACTCTAAAAGGTTGGTGGTGTACTGATAAACAAATATACAAACGAATACTCTAAAAGTTCGGTGTACTTATAAACAAATATACAAACGAATACTCTAAAAGATAGGTGTACTAATCAACAAATATACAAACGAATACTCTAAAAGGTTTGTGTACTTATAAACAAATATACAAACGAATACTCTAAAAGGTTGGTGTATTTATAAACAAATATACAAACGAATACTCTAAAAGGTTGGTGTACTTATAAAGAAATATACAAACGAATACTCTAAAAGGTTGGTGTACTTATAAAGAAATATACAAACGAATACTCTAAAAGGTTGGTGTACTTATAAAGAAATATACAAACGAATACTCTAAAAGGTTGGTGTACTTATAAACAAATATACAAACGAATACTCTAAAAGGTTGGTGTACTTATAAACAAATATACAAACGAATACTCTAAAAGGTTGGTGGTGTACTTATAAAAAAATATACAAACGAATACTCTAAAAGGTTGGTGGTGTACTTATAAAGAAATATACAAACGAATACTCTAAAAGGTTGGTGTACTTATAAACAAATATACAAACGAATACTCTAAAAGATTTGTGTACTTATAAACAAATATACAAACGAATACTCTAAAAGGTTGGTATACTTATCAACAAATATACAAACGAATACTGTAAAAGGTTGGTGGTGTACTGATAAACAAATATACAAACGAATACTCTAAAAGGTTGGTGGTGTAGTTATAAAGAAATATACAAACGAATACTCTAAAAGGTTGGTGTACTTATAAACAAATATACAAACGAATACTCTAAAAGATTTGTGTACTTATAAACAAATATACAAACGAATACTCTAAAAGATTTGCGTACTTATAAACAAATATACAAACGAATACTCTAAAAGGTTGGTGTACTTATCAACAAATATACAAACGAATACTCTAAAAGGTTGGTGTACTTATAAACAAATATACAAACGAATACTCTAAAAGGTTGGTGTACTTATAAATAAATATACAAACGAATACTCTAAAAGGTTGGTGTACTTATAAAGAAATATACAAACGAATACTCTAAAAGGTTGGTGTACTTATAAACAAATATACAAACGAATACTCTAAAAGGTTGGTGGTGTACTTATAAAGAAATATACAAATAAACGAATACTCTAAAAGGTTGGTGTACTTATAAACAAATATACAAACGAATACTCTAAAAGGTTCGTAGTGTATTTATAAAGAAATAAACAAACGAATACTCTTAAAGGTTGGTGTAGTTATAAAAATATATACAAACGAATACTCTAAAAGGTTGGTGTACTTATAAACAAATATATAAACGAATACTCTAAAAGGTTGGTGTACTTATAAACAAATATACAAACGAATACTCTAAAAGGTTGGTGGTGTACTTATAAAAAATATATACAAACGAATACTCTAAAAGGTTGGTGGTGTACTTATAAAGAAATATACAAACGAATACTCTAAAAGGTTGGTGTACTTATAAACAAATATACAAACGAATACTCTAAAAGGTTGGTGTATTTATAAACAAATATACAAACGAATACTCTAAAAGGTTGTTGTACTTATAAAGAAATATACAAACGAATACTCTAAAAGGTGGTGTACTTATAAACAAATATACAAACGAATACTCTAAAAGGTTGGTGTGTACTTATAAACAAATATACAAACGAATACTCTAAAAGGTTGGTGTACTTATAAAGAAATATACAAACGAATACTGTAAAAGGTTGGTGTACTTATAAACAAATATACAAACGAATACTCTAAAAGGTTGGTAGTGTACTTATAAAGAAATATACAAACGAATACTCTAAAAGGTTTGTGTACTTATAAAAATATATACAAACGAATACTCTAAAAGGTTGGTGGTGTACTTATAAAAATATATACAAACGAATACTCTAAAAGGTTGGTGGTGTACTTATAAACAAATATACAAACGAATACTCTAAAAGGTTGGTGGGTGTACTTATAAAAATATATACAAACGAATACTCTAAAAGGTTGGTGGTGTACTTATAAAAAATATACAAACGAATACTCTAAAAGGTTGGTGTACTTATAAACAAATATACAAACGAATACTCTAAAAGGTTGTGTACTTATAAACAAATATACAAACGAATACTCTAAAAGGTTGGTGTACTTATAAAAATATACAAACGAATACTCTAAAAGGTTGGTGGTGTACTTATAAACAAATATACAAACGAATACTCTAAAAGGTTGGTGTACTTATAAACAAATATACAAACGAATACTCTAAAAGGTTGGTGTACTTATAAACAAATATACAAACGAATACTCTAAAAGGTTTGTGTACTTATAAACAAATATACAAACGAATACTCTAAAAGGTTGGTGTACTTATAAACAAATATACAAACGAATACTCTAAAAGGTTTGTGTACTTATAAACAAATATACAAACGAATACTCTAAAAGGTTGGTGTACTTATAAAGAAATATACAAACGAATACTCTAAAAGGTTGGTGTACTTATAAAGAAATATACAAACGAATACTCTAAAAGGTTGGTGTACTTATAAACAAATATACAAACGAATACTCTAAAAGGTTGGTGTACTTATAAACAAATATACAAACGAATACTCTAAAAGGTTGGTGGTGTACTTATAAAAATATATACAAACGAATGCTCTAAAAGGTTGGTGGTGTAGTTATAAAGAAATATACAAACGAATACTCTAAAAGGTTGGTGTACTTATAAACAAATATACAAACGAATACTCTAAAAGGTTGGTGTACTTATAAACAAATATACAAACGAATACTCTAAAAGGTTGGTGTACTTATCAACAAATATACAAACGAATACTCTAAAAGGTTGGTGGTGTACTTATAAACAAATATACAAACGAATACTCTAAAAGGTTGGTGTACTTATAAACAAATATACAAACGAATACTCTAAAAGGTTGGTGTACTTATAAACAAATATACAAACGAATACTCTAAAAGGTTTGTGTACTTATAAACAAATATACAAACGAATACTCTAAAAGGTTGGTGTACTTATAAACAAATATACAAACGAATACTCTAAAAGATTTGTGTACTTATAAACAAATATACAAACGAATACTCTAAAAGGTTGGTATACTTATCAACAAATATACAAACGAATACTGTAAAAGGTTGGTGGTGTACTGATAAACAAATATACAAACGAATACTCTAAAAGATCGGTGTAGCTATAAACAAATATACAAACGAATACTCTAAAAGATTGGTGCACTAATAAACAAATATACAAACGAATACTCTAAAAGGTTTGTGTACTTATCAACAAATATACAAACGAATACTCTAAAAGGTTGGTGTACTTATAAACAAATATACAAACGAATACTCTAAAAGGTTGGTGGTGTACTTACAAAGAAATATACAAACGAATACTCTAAAAGGTTGGTGTACTTATAAACAAATATTCAAACGAATACTCTAAAAGGTTTGGTGTACTTATAACAAATATACAAACGAATACTCTAAAAGGTTGGTGTACTTATAAAAAAATATACAAACGAATACTCTAAAAGGTTGGTGGTGTACTTATAAAGAAATATACAAACGAATACTCTAAAAGATTGGTGTACTTATAAACAAATATACAAACGAATACTCTAAAAGATTTGTGTACTTATAAACAAATATACAAACGAATACTCTAAAAGATTTGGTGTACTTATAAACAAATATACAAACGAATACTCTAAAAGGTTGGTGTACTTATAAACAAATATACAAACGAATACTCTAAAAGGTTGGTGTACTTATAAACAAATATACAAACGAATACTCTAAAAGGTTGGTGTACTTATAAATAAATGTACAAACGAATACTCTAAAAGGTTGGTGTACTTATAAAGAAATATACAAACGAATAATCTAAAAGTCTGGTGTACTTATAAAGAAATATACAAACGAATACTGTAAAAGGTTGGTGGTGTACTGATAAACAAATATACAAACGAATACTCTAAAAGATCGGTGTAGCTATAAACAAATATACAAACGAATACTCTAAAAGATTGGTGTACTAATAAACAAATATACAAACGAATACTCTAAAAGGTTTGTGTACTTATAAACAAATATACAAACGAATACTCTAAAAGGTTGGTGTACTTATAAACAAATATACAAACGAATACTCTAAAAGGTTGGTGGTGTAGTTATAAAGAAATATACAAACGAATACTCTAAAAGGTTGGTGTACTTATAAACAAATAAACAAACGAATACTCTAAAAGGTTTGTGTACTTATCAACAAATATACAAACGAATACTCTAAAAGGTTGGTGTACTTATAAACAAATATACAAACGAATACTCTAAAAGGTTGGTGGTGTAGTTATAAAGAAATATACAAACGAATACTCTAAAAGGTTGGTGTACTTATAAACAAATATACAAACGAATACTCTAAAAGATTTGTGTACTTATAAACAAATATACAAACGAATACTCTAAAAGGTTTGTGTACTTATAAACAAATATACAAACGAATACTCTAAAAGGTTGGTGTACTTATAAACAAATATACAAACGAATACTCTAAAAGGTTGGTGTACTTATCAACAAATATACAAACGAATACTCTAAAAGGTTGGTGTACTTATAAATAAATGTACAAACGAATACTCCAAAAGGTTGGTGTACTTATAAAGAAATATACAAACGAATACTCTAAAAGTCTGGTGTACTTATAAAGAAATATACAAACGAATACTCTAAAAGGTAGGTGTACTTATAAACAAATATACAAACGAATACTCTAAAAGGTTGGTGGTGTACTTATAAAGAAATATACAAAACGAATACTCTAAAAGGTTGGTGTACTTATAAAAATATATACAAACGAATACTCTAAAAGGTTGGTGGTGTACTTATAAAGAAATATACAAAAAACGAATACTCTAAAAGGTTGGTGTACTTATAAAAAATATACAAACGAATACTCTAAAAGGTTGGTGGAGTACTTATAAAAAATATATACAAACGAATACTCTAAAAGGTTGGTGTACTTATAAAAATATATACAAACGAATACTCTAAAAGGTTGGTGGAGTACTTATAAAAAATATATACAAACGAATACTCTAAAAGGTTGGTGGTGTACTTATAAAGAAATATACAAACGAATACTCTAAAAGGTTGGTGTACTTATAAACAAATATACAAACGAATACTCTAAAAGGTTTGTGTACTTATAAACAAATATACAAACGAATACTCTAAAAGGTTGGTGTACTTATCAACAAATATACAAACGAATACTCTAAAAGGTTGGTGGTGTACTTATAAACAAATATACAAACGAATACTCTAAAAGGTCGGTGTACTTATAAACAAATATACAAACGAATACTCTAAAAGATTGGTGTACTAATAAACAAATATACAAACGAATACTCTAAAAGGTTTGTGTACTTATAAACAAATATACAAACGAATACTCTAAAAGGTTGGTGTACTTATAAACAAATATACAAACGAATACTCTAAAAGGTTGGTGTACTTATAAAGAAATATACAAACGAATACTCTAAAAGGTTGGTGTACTTATAAAGAAATATACAAACGAATACTCTAAAAGGCTGGTGTACTTATAAAGAAATATACAAACGAATACTGTAAAAGGTTGGTGTACTTATAAATAAATATACAAACGAATACTCTAAAAGGTTGGTGTATTTATAATTAAATATACAAAAGAATACTCTAAAAGGTTGGTGGTGTACTTATAAAAAAATATACAAACGAATACTCTAAAAGGTTGGTGGTGTAGTTATAAAGAAATATACAAACGAATACTCTAAAAGGTTGGTGTACTTATAAACAAATATACAAACGAATACTCTAAAAGATTTGTGTACTTATAAACAAATATACAAACGAATACTCTAAAAGGTTGGTGTAGTTATAAAAATATATACAAACGAATACTCTAAAAGGTTGGTGGTGTACTTATAAACAAATATACAAACGAATACTCTAAAAGGTTTGTGTACTTATAAACAAATATACAAACGAATACTCTAAAAGGTTGGTGTACTTATAAACAAATATACAAACGAATACTCTAAAAGGTTGGTGGTGTACTTATAAACAAATATACAAACGAATACTCTAAAAGGTTGGTGTACTTATAAAGAAATATACAAACGAATACTCTAAAAGGTTGGTGTACTTATAAACAAATATACAAACGAATACTCTAAAGGGTTGGTGTATTTATAAACAAATATACAAACGAATACTCTAAAAGGTTGATGGTGTACTTATAAAAAAATATACAAACGAATACTCTAAAAGGTTGGTGGTGTACTTATAAAGAAATATACAAACGAATACTCTAAAAGGTTGGTGTACTTATAAACAAATATACAAACGAATACTCTAAAAGATTTGGTGTACTTATAAACAAATATACAAACGAATACTCTAAAAGGTTGGTGTACTTATAAACAAATATACAAACGAATACTCTAAAAGGTTGGTGGTGTACTTATAAACAAATATACAAACGAATACTCTAAAAGATTTGTGTACTTATAAACAAATATACAAACGAATACTCTAAAAGGTTGGTGTACTTATAAACAAATATACAAACGAATACTCTAAAAGGTTGGTGGTGTACTTATAAACAAATATACAAACGAATACTCTAAAAGTTCGGTGTACTTATAAACAAATATACAAACGAATACTCTAAAAGATTGGTGTACTTATAAACAAATATACAAACGAATACTCTAAAAGGTTTGTGTACTTATAAACAAATATACAAACGAATACTCTAAAAGGTTGGTGTACTTATAAACAAATATACAAACGAATACTCTAAAAGGTTGGTGGTGTACTTATAAACAAATATACAAACGAATACTCTAAAAGGTTGGTAGTGTACTTATAAAGAAATATACAAACGAATACTCTAAAAGGTTGGTGTAGTTATAAAAATATATACAAACGAATACTCTAAAAGGTTGGTGGTGTACTTATAAAAAAAATATATACAAACGAATACTCTAAAAGGTTGGTGTACTTATAAACAAATACAAACGAATACTCTAAAAGGTTGGTGTACTTATAAACAAATATACAAACGAATACTCTAAAAGGTTTGTGTACTTATAAATAAATATACAAACGAATACTCTAAAAGGTTGGTGTATTTATAAACAAATATACAAACGAATACTCTAAAAGGTTGGTGTACTTATAAAGAAATATACAAACGAATACTCTAAAAGGTTGGTGTACTTATAAAGAAATATACAAACGAATACTCTAAAAGGCTGGTGTACTTATAAAGAAATATACAAACGAATACTGTAAAAGGTTGGTGTACTTATAAATAAATATACAAACGAATACTCTAAAAGGTTGGTGTATTTATAATTAAATATACAAAAGAATACTCTAAAAGGTTGGTGGTGTACTTATAAAAAAATATACAAACGAATACTCTAAAAGGTTGGTGGTGTACTTATAAAGAAATATACAAACGAATACTCTAAAAGGTTGGTGTACTTATAAACAAATATACAAACGAATACTCTAAAAGATTTGTGTACTTATAAACAAATATACAAACGAATACTCTAAAAGGTTGGTGTACTTATCAACAAATATACAAACGAATACTCTAAAAGGTTAGTGGTGTACTTATAAACAAATATACAAACGAATACTCTAAAAGGTTGGTGTACTTATAAACAAATATACAAACGAATACTCTAAAAGGTTGGTGTTCTTATAAATAAATATACAAACGAATACTCTAAAAGGTTTGTGTACTTATAAACAAATATACAAACGAATACTCTAAAAGGTTGGTTGTACTTATAAACAAATATACAAACGAATACTCTAAAAGGTTTGTGTACTTATAAACAAATATACAAACGAATACTCTAAAAGGTTTGCGTACTTATAAACAAATATACAAACGAATACTCTAAAAGGTTGGTGTACTTATAAACAAATATACAAACGAATACTCTAAAAGGTTGGTGTACTTATAAACAAATATACAAACGAATACTCTAAAAGGTTGGTGTACTTATAAACAAATATACAAACGAATACTCTAAAAGGTTGGTGTACTTATAAAGAAATATACAAACGAATACTCTAAAAGGTTGGTGTACTTATAAAGAAATATATAAACGAATACTGTAAAAGGTAGGTGTACTTATAAACAAATATACAAACGAATACTCTAAAAGGTTGGTGGTGTACTTATAAAGAAATATACAAATTAAACGAATACTCTAAAAGGTTGGTGTAGTTATAAAAATATATACAAACGAATACTCTAAAAGGTTGGTGTACTTATAAAGAAATATACAAATTAAACGAATACTCTAAAAGGTTGGTGTAGTTATAAAAATATATACAAACGAATACTCTAAAAGGTTGGTGGTGTACTTATAAAAAATATATACAAACGAATACTCTAAAAGGTTGGTGTACTTATAAAAATATATACAAACGAATACTCTAAAAGGTTGGTGGTGTACTTATAAAAAATATATACAAACGAATACTCTAAAAGGTTGGTGGTGTACTTATAAAGAAATATACAAACGAATACTCTAAAAGGTTGGTGTACTTATAAACAAATATATAAACGAATACTCTAAAAGGTTTGTGTACTTATAAACAAATATACAAACGAATACTCTAAAAGGTTGGTGTACTTATCAACAAATATACAAACGAATACTCTAAAAGGTTGGTGGTGTACTGATAAACAAATATACAAACGAATACTCTAAAAGGTCGGTGTACTTATAAACAAATATACAAACGAATACTCTAAAAGATTGGTGTACTAATAAACAAATATACAAACGAATACTCTAAAAGGTTTGTGTACTTATAAACAAATATACAAACGAATACTCTAAAAGTTTGGTGTATTTATAAACAAATATACAAACGAATACTCTAAAAGGTTGGTGTACTTATAAAGAAATATACAAACGAATACTCTAAAAGGTTGGTGTAATTATAAAGAAATATACAAACGAATACTCTAAAAGGCTGGTGTACTTATAAAGAAATATACAAACGAATACTGTAAAAGGTTGGTGTACTTATAAATAAATATACAAACGAATACTCTAAAGGGTTGGTGTATTTATAAATAAATATACAAAAGAATACTCTAAAAGGTTGGTGGTGTACTTATAAAAATATATACAAACGAATACTCTAAAAGGTTGGTGGTGTAGTTATAAAGAAATATACAAACGAATACTCTAAAAGGTTGGTGTACTTATAAACAAATATACAAACGAATACTCTAAAAGATTTGTGTACTTATAAACAAATACACAAACGAATACTCTAAAAGGTTGGTGTACTTATCAACAAATATACAAACGAATACTCTAAAAGGTTGATGGTGTACTGATAAACAAATATACAAACGAATACTCTAAAAGATTTGTGTACTTATAAACAAATATACAAACGAATACTCTAAAAGGTTGGTGTACTTATGAACAAATATACAAACGAATACTCTAAAAGGTTGGTGGTGTACTGATAAACAAATATACAAACGAATACTCTAAAAGGCTGGTGTACTTATAAAGAAATATACAAACGAATACTGTAAAAGGTTGGTGTACTTATAAATAAATATACAAACGAATACTCTAAAGGGTTGGTGTATTTATAAATAAATATACAAAAGAATACTCTAAAAGGTTGATGGTGTACTTATAAAAAAATATACAAACGAATACTCTAAAAGGTTGGTGGTGTAGTTATAAAGAAATATACAAACGAATACTCTAAAAGGTTGGTGTACTTATAAACAAATATACAAACGAATACTCTAAAAGATTTGTGTACTTATAAACAAATACACAAACGAATACTCTAAAAGGTTGGTGTACTTATCAACAAATATACAAACGAATACTCTAAAAGGTTGATGGTGTACTGATAAACAAATATACAAACGAATACTCTAAAAGATTTGTGTACTTATAAACAAATATACAAACGAATACTCTAAAAGGTTGGTGTACTTATGAACAAATATACAAACGAATACTCTAAAAGGTTGGTGGTGTACTGATAAACAAATATACAAACGAATACTCTAAAAGGTCGGTGTACTTATAAACAAATATACAAACGAATACTCTAAAAGATTGGTGTACTAATAAACAAATATACAAACGAATACTCCAAAAGGTTTGTGTACTTATAAACAAATATACAAACGAATACTCTAAAAGCTTGGTGTACTTATAAACAAATATACAAACGAATACTCTAAAAGGTTGGTGGTGTAGTTATAAACAAATATACAAACGAATACTCTAAAAGGTTGGTAGTGTACTTATAAAGAAATATACAAACGAATACTCTAAAAGGTTGGTGTAGTTATCAAAATATATACAAACGCATACTCTAAAAGGTTGGTGGTGTACTTATAAAAAAATATATACAAACGAATACTCTAAAAGGTTGGTGTACCTATAAACAAATACAAACGAATACTCTAAAAGGTTGGTGTACTAATCAACAAATATACAAACGAATACTCTAAAAGATTTGTGTACTTATAAACAAATATACAAACGAATACTCTAAAAGGTTGGTGTATTTATAAACAAATATACAAACGAATACTCTAAAAGGTTGGTGTACTTATAAAGAAATATACAAACGAATACTCTAAAAGGTTGGTGTACTTATAAAGAAATATACAAACGAATACTCTAAAAGGCTGGTGTACTTATAAATAAATATACAAACGAATACTCTAAAAGGTTGGTGTACTTATAAATAAATATACAAACGAATACTCTAAAAGGTTGGTGTATTTATAAATAAATATACAAAAGAATACTCTAAAAGGTTGGTGGTGTACTTATAAAAAAATATACAAACGAATACTCTAAAAGGTTGGTGGTGTAGTTATAAAGAAATATACAAACGAATACTCTAAAAGGTTGGTGTACTTATAAACAAATATACAAACGAATACTCTAAAAGATTTGTGTACTTATAAACAAATATACAAACGAATACTCTAAAAGGTTGGTGTACTTATCAACAAATATACAAACGAATACTCTAAAAGGTTGGTGGTGTACTGATAAACAAATATACAAACGAATACTCTAAAAGGTTGGTGTAGCTATAAACAAATATACAAACGAATACTCTAAAAGATTGGTGTACTTATAAACAAATATACAAACTAATACTCTAAAAGGTTTGTGTACTTATAAACAAATATACAAACGAATACTCTAAAAGGTTGGTGTACTTATAAACAAATATACAAACGAATACTCTAAAAGGTTTGTGTACTTATAAACAAATATACAAACGAATACTCTAAAATATTTGTGTACTTATAAACAAATATACAAACGAATACTCTAAAAGGTTTGTGTACTTATAAACAAATATACAAACGAATACTCTAAAAGGTTGGTGTACTTATAAACAAATATACAAACGAATACTCTAAAAGGTTGGTGTACTTATAAAGAAATATACAAACGAATACTATAAAAGGTTGGTGTACTTATAAAGAAATATACAAACGAATAATCTAAAAGTCTGGTGTACTTATAAAGAAATATACAAACGAATACTGTAAAAGGTTGGTGTACTTATAAACAAATATACAAACGAATACTCTAAAAGGTTGGTGGTGTACTTATAAAGAAATATACAAATAAACGAATACTCTAAAAGGTTGGTGTACTTATAAAAATATATACAAACGAATACTCTAAAAGGTTGGTGGTGTACTTATCAAGAAATATACAAATAAACGAATACTCTAAAAGGTTGGTGTACTTATAAAAATATATACAAACGAATACTCTAAAAGGTTGGTGGTGTACTTATAAACAAATATACAAACGAATACTCTAAAAGGTTGGTGTAGTTATAAAAATATATACAAACGAATACTCTAAAAGGTTGGTGGAGTACTTATAAAAAATATATACAAACGAATACTCTAAAAGGTTGGTGGTGTAGTTATAAAGAAATATACAAACGAATACTCTAAAAGGTTGGTGTACTTATAAACAAATATACAAACGAATACTCTAAAAGGTTTGTGTACTTATAAACAAATATACAAACGAATACTCTAAAAGGTTGGTGTACTTATAAACAAATATACAAACGAATACTCTAAAAGGTTGGTGGTGTACTTATAAACAAATATACAAACGAATACTCTAAAAGGTTGGTGTACTTATAAACAAATATACAAACGAATACTCTAAAAGGTTGGTGTACTTATAAACAAATATACAAACGAATACTCTAAAAGGTTTGTGTACTTATAAACAAATATACAAACGAATACTCTAAAAGTTTGGTGTATTTATAAACAAATATACAAACGAATACTCTAAAAGGTTGGTGTACTTATAAAGAAATATACAAACGAATACTCTAAAAGGTTGGTGTACTTATAAAGAAATATACAAACGAACACTCTAAAAGGCTGGTGTACTTATAAAGAAATATACAAACGAATACTGTAAAAGGTTGGTGTACTTATAAATAAATATACAAACGAATACTCTAAAAGGTTGGTGTACTTATAAATAAATATACAAAAGAATACTCTAAAAGGTTGGTGGTGTACTTATAAAGAAATATACAAACGAATACTGTAAAAGGTTGGTGTACTTATAAACAAATATACAAACGAATACTCTAAAAGGTTGGTGTACTTATAAACAAATATACAAACGAATACTCTAAAAGGTTGGTGTACTTATAAACAAATATACAAACGAATACTCTAAAAGGTTGATGGTGTACTTATAAACAAATATACAAACGAATACTCTAAAAGGTTTGTGTACTTATAAACAAATATACAAACGAATACTCTAAAAGGTTGGTGTACTTATAAACAAATATACAAACGAATACTCTAAAAGGTTGGTGGTGTACTTATAAACAAATATACAAACGAATACTCTAAAAGGTTGGTGTACTTATAAACAAATATACAAACGAATACTCTAAAAGATTGGTGTACTAATAAACAAATATACAAACGAATACTCTAAAAGGTTTGTGTACTTATAAACAAACATACAAACGAATACTCTAAAAGGTTGGTGTACTTATAAACAAATATACAAACGAATACTCTAAAAGGTTGGTGGTGTACTTATAAACAAATATATACAAACGAATACTCTAAAAGGTTGGTAGTGTACTTATAAAGAAATATACAAACGAATACTCTAAAAGGTTGGTGTACTTATAAAAATATATACAAACGAATACTCTAAAAGGTTGGTGGTGTGTACTTATAAAAAAATATATACAAACGAATACTCTAAAAGGTTGGTGTACCTATAAACAAATACAAACGAATACTCTAAAAGGTTGGTGTACTTATAAAGAAATATACAAACGAATACTCTAAAAGGCTGGTGTACTTATATACATAAATATACAAACGAATACTGTAAAAGGTTGGTGTACCTATAAACAAATACAAACGAATACTCTAAAAGGTTGGTGTACTAATCAACAAATATACAAACGAATACTCTAAAAGATTTGTGTACTTATAAACAAATATACAAACGAATACTCTAAAAGGTTGGTGTATTTATAAACAAATATACAAACGAATACTCTAAAAGGTTGGTGTACTTATAAAGAAATATACAAACGAATACTCTAAAAGGTTGGTGTACTTATAAAGAAATATACAAACGAATACTCTAAAAGGCTGGTGTACTTATAAATAAATATACAAACGAATACTGTAAAAGGTTGGTGTACTTATAAATAAATATACAAACGAATACTCTAAAAGGTTGGTGGTGTACTTATAAAGAAATATACAAACGAATACTCTAAACGTTTGTTGGTGTACTTATAAAGAAATATAAAAACGAATACTCTAAAAGGTTGGTGTACTTATAAACAAATATACAAACGAATACTCTAAACGTTTGTGTACTTATAAACAAATATACAAACGAATACTCTAAAAGGTTGGTGTACTTATAAACAAATATACAAACGAATACTCTAAAATGTTGGTGGTGTACTTATAAACAAATATACAAACGAATACTCTAAAAGGTTGGTGTACTTATAAACAAATACAAACGAATACTCTAAAAGGTTGGTGTACTTATAAACAAATATACAAACGAATACTCTAAAAGGTTTGTGTACTTATAAACAAATATACAAACGAATACTCTAAAAGGTTGGTGTACTTATAAACAAATATACAAACGAATACTCTAAATACTATTAAGAGGTTGGTGTACTTATAAACAAATATACAAACGAATACTCTAAAAGGTTGGTGTACTTATAAAGAAATATACAAACGAATACTCTAAAAGGTTGGTGTACTTATAAACAAATATACAAACGAATACTCTAAAAGGTTGGTGTACTTATAAACAAATATACAAACGAATACTCTAAAAGGTTGGTGTACTTATAAACAAATATACAAACGAATACTCTAAAAGGTTGGTGTACTTACAAAGAAATATACAAACGAATACTCTAAAAGGTTGGTGTACTTATAAAAAATATACAAACGAATACTCTAAAAGGTTGGTGTACTTATAAACAAATATACAAACGAATACTCTAAAAGGTTGGTGGTGTACTTATAAACAAATATACAAACGAATACTCTAAAAGGTTGGTGTACTTATAAAAAAATATACAAACGAATACTCTAAAAGGTTGGTGTACTTATAAACAAATATACAAACGAATACTCTAAAAGGTTGGTGTACTTATAAACAAATATACAAACGAATACTCTAAAAGGTTGGTGTGTACTTATAAACAAATATACAAACGAATACTCTAAAAGGTTGGTGTACTTATAAAAAATATACAAACGAATACTCTAAAAGGTTGGTGTACTTATAAAAAAATATACAAACGAATACTCTAAAAGGTTGGTGTGTACTTATAAAAAATATACAAACGAATACTCTAAAAGGTTGGTGTACTTATAAAAAATATACAAACGAATACTCTAAAAGGTTTGGTGTACTTATAAACAAATATACAAACGAATACTCTAAAAGGTTGGTGTACTTATAAACAAATATACAAACGAATACTCTAAAAGGTTGGTGGTGTACTTATAAACAAATATACAAACGAATACTCTAAAAGGTTGGTGTACTTATAAACAAATATACAAACGAATACTCTAAAAGGTTGGTGGTGTACTTATAAACAAATATACAAACGAATACTCTAAAAGGTTTGGTGTACTTATAAACAAATATACAAACGAATACTCTAAAAGGTTTGGTGTACTTATAAACAAATATACAAACGAATACTCTAAAAGGTTGGTGTACTTATAAACAAATATACAAACGAATACTCTAAAAGGTTGGTGTACTTATAAAAAAATATACAAACGAATACTCTAAAAGGTTGGTGGTGTACTTATAAAGAAATATACAAACGAATACTCTAAAAGGTTGGTGTACTTATAAACAAATATACAAACGAATACTCTAAAAGGTTTGGTGTACTTATAAACAAATATACAAACGAATACTCTAAAAGGTTGGTGTACTTATAACAAATATACAAACGAATACTCTAAAAGGTTGGTGGTGTACTTATAAACAAATATACAAACGAATACTCTAAAAGGTTGGTGTACTTATAAACAAATATACAAACGAATACTCTAAAAGGTTGGTGTACTTATAAACAAATATACAAACGAATACTCTAAAAGGTTTGTGTACTTATAAACAAATATACAAACGAATACTCTAAAAGGTTGGTGTACTTATAAACAAATATACTAACGAATACTCTAAAAGGTTGGTGTACTTATAAAGAAATATATAAACGAATACTCTAAAAGGTTGGTGTACTTATAAACAAATATACAAACGAATACTCTAAAAGGTTGGTGTACTTATAAAGAAATATACAAACGAATACTCTAAAAGGTTGGTGTACTTATAAAAAATATACAAACGAATACTCTAAAAGGTTGGTGTACTTATAACAAATATACAAACGAATACTCTAAAAGGTTGGTGGTGTACTTATAAAGAAATATACAAACGAATACTCTAAACGTTTGTTGGTGTACTTATAAAGAAATATACAAACGAATACTCTAAAAGGTTGGTGTACTTATAAACAAATACACAAACGAATACTCTAAAAGGTTGGTGTACTTATAAAGAAATATACAAACGAATACTCTAAAATGTTGGTGGTGTACTTATAAACAAATATACAAACGAATACTCTAAAAGGTTGGTGTACTTATAAACAAATATACAAACGAATACTCTAAAAGGTTGGTGTACTTATAACAAATATACAAACGAATACTCTAAAAGGTTGGTGGTGTACTTATAAACAAATATACAAACGAATACTCTAAAAGGTTGGTGTACTTATAAACAAATATACAAACGAATACTCTAAAAGGTTGGTGTACTTATAAACAAATATACAAACGAATACTCTAAAAGGTTGGTGTACTTATAAACAAATATACAAACGAATACTCTAAAAGGTTGGTGTACTTATAAACAAATATACAAACGAATACTCTAAAAGGTTGGTGTACTTATAAACAAATATACAAACGAATACTCTAAAAGGTTGGTGTGTACTTATAAACAAAATATACAAACGAATACTCTAAAAGGTTGGTGTGTACTTATAAAAAATATACAAACGAATACTCTAAAAGGTTGGTGGTGTACTTATAAAAAAAATATACAAACGAATACTCTAAAAGGTTGGTGTACTTATAAACAAATATACAAACGAATACTCTAAAAGGTTGGTGTACTTATAAACAAATATACAAACGAATACTCTAAAAGGTTGGTGTACTTATAAAAAAATATACAAACGAATACTCTAAAAGGTTGGTGTACTTATAAACAAATATACAAACGAATACTCTAAAAGGTTGGTGTACTTATAAAGAAATATACAAACGAATACTCTAAAAGGTTGGTGTACTTATAAACAAATATACAAACGAATACTCTAAAAGGTTGGTGTGTACTTATAAAAAATATACAAACGAATACTCTAAAAGGTTGGTGGTGTACTTATAAAGAAATATACAAACGAATACTCTAAAAGGTTGGTGTACTTATAAAGAAATATACAAACGAATACTCTAAAAGGTTGGTGGTGTACTTATAAACAAATATACAAACGAATACTCTAAAAGGTTGGTGGTGTACTTATAAACAAATATACAAACGAATACTCTAAAAGGTTGGTGGTGTACTTATAAACAAATATACAAACGAATACTCTAAAAGGTTGGTGTACTTATAAACAAATATACAAACGAATACTCTAAAAGGTTGGTGTACTTATAAACAAATATACAAACGAATACTCTAAAAGGTTGGTGTACTTATAAACAAATATACAAACGAATACTCTAAAAGGTTGGTGTACTTATAAACAAATATACAAACGAATACTCTAAAAGGTTGGTGTACTTATAAACAAATATACAAACGAATACTCTAAAAGGTTTGGTGTACTTATAAACAAATATACAAACGAATACTCTAAAAGGTTGGTGTACTTATAAACAAATATACAAACGAATACTCTAAAAGGTTGGTGTACTTATAAACAAATATACAAACGAATACTCTAAAAGGTTGGTGGTGTACTTATAAACAAATATACAAACGAATACTCTAAAATGTTGGTGTACTTATAAACAAATATACAAACGAATACTCTAAAAGGTTGGTGTACTTATAAAAAATATACAAACGAATACTCTAAAAGGTTGGTGTACTTATAAAAAAATATACAAACGAATACTCTAAAAGGTTGGTGGTGTATTTATAAAGAAATATACAAACGAATACTCTAAAAGATTGGTGTACTTATAAACAAATATACAAACGAATACTCTAAAAGGTTGGTGGTGTACTTACAAACAAATATACAAACGAATACTCTAAATACTACTAAGAGGTTGGTGTACTTATAAACAAATATACAAACGAATACTCTAAAAGGTTGGTGTACTTATAAAGAAATATACAAACGAATACTCTAAAAGGTTGGTGTACTTATAAACAAATATACAAACGAATACTCTAAAAGGTTGGTGTGTACTTATAAAAAATATACAAACGAATACTCTAAAAGGTTGGTGTACTTATAAACAAATATACAAACGAATACTCTAAAAGGTTGGTGGTGTACTTATAAACAAAATATACAAACGAATACTCTAAAAGGTTGGTGTACTTATAAACAAATATACAAACGAATACTCTAAAAGGTTGGTGTACTTATAAACAAATATACAAACGAATACTCTAAAAGGTTGGTGTACTTATAAAAATATATACAAACGAATACTCTAAAGGTTGGTGGTGTACTTATAAGAAATATACAAACGAATACTCTAAAAGGTTGGTGTACTTATAAAATATATACAAACGAATACTCTAAAAGGTTGGTGTGTACTTATAAACAAATATACAAACGAATACTCTAAAAGGTTGGTGTACTTATAAAAAAATATACAAACGAATACTCTAAAAGGTTGGTGGTGTACTTATAAAAAATATACAAACGAATACTCTAAAAGGTTGGTGTACTTATAAAAAAATATACAAACGAATACTCTAAAAGGTTGGGTGTACTTATAAACAAATATACAAACGAATACTCTAAAAGGTTGGTGGTGTACTTATAAACAAATATACAAACGAATACTCTAAAAGGTTGGTGTACTTATAAACAAATATACAAACGAATACTCTAAAAAGGTTGGTGTGTACTTATAAACAAATATACAAACGAATACTCTAAAAGGTTGGTGTACTTATAACAAATATACAAACGAATACTCTAAAAGGTTGGTGGTGTACTTATAAACAAATATACAAACGAATACTCTAAAAGGTTGGTGTACTTATAAACAAATATACAAACGAATACTCTAAAAGGTTGGTGTACTTATAAACAAATATACAAACGAATACTCTAAAAGGTTGGTGTGTACTTATAAACAAATATACAAACGAATACTCTAAAAGGTTGGTGTACTTATAAAATATACAAACGAATACTCTAAAAGGTTGGTGTACTTATAAACAAATATACAAACGAATACTCTAAAAGGTTGGTGTACTTATAAAAAATATACAAACGAATACTCTAAAAGGTTGGTGTACTTATAAAGAAATATACAAACGAATACTCTAAAAGGTTGGTGTGTACTTATAAACAAATATACAAACGAATACTCTAAAAGGTTGGTGTACTTATAAAAAAATATACAAACGAATACTCTAAAAGGTTGGTGGTGTACTTATAAAGAAATATACAAACGAATACTCTAAAAGGTTGGTGTGTACTTATAAACAAATATACAAACGAATACTCTAAAAGGTTGGTGTACTTATAAACAAATATACAAACGAATACTCTAAAAGGTTTGTGGTGTACTTATAAACAAATATACAAACGAATACTCTAAAAGGTTGGTGGTGTACTTATAAACAAATATACAAACGAATACTCTAAAAGGTTGGTGGTGTACTTATAAACAAATATACAAACGAATACTCTAAAAGGTTGGTGTACTTATAAACAAATATACAAACGAATACTCTAAAAGGTTGGTGTACTTATAAACAAATATACAAACGAATACTCTAAAAGGTTGGTGGTGTACTTATAAACAAATATACAAACGAATACTCTAAAAGGTTGGTGTACTTATAAACAAATATACAAACGAATACTCTAAAAGGTTGGTGTACTTATAAACAAATATACAAACGAATACTCTAAAAGGTTGGTGTACTTATAAACAAATATACAAACGAATACTCTAAAAGGTTGGTGTACTTATAAACAAATATACAAACGAATACTCTAAAAGGTTGGTGTGTACTTATAAACAAATATACAAACGAATACTCTAAAAGGTTGGTGTACTTATAAACAAATATACAAACGAATACTCTAAAAGGTTGGTGTACTTATAAACAAATATACAAACGTATATACAAACGAATACTCTAAAAGGTTGGTGGTGTACTTATAAACAAATATACAAACGAATACTCTAAAAGGTTGGTGGTGTGTACTTATAAACAAATATACAAACGAATACTCTAAAAGGTTGGTGTACTTATAAACAAATACAAACGAATACTCTAAAAGGTTGGTGTGTACTTATAAACAAATATACAAACGAATACTCTAAAAGGTTGGTGTGTACTTATAAACAAATATACAAACGAATACTCTAAAAGGTTGGTGTACTTATAAACAAATATACAAACGAATACTCTAAAAGGTTGGTGGTGTACTTATAAACAAATATACAAACGAATACTCTAAAAGGTTGGTGTACTTATAAACAAATATACAAACGAATACTCTAAAAGGTTGGTGTACTTATAAACAAATATACAAACGAATACTCTAAAAGGTTGGTGGTGTACTTATAAAAAAATATATACAAACGAATACTCTAAAAGGTTGGTGTACTTATAAACAAATATACAAACGAATACTCTAAAAGGTTGGTGTACTTATAAACAAATATACAAACGAATACTCTAAAAGGTTGGTGGTGTACTTATAAACAAATATACAAACGAATACTCTAAAAGGTTGGTGTACTTATAAACAAATATACAAACGAATACTCTAAAAGGTTGGTGTACTTATAAACAAATATACAAACGAATACTCTAAAAGGTTTGGTGTACTTATAAACAAATATACAAACGAATACTCTAAAAGGTTGGTGTACTTATAAACAAATATACAAACGAATACTCTAAAAGGTTGGTGGTGTACTTATAAAAAAATATACAAACGAATACTCTAAAAGGTTGGTGTGTACTTATAAAAAAATATATACAAACGAATACTCTAAAAGGTTGGTGTACTTATAAACAAATATACAAACGAATACTCTAAAAGGTTGGTGTACTTATAAACAAATATACAAACGAATACTCTAAAAGGTTGGTGTACTTATAAAAATATACAAACGAATACTCTAAAAGGTTGGTGTACTTATAAACAAATATACAAACGAATACTCTAAAAGGTGGTGTACTTATAAAGAAATATATAAACGAATACTCTAAAAGGTTGGTGTACTTATAAACAAATATACAAACGAATACTCTAAAAGGTTGGTGTACTTATAAACAAATATACAAACGAATACTCTAAAAGGTTGGTGGTGTACTTATAAACAAATATACAAACGAATACTCTAAAAGGTTGGTGTACTTATAAAGAAAATATACAAACGAATACTCTAAAAGGTTGGTGGTGTACTTATAAACAAATATACAAACGAATACTCTAAAAGGTTTGGTAACTTATAAACAAATATACAAACGAATACTCTAAAAGGTTGGTGTACTTATAAACAAATATACAAACGAATACTCTAAATACTATTAAGAGGTTGGTGTACTTATAAACAAATATACAAACGAATACTCTAAAAGGTTGGTGTACTTATAAAGAAATATACAAACGAATACTCTAAAAGGTTGGTGTACTTATAAACAAATATACTAACGAATACTCTAAAAGGTTGGTGTACTTATAAACAAATATACAAACGAATACTCTAAAAGGTTGGTGTACTTATAAACAAATATACAAACGAATACTCTAAAATGTTGGTGGTGTACTTATAAACAAATATACAAACGAATACTCTAAAAGGTTGGTGTACTTATAAACAAATATACAAACGAATACTCTAAAAGGTTGGTGTACTTATAAACAAATATACAAACGAATACTCTAAAAGGTTGGTGGTGTACTTATAAACAAATATACAAACGAATACTCTAAAAGGTTGGTGTACTTATAAACAAATATACAAACGAATACTCTAAAAGGTTGGTGGTGTACTTATAAACAAATATACAAACGAATACTCTAAAAGGTGTGTACTTATAAACAAATATACAAACGAATACTCTAAAAGGTTGGTGTACTTATAAACAAATATACAAACGAATACTCTAAAAGGTTGGTGGTGTACTTATAAACAAATATACAAACGAATACTCTAAAAGGTTGGTGGTGTGTACTTATAAACAAATATACAAACGAATACTCTAAAAGGTTGGTGTACTTATAAACAAATATACAAACGAATACTCTAAAAGGTTGGTGTACTTATAAAGAAATATACAAACGAATACTCTAAAAGGTTGGTGTACTTATATAAAAAATATACAAACGAATACTCTAAAAGGTTGGTGTACTTATAAAAATATACAAACGAATACTCTAAAAGGTTGGTGGTGTACTTATAAAAAAATATACAAACGAATACTCTAAAAGGTTGGTGTACTTATAAACAAATATACAAACGAATACTCTAAAAGGTTGGTGTACTTATAAAAAATATACAAACGAATACTCTAAAAGGTTGGTGTACTTATAAACAAATATACAAACGAATACTCTAAAAGGTTGGTGGTGTACTTATAAACAAATATACAAACGAATACTCTAAAAGGTTGGTGTACTTATAAACAAATATACAAACGAATACTCTAAAAGGTTGGTGGTGTACTTATAAACAAATATACAAACGAATACTCTAAAAGGTTGGTGTACTTATAAACAAATATACAAACGAATACTCTAAAAGGTTGGTGTACTTATAAACAAATATACAAACGAATACTCTAAAAGGTTGGTGGTGTACTTATAAACAAATATACAAACGAATACTCTAAAAGGTTGGTGTGTACTTATAAACAAATATACAAACGAATACTCTAAAAGGTTGGTGGTGTACTTATAAACAAATATACAAACGAATACTCTAAAAGGTTGGTGTACTTATAAACAAATATACAAACGAATACTCTAAAAGGTTGGTGTACTTATAAACAAATATACAAACGAATACTCTAAAAGGTTGGTGTACTTATAAACAAATATACAAACGAATACTCTAAAAGGTTGGTGTACTTATAAACAAATATACAAACGAATACTCTAAAAGGTTGGTGTACTTATAAAGAAATATACAAACGAATACTCTAAAAGGTTGGTTGTACTTATAAAAAATATACAAACGAATACTCTAAAAGGTTGGTGTACTTATAAACAAATATACAAACGAATACTCTAAAAGGTTGGTGGTGTACTTATAAACAAATATACAAACGAATACTCTAAAAGGTTGGTGTACTTATAAACAAATATACAAACGAATACTCTAAAAAGGTTTGGTGGTGTACTTATAAACAAATATACAAACGAATACTCTAAAAGGTTGGTGGTGTACTTATAAAAAATATACAAACGAATACTCTAAAAGGTTGGTGGTGTACTTATAAAGAAATATACAAACGAATACTCTAAAATGTTGGTGGTGTACTTATAAACAAATATACAAACGAATACTCTAAAAGGTTTGGTGTACTTTTAAACAAATATACAAACGAATACTCTAAAAGGTTGGTGTACTTATAAACAAATATACAAACGAATACTCTAAAAGGTTGGTGTACTTATAAACAAATATACAAACGAATACTCTAAAAGGTTGGTGTACTTATAAACAAATATACAAACGAATACTCTAAAAGGTTGGTGTGTACTTATAAAAAAATATACAAACGAATACTCTAAAAGGTTGGTGTACTTATAAACAAATATACAAACGAATACTCTAAAAGGTTGGTGTACTTATAAAGAAATATACAAACGAATACTCTAAAAGGTTGGTGTACTTATAAAGAAATATACAAACGAATACTCTAAAATGTTGGTGGTGTACTTATAAACAAATATACAAACGAATACTCTAAAAGGTTGGTGTACTTATAAACAAATACAAACGAATACTCTAAAAGGTTGGTGTGTACTTATAAACAAATATACAAACGAATACTCTAAAAGGTTGGTGTACTTATAAAAAAATATACAAACGAATACTCTAAAAGGTTGGTGTACTTATAAACAAATATACAAACGAATACTCTAAAAGGTTGGTGTACTTATAAACAAAATATACAAACGAATACTCTAAAAGGTTGGTGGTGTACTTATAAACAAATATACAAACGAATACTCTAAAAGGTGGTGGTGTACTTATAAACAAATATACAAACGAATACTCTAAAAGGTTGGTGTACTTATAAACAAATATACAAACGAATACTCTAAAAGGTTGGTGTACTTATAAACAATATACAAACGAATACTCTAAAAGGTTGGTGTGTACTTATAAACAAATATACAAACGAATACTCTAAAAGGTTGGTGTACTTATAAACAAATATACAAACGAATACTCTAAAAGGTTGGTGGTGTACTTATAAACAAATATACAAACGAATACTCTAAAAGGTTGGTGTACTTATAAACAAATATACAAACGAATACTCTAAAAGGTTGGTGTACTTATAAACAAATATACAAACGAATACTCTAAAAGGTTTGGTGTACTTATAAACAAATATACAAACGAATACTCTAAAAGGTTGGTGTACTTATAAACAAATATACAAACGAATACTCTAAAAGGTTGGTGTACTTATAAACAAATATACAAACGAATACTCTAAAAGGTTGGTGTACTTATAAAAAATATACAAACGAATACTCTAAAAGGTTGGTGTACTTATAAACAATATACAAACGAATACTCTAAAAGGTTGGTGTACTTATAAACAAATATACAAACGAATACTCTAAAAGGTTGGTGTACTTATAAACAAAATATACAAACGAATACTCTAAAAGGTTGGTGTACTTATAAGAAATATACAAACGAATACTCTAAAAGGTTGGTGTACTTATAAACAAATATACAAACGAATACTCTAAAAGGTTGGTGGTGTACTTATAACAAATATACAAATATACAAACGAATACTCTAAAAGGTTGGTGTACTTATAAAAAATATACAAACGAATACTCTAAAAGGTTGGTGGTGTACTTATAAAAAATATATACAAACGAATACTCTAAAAGGTTGGTGTACTTATAAACAAATATACAAACGAATACTCTAAAAGGTTGGTGTGTACTTATAAACAAATATACAAACGAATACTCTAAAAGGTTGGTGTACTTATAAACAAATATACAAACGAATACTCTAAAAGGTTGGTGGTGTACTTATAAAGAAATATACAAACAATACTCTAAAAGGTTGGTGTACTTATAAACAAATATACAAACGAATACTCTAAAAGGTTGGTGTACTTATAAAAAAATATACAAACGAATACTCTAAAAGGTTGGTGTACTTATAAAAAATATACAAACGAATACTCTAAAAGGTTGGTGTACTTATAAACAAATATACAAACGAATACTCTAAAAGGTTGGTGTACTTATAAAGAAATATACAAACGAATACTCTAAAAGGTTGGTGTACTTATAAACAAATATACAAACGAATACTCTAAAAGGTTGGTGGTGTACTTATAAACAAATATACAAACGAATACTCTAAAAGGTTGGTGTACTTATAAAAATATATACAAACGAATACTCTAAAAGGTTGGTGTACTTATAAAGAATATACAAACGAATACTCTAAAAGGTTGGTGTACTTATAAACATATATACAAACGAATACTCTAAAAGGTTGGTGTACTTATAAACAAATATACAAACGAATACTCTAAAAGGTTGGTGGTGTACTTATAAAGAAATATACAAACGAATACTCTAAAAGGTTGGTGTACTTATAAACAAATATACAAACGAATACTCTAAAAGGTTGGTGGTGTACTTATAAACAAATATACAAACGAATACTCTAAAAGGTTGGTGTGTACTTATAAAAAATATACAAACGAATACTCTAAAAGGTTTGGTGTACTTATAAACAAATATACAAACGAATACTCTAAAAGGTTGGTGTACTTATAAACAAATATACAAACGAATACTCTAAAATGTTGGTGGTGTACTTATAAACAAATATACAAACGAATACTCTAAAAGGTTGGTGTACTTATAAACAAATATACAAACGAATACTCTAAAAGGTTGGTGTACTTATAAACAAAATATACAAACGAATACTCTAAAATGTTGGTGGTGTACTTATAAACAAATATACAAACGAATACTCTAAAAGGTTGGTGTACTTATAAACAAATATACAAACGAATACTCTAAAAGGTTGGTGTACTTATAAAGAAATATACAAACGAATACTCTAAAAGGTTGGTGTACTTATAAACAAATATACAAACGAATACTCTAAAAGGTTGGTGGTGTACTTATAAAGAAATATACAAACGAATACTCTAAACGTTTGGTGGTGTACTTATAAAGAAATATACAAACGAATACTCTAAAAGGTTGGTGTACTTATAAACAAATACAAACGAATACTCTAAAAGGTTGGTGTGTACTTATAAACAAATATACAAACGAATACTCTAAAAGGTTGGTGTGTACTTATAAACAAATATACAAACGAATACTCTAAAAGGTTGGTGTACTTATAAACAAATATACAAAACGAATACTCTAAAAGGTTGGTGTACTTATAAAAAAATATACAAACGAATACTCTAAAAGGTTGGTGGTGTACTTATAAACAAATATACAAACGAATACTCTAAAAGGTTGGTGTATACTTATAAACAAATATACAAACGAATACTCTAAAAGGTTTGGTGTACTTATAAACAAATATACAAACGAATACTCTAAAAGTTGGTGGTGTACTTATAAACAAATATACAAACGAATACTCTAAAAGGTTGGTGGTGTACTTATAAAACAAATATACAAACGAATACTCTAAAAGGTTGGTGTACTTATAAAAATATACAAACGAATACTCTAAAAGGTTGGTGTACTTATAAAGAAATATACAAACGAATACTCTAAAAGGTTGGTGTACTTATAAACATAAATATACAAACGAATACTCTAAAAGGTTGGTGTACTTATAAACAAATATACAAACGAATACTCTAAAAGGTTGGTGGTGTACTTATAAAGAAATATACAAACGAATACTCTAAAAGGTTTGTGTACTTATAAACAAATATACAAACGAATACTCTAAAAGGTTGGTGTAGTTATAAAAATATATACAAACGAATACTCTAAAAGGTTGGTGGAGTACTTATAAAAAAATATACAAACGAATACTCTAAAAGATTTGTGTACTTATAAACAAATATACAAACGAATACTCTAAAAGGTTGGTGTACTTATAAACAAATATACAAACGAATACTCTAAAATGTTGGTGGTGTACTTATAAACAAATATACAAACGAATACTCTAAAAGGTTGGTGTACTTATAAACAAATATACAAACGAATACTCTAAAAGGTTGGTGTACTTATAAACAAATATACAAACGAATACTCTAAAAGGTTTGTGTACTTATAAAACAAATATACAAACGAATACTCTAAAAGGTTGGTGTACTTATAAACAAATATACAAACGAATACTCTAAAAGGTTGGTGGTGTACTTATAAACAAATATACAAACGAATACTCTAAATACTACTAAGAGGTTGGTGTACTTATAAACAAATATACAAACGAATACTCTAAAAGGTTGGTGTACTTATAAAGAAATATACAAACGAATACTCTAAAAGGTTGGTGTACTTATAAAGAAATATACAAACGAATACTCTAAAAGGTTGGTGTACTTATAAAGAAATATACAAACGAATACTCTAAAAGGTTGGTGTACTTATAAACAAATATACAAACGAATACTCTAAAAGGTTGGGTGTAGTTATAAAAATATACAAACGAATACTCTAAAAGGTTGGTGTACTTATAAAGAAATATACAAACGAATACTCTAAAAGGTTGGTGTACTTATAAACAAATATACAAACGAATACTCTAAAAGGTTGGTGTACTTATAAACAAATATACAAACGAATACTCTAAAAGGTTGGTGGTGTACTTATAAAGAAATATACAAACGAATACTCTAAAAGGTTGGTGTACTTATAAACAAATATACAAACGAATACTCTAAAAAGGTTGGTGTACTTATAAACAAATATACAAACGAATACTCTAAAAGGTTGGTGTACTTATAAACAAATATACAAACGAATACTCTAAAAGGTTGGTGTACTTATAAACAAATATACAAACGAATACTCTAAAAGGTTGGTGTACTTATAAACAAATATACAAACGAATACTCTAAAAGGTTGGTGTACTTATAAACAAATATACAAACGAATACTCTAAAAGGTTGGTGTACTTATAAACAAATATACAAACGAATACTCTAAAAGGTTATAGTATACAAACGAATACTCTAAAAGGTTGGTGTATAAACAAATATACAAACGAATACTCTAAAAGGTTGTGGTGTACTTATAAACAAATATACAAACGAATACTCTAAAAGGTTGGTGGTGTACTTATAAAGAAATATACAAACGAATACTCTAAAAGGTTGGTGTACTTATAAAACAAATATACAAACGAATACTCTAAAAGGTTGGTGTACTTATAAACAAATATACAAACGAATACTCTAAAAGGTTGGTGTACTTATAAACAAATATACAAACGAATACTCTAAAAGGTTGGTGTACTTATAAACAAATATACAAACGAATACTCTAAAAGGTTGGTGTGTACTTATAAACAAATATACAAACGAATACTCTAAAAGGTTGGTGTGTACTTATAAAAAATATACAAACGAATACTCTAAAAGGTTGGTGTACTTATAAACAAATATATACAAACGAATACTCTAAAAGGTTGTGTACTTATAAACAAATATACAAACGAATACTCTAAAAGGTTGGTGTACTTATAACAAATATACAAACGAATACTCTAAAAGGTTGGTGGTGTACTTATAAACAAATATACAAACGAATACTCTAAAAGGTTGGTGTACTTATAAACAAATATACAAACGAATACTCTAAAAGGTTGGTGGTGTACTTATAAACAAATATACAAACGAATACTCTAAAAGGTTGGTGTACTTATAAAGAAATATACAAACGAATACTCTAAAAGGTTGGTGTACTTATAAACAAATATACAAACGAATACTCTAAAAGGTTGGTGGTGTACTTATAAACAAATATACAAACGAATACTCTAAATGGTTGGTGTACTTATAAACAAATATACAAACGAATACTCTAAAAGGTTGGTGGTGTACTTATAAAGAAATATACAAACGAATACTCTAAAAGGTTGGTGTACTTATAAACAAATATACAAACGAATACTTTAAAAGGTTGGTGTACTTATAAACAAATATACAAACGAATACTCTAAAAGGTTGGTGTACTTATTAACAAATATACAAACGAATACTCTAAAAGGTTGGTGTGTAGTTATAAAGAAATATACAAACGAATACTCTAAAAGGTTGGTGTACTTATAAACAAATATACAAACGAATACTCTAAAAGGTTTGTGTACTTATAAACAAATATACAAACGAATACTCTAAAAGGTTGGTGTACTTATCAACAAATATACAAACGAATACTCTAAAAGGTTGGTGGTGTACTTATAAACAAATATACAAACGAATACTCTAAAAGGTTGGTGTACTTATAAACAAATATATACAAACGAATACTCTAAAAGGTTGGTGTACTTATAAACAAATATACAAACGAATACTCTAAAAGGTTGGTGTACTTATAAACAAATATACAAACGAATACTCTAAAAGGTTGGTGTACTTATAAACAAATATACAAACGAATACTCTAAAAGGTTGGTGTACTTATAAACAAATATACAAACGAATACTCTAAAAGGTTGGTGTACTTATAAAGAAATATACAAACGAATACTCTAAAAGGTTGGTGTGTACTTATAAAGAAATATACAAACGAATACTCTAAAAGGTTGGTGTACTTATAAAGAAATATACAAACGAATACTCTAAAAGGTTGGTGTACTTATAAACAAATATACAAACGAATACTCTAAAAGGTTGGTGGTGTACTTATAAACAAATATACAAATTAAACGAATACTCTAAAAGGTTGGTGTACTTATAAACAATATATACAAACGAATACTCTAAAAGGTTGGTGGTGTACTTATCAAGAAATATACAAACGAATACTCTAAAAGGTTGGTGTACTTATAAACAAATATACAAACGAATACTCTAAAAGGTTGGTGGAGTACTTATAAAAAATATATACAAACGAATACTCTAAAAGGTTGGTGTACTTATAAAACAAATATACAAACGAATACTCTAAAAGGTTGGTGGTGTACTTATAAACAAATATACAAACGAATACTCTAAAAGGTTGGTGTGTAGTTATAAACAAATATACAAACGAATACTCTAAAAGGTTTGTGGTGTACTTATAAACAAATATACAAACGAATACTCTAAAAGGTTGTGTGTACTTATAAACAAATATACAAACGAATACTCTAAAAGGTTGGTGGTGTACTTATAAACAAATATACAAACGAATACTCTAAAAGGTTGGTGTGTACTTATAAACAAATATACAAACGAATACTCTAAAAGGTTGGTGTGTACTTATAAAGAAATATACAAACGAATACTCTAAAAGGTTGGTGTACTTATAAAGAAATATACAAACGAATACTCTAAAAGGTTGGTGTACTTATAAAGAAATATACAAACGAATACTCTAAAAGGTTGGTCTACTTATAAACAAATATACAAACGAATACTCTAAAAGGTTGGTGTATTTATAAACAAATATACAAACGAATACTCTAAAAGGTTGGTGTACTTATAAAGAAATATACAAACGAATACTCTAAAAGGTTGGTGGTGTACTTATAAAAAAATATACAAACGAATACTCTAAAAGGTTGGTGTACTTATAAAACAAATATACAAACGAATACTCTAAAAGGTTGGTGTACTTATAAACAAATATACAAACGAATACTCTAAAAGGTTGGTGTACTTATAAACAAATATACAAACGAATACTCTAAAAGGTTGGTGTACTTATAAAAAAATATACAAACGAATACTCTAAAAGGTTGGTGTGTACTTATAAACAAATATACAAACGAATACTCTAAAAGGTTGGTGGTGTACTTATAAACAAATATACAAACGAATACTCTAAAAGGTTGGTGTGTACTTATAAACAAATATACAAACGAATACTCTAAAAGGTTGGTGTACTTATAAACAAATATACAAACGAATACTCTAAAAGGTTTGTGTACTTATAAACAAATATACAAACGAATACTCTAAAAGGTTGGTGTGTACTTATAAACAAATATACAAACGAATACTCTAAAAGGTTGGTGTGTACTTATAAACAAATATACAAACGAATACTCTAAAAGGTTGGTGTACTTATAAAACAAATATACAAACGAATACTCTAAAAGGTTGTGGTGTACTTATAAACAAATATACAAACGAATACTCTAAAAGGTTGGTAGTGTACTTATAAAGAAATATACAAACGAATACTCTAAAAGGTTGGTGTAGTTATAAACAAATATACAAACGAATACTCTAAAAGGTTGGTGTACTTAAACAAATATACAAACGAATACTCTAAAAGGTTGGTGTACTTATAAACAAATATACAAACGAATACTCTAAAAGGTTGGTGTACTTATAAACAAATATACAAACGAATACTCTAAAAGGTTGGTGGTGTAGTTATAAACAAATATACAAACGAATACTCTAAAAGGTTGGTGTACTTATAAAAAAATATACAAACGAATACTCTAAAAGGTTGGTGTACTTATAAACAAATATACAAACGAATACTCTAAAAGGTTGGTGTACTTATAAACAAATATACAAACGAATACTCTAAAAGGTTGGTGGTGTACTTATAAACAAATATACAAACGAATACTCTAAAAGGTTTGGTGTACTTATAAACAAATATACAAACGAATACTCTAAAAGGTTGGTGTGTACTTATAAACAAATATACAAACGAATACTCTAAAAGGTTGTGTGTACTTATAAACAAATATACAAACGAATACTCTAAAAGGTTGGTGTGTATTTATAAACAAATATACAAACGAATACTCTAAAAGGTTGGTGTACTTATAAACAAATATACAAACGAATACTCTAAAAGGTTGGTGTACTTATAAAGAAATATACAAACGAATACTCTAAAAGGCTGGTGTACTTATAAAGAAATATACAAACGAATACTCTAAAAGGTTGGTGTACTTATAAATAAATATACAAACGAATACTCTAAAAGGTTGGTGTACTTATAAAAAAATATACAAACGAATACTCTAAAAGGTTGGTGTACTTATAAACAAATATACAAACGAATACTCTAAAAGGTTGGTGGAGTACTTATAAAAAATATATACAAACGAATACTCTAAAAGGTTGGTGGTGTACTTATAAACAAATATACAAAATAATACTCTAAAAGATTTGTGTACTTATAAACAAATATACAAACGAATACTCTAAAAGGTTGGTGTACTTATAAACAAATATACAAACGAATACTCTAAAAGGTTGGTGGTGTACTGATAAACAAATATACAAACGAATACTCTAAAAGGTTTGTGTACTTATAAACAAATATACAAACGAATACTCTAAAAGGTTGGTGTACTTATAAACAAATATACAAACGAATACTCTAAAAGGTTGGTGTACTTATAAAGAAATATACAAACGAATACTCTAAAATACTCTGGTTGGTGTACTTATAAACAAATATACAAACGAATACTCTAAAAGGTTGGTGTACTTATAAACAAATATACAAACGAATACTCTAAAAGGTTGGTGTACTTATAAACAAATATACAAACGAATACTCTAAAAGGTTGGTGTACTTATAAACAAATATACAAACGAATACTCTAAAAGGTTGGTGTACTTATAAACAAATATACAAACGAATACTCTAAAAGATTGGTGGTGTACTTATAAACAAATATACAAACGAATACTCTAAAAGGTTGGTGGTGTACTTATAAAGGATATACAAACGAATACTCTAAAAGGTTGGTGTACTTATAAACAAATATACAAACGAATACTCTAAAAGGTTTGGTGTACTTATAAACAAATATACAAACGAATACTCTAAAAGGTTGGTGTACTTATAAACAAATATACAAACGAATACTCTAAAAAGGTTGGTGTACTTATAAACAAATATACAAACGAATACTCTAAAAGGTTGGTGTACTTATAAACAAATATATACAAACGAATACTCTAAAAGGTTGGTGTACTTATAAACAAATATACAAACGAATACTCTAAAAGGTTGGTGTACTTATAACAAATATACAAACGAATACTCTAAAAGGTTGGTGTGTAGTACTTATAAACAATATACAAACGAATACTACTTATAAACAAATATACAAACGAATACTCTAAAAGGTTTGTGTACTTATAAACAAATATACAAACGAATACTCTAAAAGGTTGGTGTACTTATAAACAAATATACAAACGAATACTCTAAAAGGTTGGTGTACTTATAAACAAATATACAAACGAATACTCTAAAAGGTTGGTGTGTACTTATAAACAAATATACAAAACGAATACTCTAAAAGGTTTGGTGTACTTATAAACAAATATACAAACGAATACTCTAAAAGGTTGGTGTACTTATAAACAAATATACAAACGAATACTCTAAAAGGTTGTGGTGTACTTATAAAGAAATATACAAACGAATACTCTAAAAGGTTGGTGTACTTATAAAAAAATATACAAACGAATACTCTAAAAGGTTGGTGGTGTACTTATAAAGAAATATACAAACGAATACTCTAAAAGGTTGGTGTACTTATAAAGAAATATACAAACGAATACTCTAAAAGGTTGGTGTACTTATAAAAAAATATACAAACGAATACTCTAAAAGGTTGGTGGTGTACTTATAAAAAATATACAAACGAATACTCTAAAAGGTTGGTGGTGTACTTATAAACAAATATACAAACGAATACTCTAAAAGGTTGGTGTACTTATAAACAAATATACAAACGAATACTCTAAAAGGTTGGTGGTGTACTTATAAACAAATATATACAAACGAATACTCTAAAAGGTTGGTGTGTACTTATAAAGCAAATATACAAACGAATACTCTAAAAGGTTGGTGTACTTATAAACAAATATACAAACGAATACTCTAAAAGGTTGGTGTACTTATAAACAAATATACAAACGAATACTCTAAAAGGTTTGTGTACTTAAAACAAATATACAAACGAATACTCTAAAAGGTTGGTGTACTTATAAACAAATATACAAACGAATACTCTAAAAGGTTGGTGGTGTACTTATAAACAAATATACAAACGAATACTCTAAAAGGTGGTTGTACTTATAAACAAATATACAAACGAATACTCTAAAAGGTTGGTGTACTTATAAACAAATATACAAACGAATACTCTAAAAGGTTGGTGGTGTACTTATAAAGAAATATACAAACGAATACTCTAAAAGGTTGGTGTACTTATAAACAAATATACAAACGAATACTCTAAAAGGTTGGTGTACTTATAAACAAATATACAAACGAATACTCTAAAAGGTTTGGTGGTGTACTTATAAAGAAATATACAAACGAATACTCTAAAAAGGTTGGTGTACTTATAAATAAATATACAAACGAATACTCTAAAAGGGTGGTGTACTTATAAACAAATATACAAACGAATACTCTAAAAGGTTGGTGGTGTACTTATAAAACAAATATACAAAACGAATACTCTAAAAGGTTGGTGGTGTAGTTATAAAGAAATATACAAACGAATACTCTAAAAGGTTGGTGTACTTATAAACAAATATACAAAACGAATACTCTAAAAGGTTGGTGTACTTATAAACAAATATACAAACGAATACTCTAAAAGGTTGGTTGTGTACTTATAAACAAATATACAAACGAATACTCTAAAAGGTTGGTGGTGTACTTATAAACAAATATACAAACGAATACTCTAAAAGGTTGGTGTACTTATAAACAAATATACAAACGAATACTCTAAAAGGTTGGTGTACTTATAAACAAATATACAAACGAATACTCTAAAAGGTTGGTGTACTTATAAACAAATATACAAACGAATACTCTAAAAGGTTGGTGTGTACTTATAAAGAAATATACAAACGAATACTCTAAAAGGTTTGGTGTACTTATAAACAAATATACAAACGAATACTCTAAAAGGTTGGTGTACTTATAAACAAATATACAAACGAATACTCTAAAATGTTGGTGGTGTACTTATAAACAAATGTACAAACGAATACTCTAAAAGGTTTGGTAACTTATAAACAAATATACAAACGAATACTCTAAAAGGTTGGTGTACTTATAAACAAATATACAAACGAATACTCTAAATACTATTAAGAGGTTGGTGTACTTATAAACAAATATACAAACGAATACTCTAAAAGGTTGGTGTACTTATAAAGAAATATACAAACGAATACTCTAAAAGGTTGGTGTACTTATAAACAAATATACAAACGAATACTCTAAAAAGGTTGGTGGTGTACTTATAAACAAATATACAAACGAATACTCTAAAAGGTCGGTGTGTACTTATAAACAAATATACAAACGAATACTCTAAAAGATTGGTGTACTAATAAACAAATATACAAACGAATACTCTAAAAGGTTTGTGTACTTATAAACAAATATACAAACGAATACTCTAAAAGGTTTGGTGTACTTATAAACAAATATACAAACGAATACTCTAAAAGGTTGGTGGTGTAGTTATAAACAAATATACAAACGAATACTCTAAAAGGTTTGGTGGTGTACTTATAAACAAATATACAAACGAATACTCTAAAAGGTTGGTGTACTTATAAACAAATATACAAACGAATACTCTAAAAGGTTGGTGTACTTATAAACAAATATACAAACGAATACTCTAAAAGGTTGGTGTACTTATAAACAAATATACAAACGAATACTCTAAAAGGTTGGTGTACTTATAAACAAATATACAAACGAATACTCTAAAAGGTTGGTGTACTTATAAACAAATATACAAACGAATACTCTAAAAAGGTTGGTGGTGTACTTATAAACAAATATACAAACGAATACTCTAAAAGGTTGGTGTACTTATAAACAAATATACAAACGAATACTCTAAAAGGTTGGTGTACTTATAAACAAATATACAAACGAATACTCTAAAAGGTTGGTGTACTTATAAAGAAATATACAAACGAATACTCTAAAAAGGTTGGTGTACTTATAAAAAATATATACAAACGAATACTCTAAAAGGTTGGTGTACTTATAAATAAATATACAAAAACGAATACTCTAAAAGGTTGGTGTACTTATAAAAAAATATACAAACGAATACTCTAAAAGGTTGGTGTACTTATAAAAAAATATACAAACGAATACTCTAAAAGGTTGGTGGTGTACTTATAAAAATTATACAAACGAATACTCTAAAAGGTTGGTGTGTACTTATAAACAAATATACAACAAACGAATACTCTAAAAGGTTTGGTGTACTTATAAACAAATATACAAACGAATACTCTAAAAGGTTTGTGTACTTATAAACAAATATACAAACGAATACTCTAAAAGGTTGGTGTAGTTATAAAAATATATACAAACGAATACTCTAAAAGGTTGGTGGTGTACTTATAAAAAAATATACAAACGAATACTCTAAAAGGTTGGTGTACTTATAAAAAAATATACAAACGAATACTCTAAAAGGTTTGGTGTACTTATAAACAAATATACAAACGAATACTCTAAAAGGTTGGTGTACTTATAAACAAATATACAAACGAATACTCTAAAAGGTTTGTGTACTTATAAACAAATATACAAACGAATACTCTAAAAGGTTGGTGTGTACTTATAAACAAATATACAAACGAATACTCTAAAAGGTTGGTGTACTTATAAACAAATATACAAACGAATACTCTAAAAGGTGGTGTACTTATAAACAAATATACAAACGAATACTCTAAAAGGTTGGTGTACTTATAAAAAAATATACAAACGAATACTCTAAAAGGTTGGTGGTGTACTTATAAAGAAATATACAAACGAATACTCTAAAAGGTTGGTGTACTTATAAAGAAATATACAAACGAATACTCTAAAAGGTTGGTGTACTTATAAACAAATATACAAACGAATACTCTAAAAGGTTGGTGGTGTACTTATAAAGAAATATACAAATTAAACGAATACTCTAAAAGGTTTGGTGTAGTTATAAAAAAATATATACAAACGAATACTCTAAAAGGTTGGTGGAGTACTTATAAAAGAAATACAAAAACGAATACTCTAAAAGGTTGGTGTACTTATAAAAACAAATATACAAACGAATACTCTAAAAGGTTGGTGGTGTACTTATAAAAAATATACAAACGAATACTCTAAAAGGTTGGTGGTGTACTTATAAAAAAATATACAAACGAATACTCTAAAAGGTTGGTGGTGTACTTATAAAAATAAACAAATATAAACGAATACTCTAAAAGGTTGGTGTACTTATAAACAAATATACAAACGAATACTCTAAAAGGTTGGTGTACTTATAAACAAATATACAAACGAATACTCTAAAAGGTTGGTGTATACTTATAAACAAATATACAAACGAATACTCTAAAAGGTTGGTGGTGTACTTATAAAACAAATATACAAACGAATACTCTAAAAGGTTGGTGTACTTATAAACAAATATATACAAACGAATACTCTAAAAGGTTGGTGGTACTTATAAACAAATATACAAACGAATACTCTAAAAGGTTTGTGTACTTATAAACAAATATACAAACGAATACTCTAAAAGGTTGGTGTACTTATAAACAAATATACAAACGAATACTCTAAAAGGTTGGTGTGTACTTATAAACAAATATACAAACGAATACTCTAAAAGGTTGGTGTACTTATAAAGAAATATACAAACGAATACTCTAAAAGGTTGGTGTACTTATAAACAAATATACAAACGAATACTCTAAAAGGTTGGTGGTGTACTTATAAACAAATATACAAACGAATACTCTAAAAGGTTGGTGTGTACTTATAAACAAATATACAAACGAATACTCTAAAAGGTTGGTGTACTTATAAACAAATATACAAACGAATACTCTAAAAGGTTGGTGTACTTATAAACAAATATACAAACGAATACTCTAAAAGGTTTGGTGTACTTATAAACAAATATACAAACGAATACTCTAAAAGATGGTGTACTTATAAACAAATATACAAACGAATACTCTAAAAGGTTTGGTGTACTTATAAACAAATATACAAACGAATACTCTAAAAGGTTGGTGTACTTATAAACAAATATACAAACGAATACTCTAAAAGGTTGGTGTACTTATAAACAAATATACAAACGAATACTCTAAAAGGTTGGTGTACTTATAAACAAATATACAAACGAATACTCTAAAAGGTTGGTGTACTTATAAACAAATATACAAACGAATACTCTAAAAGGTTGGTGTACTTATAAAAAATATACAAACGAATACTAAAAGGTTGGTGGTGTACTTATATAAACAAATATACAAACGAATACTCTAAAAGGTTGGTGTACTTATAAAAATATATACAAACGAATACTCTAAAAGGTTGGTGTACTTATAAACAAATATACAAACGAATACTCTAAAAGGTTGGTGGTGTACTTATAAACAAATATACAAACGAATACTCTAAAAGGTTGGTGTACTTATAAACAAATATACAAACGAATACTCTAAAAGGTTGGTGTACTTATAAACAAATATACAAACGAATACTCTAAAAGGTTGGTGTACTTATAAACAAATATACAAACGAATACTCTAAAAGGTTGGTGTACTTATAAACAAATATACAAACGAATACTCTAAAAGGTTTTTGTGTACTTATAAACAAATATACAAACGAATACTAAAAGGTTGGTGTACTTATAAACAAATATACAAACGAATACTCTAAAAGGTTGGTGGTGTACTTATAAACAAATATACAAACGAATACTCTAAAAGGTGGTGTACTTATAAACAAATATACAAACGAATACTCTAAAAGGTTGGTGTACTTATAAACAAATATACAAACGAATACTCTAAAGGTTTGGTGTACTTATAAACAAATATACAAACGAATACTCTAAAAAGGTTGGTGTACTTATAAACAAATATACAAACGAATACTCTAAAAGGTTGGTGGTGTACTTATAAACAAATATACAAACGAATACTCTAAAAGGTTGGTGTACTTATAAACAAATATACAAACGAATACTCTAAAAGGTTTGGTGTACTTATAAACAAATATACAAACGAATACTCTAAAAGGTTGGTGGTGTACTTATAAAAAAATATACAAACGAATACTCTAAAAGGTTGGTGTACTTATAAACAAATATACAAACGAATACTCTAAAAGGTTGGTGTACTAATCAACAAATATACAAACGAATACTCTAAAAGGTTGGTTGTACTTATAAACAAATATACAAACGAATACTCTAAAAGGTTGGTGTACTTATAAACAAATATACAAACGAATACTCTAAAAGGTTGGTGTACTTATAAAAATATACAAACGAATACTCTAAAAGGTTGGTGTACTTATAAAGAAATATACAAACGAATACTCTAAAAGGTTGGTGTACTTTAAAAAGAAATATACAAACGAATACTCTAAAAGGTTGGTGTACTTATAAATAAATATACAAAATACTCTAAAAGGTTGGTGTACTTATAAACAAATATACAAACGAATACTCTAAAAGGTTGGTGTACTTATAAAGAAATATACAAACGAATACTCTAAAAGGTTGGTGTACTTATAAACAAATATACAAACGAATACTCTAAAAGGTTTGGTGTACTTATAAACAAATATACAAACGAATACTCTAAAAGGTTGGTGGTGTACTTATAAACAAATATACAAACGAATACTCTAAAGGTTGGTTGTGTACTTATAACAAATATACAAACGAATACTCTAAAAGGTTGGTGTAGTTATAAAATATATACAAACGAATACTCTAAAAGGTTGGTGGTGTACTTATAAAAATATATACAAACGAATACTCTAAAAGGTTGGTGTACTTATAAACAAATATACAAACGAATACTCTAAAAGGTTTGTGTACTTATAAACAAATATACAAACGAATACTCTAAAAGGTTGGTGTACTTATAAACAAATATACAAACGAATACTCTAAAAGGTTGGTGGTGTACTTATAAACAAAATATACAAACGAATACTCTAAAAGGTTGGTGTACTTATAAACAAATATACAAACGAATACTCTAAAAGGTTGGTGTAGTACTTATAAACAAATATACAAACGAATACTCTAAAAGGTTGGTGTACTTATAAACAAATATACAAACGAATACTCTAAAAGGTTGGTGTACTTATAAACAAATATACAAACGAATACTCTAAAAGGTTGGTGGTGTACTTATAAAGAAATATACAAACGAATACTCTAAAAGGTTGGTGTACTTATAAACAAATATACAAACGAATACTCTAAAAGGTTGGTGTACTTATAAAGAAATATACAAACGAATACTCTAAAAGGTTTGGTGTACTTATAAACAAATACAAACGAATACTCTAAAAGGTTGGTGTACTTATAAAGAAATATACAAACGAATACTCTAAAAGGTTGGTGTACTTATTAACAAATATACAAACGAATACTCTAAAAGGTTGGTGGTGTACTTATAAACAAATATACAAAAACGAATACTCTAAAAGGTTGGTGTAGTTATAAAAAAATATACAAACGAATACTCTAAAAGGTTGGTGGAGTACTTATAAGAAATATACAAACGAATACTCTAAAAGGTGGTGTACTTATAAAAAATATATACAAACGAATACTCTAAAAGGTTGGTGTACTTATAAACAAATATACAAACGAATACTCTAAAAGGTTGGTGTACTTATAAACAAATATACAAACGAATACTCTAAAAGGTTGGTGTACTTATAAACAATATATACAAACGAATACTCTAAAAGGTTGGTGGTGTACTTATAAACAAATATACAAACGAATACTCTAAAAGGTTGGTGTACTTATAAACAAATATACAAACGAATACTCTAAAAGGTTGGTGTGTACTTATAAACAAATATACAAACGAATACTCTAAAAGGTTGGTGTACTTATAAACAAATATACAAACGAATACTCTAAAAGGTTGGTGGTGTACTTATAAACAAATATACAAACGAATACTCTAAAAGGTTGGTGTACTTATAAAAATATACAAACGAATACTCTAAAAGGTTGGTGGTGTACTTATAAACAAATATACAAACGAATACTCTAAAAGGTTGGTGTACTTATAAACAAATATACAAACGAATACTCTAAAAGGTTGGTGGTGTACTTATAAATAAATATACAAACGAATACTCTAAAAGGTTTGGTGTACTTATAAAGAAATATACAAACGAATACTCTAAAAGGTTGGTGTGTACTTATAACAAATATACAAACGAATACTCTAAAAGGTTGGTGGTGTACTTATAAACAAATATACAAACGAATACTCTAAAAGGTTGTGTACTTATAAACAAATATACAAACGAATACTCTAAAAGGTTGGTGTACTTATAAACAAATATACAAACGAATACTCTAAAAGGTTTGTGTACTTATAAACAAATATACAAACGAATACTCTAAAAGGTTTTGGTGTACTTATAAAGAAATATACAAACGAATACTCTAATAGGTTGGTGGTGTACTTATAAACAAATATACAAACGAATACTCTAAAAGGTTGGTGGTGTACTTATAAACAAATATACAAACGAATACTCTAAAAGGTTGGTGTACTTATAAACAAATATACAAACGAATACTCTAAAAGGTTGGTGGTGTACTTATAAACAAATATACAAACGAATACTCTAAAAGGTTGGTGTACTTATAAACAAATACAAACGAATACTCTAAAAGGTTGGTGTATTTATAAACAAATATACAAACGAATACTCTAAAAGGTTGTTGTACTTATAAAGAAATATACAAACGAATACTCTAAAAGGTTGGTGTACTTATAAACAAATATACAAACGAATACTCTAAAAGGTTGGTGTACTTATAAAAAAATATACAAACGAATACTCTAAATTTATGTTGGTGTACTTATAAACAAATATACAAACGAATACTCTAAAAGGTTGGTGGTGTACTTATAAAGAAATATACAAACGAATACTCTAAAAGGTTGGTGTGTACTTATAAACAAATATACAAACGAATACTCTAAAAGGTTGGTGGTGTACCTATAAACAAATATACAAACGAATACTCTAAAAGGTTGGTGTACTAATCAACAAATATACAAACGAATACTCTAAAAGGTTGTGTACTTATAAACAAATATACAAACGAATACTCTAAAAGGTTGGTGGTGTATTTATAAACAAATATACAAACGAATACTCTAAAAGGTTGGTGTACTTATAAAGAAATATACAAACGAATACTCTAAAAGGTTGGTGTACTTATAAAGAAATATACAAACGAATACTCTAAAAGGCTGGTGTACTTATAAATAAATATACAAACGAATACTGTAAAAGGTTGGTGTACTTATAAATAAATATACAAACTAATACTCTAAAAGGTTGGTGTATTTATAAATAAATATACAAAAGAATACTCTAAAAGGTTGGTGGTGTACTTATAAAAAAATATACAAACGAATACTCTAAAAGGTTGGTGGTGTAGTTATAAAGAAATATACAAACGAATACTCTAAAAGGTTGGTGTACTTATAAACAAATATACAAACGAATACTCTAAAAGATTTGTGTACTTATAAACAAATATACAAACGAATACTCTAAAAGGTTGGTATACTTATCAACAAATATACAAACGAATACTCTAAAAGGTTGGTGGTGTACTGATAAACAAATATACAAACGAATACTCTAAAAGGTCGGTGTAGCTATAAACAAATATACAAACGAATACTCTAAAAGTTTGGTGTTCTAATAAACAAATATACAAACGAATACTCTAAAAGGTTTGTGTACTTATCAACAAATATACAAACGAATACTCTAAAAGGTTGGTGTACTTATAAACAAATATACAAACGAATACTCTAAAAGATTTGTGTACTTATAAACAAATATACAAACGAATACTCTAAAAGGTTTGCGTACTTATAAACAAATATACAAACAAATACTCTAAAAGGTTGGTGTACTTATAAACAAATATACAAACGAATACTCTGAAAGGTTGGTGTACTTATAAACAAATATACAAACGAATACTCTAAAAGGTTGGTGTACTTATAAATAAATATACAAACGAATACTCTAAAAGGTTGGTGTACTTATAAAGAAATATACAAACGAATAATCTAAAAGTCTGGTGTACTTATAAAGAAATATACAAACGAATACTGTAAAAGGTAGGTGTACTTATAAACAAATATACAAACGAATACTCTAAAAGGTTGGTGGTGTAATTATCAAGAAATATACAAATTAAACGAATACTCTAAAAGGTTGGTGTAGTTATAAAAATATATACAAACGAATACTCTAAAAGGTTGGTGGAGTACTTATCAAGAAATATACAAATTAAACGAATACTCTAAAAGGTTGGTGGTGTTATAAAAATATATACAAACGAATACTCTAAAAGGTTGGTGGAGTACTTATAAAAAAAATATACAAACGAATACTCTAAAAGGTTGGTGTAGTTATAAAAATATATACAAACGAATACTCTAAAAGGTTGGTGGAGTACTTATAAAAAATATATACAAACAAATACTCTAAAAGGTTGGTGGTGTAGTTATAAAGAAATATACAACGAATACTCTAAAAGGTTGGTGTACTTATAAACAAATATACAAACGAATACTCTAAAAGGTTTGTGTACTTATAAACAAATATACAAACGAATACTCTAAAAGGTTGGTGTACTTATCAACAAATATACAAACGAATACTCTAAAAGGTTGGTGGTGTACTGATAAACAAATATACAAACGAATACTCTAAAAGGTCGGTGTACTTATAAACAAATATACAAACGAATACTCTAAAAGATTGGTGTACTAATGAACAAATATACAAACGAATACTCTAAAAGGTTTGTGTACTTATCAACAAATATACAAACGAATACTCTAAAAGTTTGGTGTATTTATAAACAAATATACAAACGAATACTCTAAAAGGTTGGTGTACTTATAAAGAAATATACAAACGAATACTCTAAAAGGTTGGTGTACTTATAAAGAAATATACAAACGAATACTCTAAAAGGCTGGTGTACTTATAAAGAAATATACAAACGAATACTGTAAAAGGTTGGTGTACTTATAAATAAATATACAAACGAATACTCTAAAAGGTTGGTGTATTTATAAATAAATATACAAAAGAATACTCTAAAAGTTTGGTGGTGTACTCATAAAGAAATATACAAACGAATACTCTAAAAGGTTGGTGTACTTATAAACAAATATACAAACTAATACTCTAAAAGGTTGGTGTACTTATAAACAAATATACAAACGAATACTCTAAAAGGTTGGTGTACTTATCAACAAATATACAAACGAATACTCTAAAAGGTTGATGGTGTACTGATAAACAAATATACAAACGAATACTCTAAAAGATTTGTGTACTTATAAACAAATATACAAACGAATACTCTAAAAGGTTGGTGTACTTATCAACAAATATACAAACGAATACTCTAAATGGTTGGTGGTGTACTGATAAACAAATATACAAACGAATACTCTAAAAGGTCGGTGTACTTATAAACAAATATACAAACGAATACTCTAAAAGATTGGTGTACTAATAAACAAATATACAAACGAATACTCTAAAAGGTTTGTGTACTTATAAACAAACATACAAACGAATACTCTAAAAGCTTGGTGTACTTATAAACAAATATACAAACGAATACTCTAAAAGGTTGGTGGTGTAGTTATAAACAAATATACAAACGAATACTCTAAAAGGTTGGTAGTGTACTTATAAAGAAATATACAAACGAATACTCTAAAAGGTTGGTGTAGTTATAAAAATATATACAAACGAATAATCTAAAAGGTTGGTGGTGTACTTATAAAAAAATATATACAAACGAATACTCTAAAAGGTTGGTGTACCTATAAACAAATACAAACGAATACTCTAAAAGGTTGGTGTACTTATAAAGAAATATACAAACGAATACTCTAAAAGGCTGGTGTACTTATATACATAAATATACAAACGAATACTGTAAAAGGTTGGTGTACTTATACACAAATATACAAACGAATACTCTAAAAGGTTGGTGGTGTACTTATAAAGAAATATACAAACGAATACTCTAAAAGGTTGGTGTACACATAAACAAATATACAAACGAATACTCTAAAAGGTTGGTGTAGTTATAAATATATACAAACGAATACTCTAAAAGGTTGGTGGAGTACTTATAAAAAATATATACAAACGAATACTCTAAAAGGTTGGTGGTGTACATATAAATAAATATACAAACGAATACTCTAAAAGGTTGGTGTACTTATAAAGAAATATACAAACGAATACTCTAAAAGTTTGGTGGTGTACTTATAAAGAAATATACAAACGAATACTCTAAAAGGTTGGTGGTGTACTTATAAACAAATATACAAAAGAATACTCTAAAAGGTTGGTGGTGTAGTTATAAAGAAATATACAAACGAATACTCTAAAAGGTTGGTGTACTTATAAACAAATATACAAACGAATACTCTAAAAGGTTTGTGTACTTATAAACAAATATACAAACGAATACTCTAAAAGGTTGGTGTACTTATCAACAAATATAAAAACGAATACTCTAAAAGGTCGGTGTACTTATAAACAAATATACAAACGAATACTCTAAAAGATTGATGTACTAATAAACAAATATACAAACGAATACTCTAAAAGGTTTGTGTACTTATAAACAAATATACAAACGAATACTCTAAAAGGTTGGTGTACTTATAAACAAATATACAAACGAATACTCTAAAAGGTTGGTGTACTTATAAAGAAATATACAAACGAATACTCTAAAAGGTTGGTGTACTTATAAATAAATATACAAACGAATACTCTAAAACGTTGGTGTAGTTATAAAAATATATACAAACGAATACTCTAAAAGGTTGGTGGAGTACTTATCAAGAAATATACAAACGAATACTCTAAAAGGTTGGTGTACTTATAAACAAATATACAAACGAATACTCTAAATGGTTGGTGGTGTAGTTATAAAGAAATATACAAACGAATACTCTAAAAGGTTGGTGTACTTATAAACAAATATACAAACGAATACTCTAAAAGATTTGTGTACTTATAAACAAATATACAAACGAATACTCTAAAAGGTTTGCGTACTTATAAACAAATATACAAACAAATACTCTAAAAGGTTGGTGTACTTATAAACAAATATACAAACGAATACTCTGAAAGGTTGGTGTACTTATAAACAAATATACAAACGAATACTCTAAAAGGTTGGTGTACTTATAAATAAATATACAAACGAATACTCTAAAAGGTTGGTGTACTTATAAAGAAATATACAAACGAATAATCTAAAAGTCTGGTGTACTTATAAAGAAATATACAAACGAATACTGTAAAAGGTAGGTGTACTTATAAACAAATATACAAACGAATACTCTAAAAGGTTGGTGGTGTACTTATCAAGAAATATACAAATTAAACGAATACTCTAAAAGGTTGGTGTAGTTATAAAAATATATACAAACGAATACTCTAAAAGGTTGGTGGAGTACTTATCAAGAAATATACAAATTAAACGAATACTCTAAAAGGTTGGTGTAGTTATAAAAATATATACAAACGAATACTCTAAAAGGTTGGTGGAGTACTTATAAAAAATATATACAAACGAATACTCTAAAAGGTTGGTGTAGTTATAAAAATATATACAAACGAATACTCTAAAAGGTTGGTGGAGTACTTATAAAAAATATATACAAACGAATACTCTAAAAGGTTGGTGGTGTAGTTATAAAGAAATATACAAACGAATACTCTAAAAGGTTGGTGTACTTATAAACAAATATACAAACGAATACTCTAAAAGGTTTGTGTACTTATAAACAAATATACAAACGAATACTCTAAAAGGTTGGTGTACTTATCAACAAATATACAAACGAATACTCTAAAAGGTTGGTGGTGTACTGATAAACAAATATACAAACGAATACTCTAAAAGGTCGGTGTACTTATAAACAAATATACAAACGAATACTCTAAAAGATTGGTGTACTAATGAACAAATATACAAACGAATACTCTAAAAGGTTTGTGTACTTATCAACAAATATACAAACGAATACTCTAAAAGTTTGGTGTATTTATAAACAAATATACAAACGAATACTCTAAAAAGTTGGTGTACTTATAAAGAAATATACAAACGAATACTCTAAAAGGTTGGTGTACTTATAAAGAAATATACAAACGAATACTCTAAAAGGCTGGTGTACTTATAAAGAAATATACAAACGAATACTGTAAAAGGTTGGTGTACTTATAAATAAATATACAAACGAATACTCTAAAAGGTTGGTGTATTTATAAATAAATATACAAAAGAATACTCTAAAAGGTTGGTGGTGTACTCATAAAGAAATATACAAACGAATACTCTAAAAGGTTGGTGTACTTATAAACAAATATACAAACTAATACTCTAAAAGGTTGGTGTACTTATAAACAAATATACAAACGAATACTCTAAAAGGTTGGTGTACTTATCAACAAATATACAAACGAATACTCTAAAAGGTTGATGGTGTACTGATAAACAAATATACAAACGAATACTCTAAAAGATTTGTGTACTTATAAACAAATATACAAACGAATACTCTAAAAGGTTGGTGTACTTATCAACAAATATACAAACGAATACTCTAAAAGGTTGGTGGTGTACTGATAAACAAATATACAAACGAATACTCTAAAAGGTCGGTGTACTTATAAACAAATATACAAACGAATACTCTAAAAGATTGGTGTACTAATAAACAAATATATCTAAAAGGTTGGTGGTGTACTGATAAACAAATATACAAACGAATACTCTAAAAGGTCGGTGTACTTATAAACAAATATACAAACGAATACTCTAAAAGATTGGTGTACTAATAAACAAATATACAAACGAATACTCTAAAAGGTTTGTGTACTTATAAACAAATATACAAACGAATACTCTAAAAGCTTGGTGTACTTATAAACAAATATACAAACGAATACTCTAAAAGGTTGGTGGTGTAGTTATAAACAAATATACAAACGAATACTCTAAAAGGTTGGTGGTGTACTTATAAAATAATATATACAAACGAATACTCTAAAAGGTTGGTGTACCTATAAACAAATACAAACGAATACTCTAAAAGGTTGGTGTACTTATAAAGAAATATACAAACGAATACTCTAAAAGGCTGGTGTACTTATATACATAAATATACAAACGAATACTGTAAAAGGTTGGTGTACTTATACACAAATATACAAACGAATACTCTAAAAGGTTGGTGGTGTACTTATAAAGAAATATACAAACGAATACTCTAAAAGGTTGGTGTACACATAAACAAATATACAAACGAATACTCTAAAAGGTTGGTGTAGTTATAAAATATATACAAACGAATACTCTAAAAGGTTGGTGGAGTACTTATAAAAAATATATACAAACGAATACTCTAAAAGATTTCTGTACTAATAAACAAATATACAAACGAATACTCTAAAAGGTTGGTGTACTTATCAACAAATATACAAACGAATACTCTAAAAGGTTGGTGGTGTACTGATAAACAAATATACAAACGAATACTCTAAAAGGTCGGTGTACTTATAAACAAATATACAAACGAATACTCTAAAAGATTGGTGTACTAATAAACAAATATACAAACGAATACTCTAAAAGGTTTGTGTACTTATAAACAAATATACAAACGAATACTCTAAAAGCTTGGTGTACTTATAAACAAATATACAAACGAATACTCTAAAAGGTTGGTGGTGTAGTTATAAACAAATATACAAACGAATACTCTAAAAGGTTGGTAGTGTACTTATAAAAAAATATATACAAACGAATACTCTAAAAGGTTGGTGTACCTATAAACAAATACAAACGAATACTCTAAAAGGTTGGTGTACTTATAAAGAAATATACAAACGAATACTCTAAAAGGCTGGTGTACTTATATACATAAATATACAAACGAATACTGTAAAAGGTTGGTGTACTTATACACAAATATACAAACGAATACTCTAAAAGGTTGCTGGTGTACATATAAAGAAATATACAAACGAATACTCTAAAAGGTTGGTGTACTTATAAAGAAATATACAAACGAATACTCTAAAAGTTTGGTGGTGTACTTATAAATAAATATACAAACGAATACTCTAAAAGGTTGGTGGTGTACTTATAAACAAATATACAAAAGAATACTCTAAAAGGTTGGTGGTGTAGTTATAAAGAAATATACAAACGAATACTCTAAAAGGTTGGTGTACAGTACTTATAAACAAATATACAAAAGAATACTCTAAAAGGTTTGTGTACTTATAAACAAATATACAAACGAATACTCTAGAAGGTTGGTGTACTTATCAACAAATATACAAACGAATACTCTAAAAGGTCGGTGTACTTATAAACAAATATACAAACGAATACTCTAAAAGATTGATGTACTAATAAACAAATATACAAACGAATACTCTAAAAGGTTTGTGTACTTATAAACAAATATACAAACGAATACTCTAAAAGGTTGGTGTACTTATAAACAAATATACAAACGAATACTCTAAAAGGTTGGTGTACTTATAAAGAAATATACAAACGAATACTCTAAAAGGTTGGTGTACTTATAAAGAAATATACAAACGAATACTCTAAAAGGCTGGTGTACTTATAAAGAAATATACAAACGAATACTCTAAAAGGTTGGTGTATTTATAAATAAATATACAAAAGAATACTCTAAAAGGTTGGTGTATTTATAAATAAATATACAAAAGAATACTCTAAAAGGTTGGTGGTGTACTTATAAAAAAATATACAAACGAATACTCTAAAAGGTTGGTGTACTTATAAACAAATATACAAACGAATACTCTAAAAGATTTGTGTACTTATAAACAAATATACAAACGAATACTTTAAAAGGTTGGTATACTTATCAACAAATATACATACGAATACTCTAAAAGGTTGGTGGTGTACTGATAAACAAATATACAAACGAATACTCTAAAAGGTCGGTGTAGCTATAAACAAATATACAAACGAATACTCTAAAAGATTGGTGTTCTAATAAACAAATATACAAACGAATACTCTAAAAGGTTTGTGTACTTATCAACAAATATACAAACGAATACTCTAAAAGGTTGGTGTACTTATAAACAAATATACAAACGAATACTCTAAAAGGTTGGTGGTGTAGTTATAAAGAAATATACAAACGAATACTCTAAAAGGTTGGTGTACTTATAAACAAATATACAAACGAATACTCTAAAAGATTTGTGTACTTATAAACAAATATACAAACGAATACTCTAAAAGGTTTGCGTACTTATAAACAAATATACAAACGAATACTCTAAAAGGTTGGTGTACTTATAAACAAATATACAAACGAATACTCTAAAAGGTTGGTGTACTTATAAACAAATATACAAACGAATACTCTAAAAGGTTGGTGTACTTATAAATAAATATACAAACGAATACTCTAAAAGGTTGGTGTACTTATAAAGAAATATACAAACGAATAATCTAAAAGTCTGGTGTACTTATAAAGAAATATACAAACGAATACTGTAAAAGGTAGGTGTACTTATAAACAAATATACAAACGAATACTCTAAAAGGTTGGTGGTGTACTTATCAAGAAATATACAAATTAAACGAATACTCAAAAAGGTTGGTGTAGTTATAAAAATATATAAAAACGAATACTCTAAAAGGTTGGTGGAGTACTTATCAAGAAATATACAAATTAAACGAATACTCTAAAAGGTTGGTGTAGTTATAAAAATATATACAAACGAATACTCTAAAAGGTTGGTGGAGTACTTATAAAAAATATATACAAACGAATACTCTAAAAGGTTGGTGTAGTTATAAAAATATATACAAACGAATACTCTAAAAGGTTGGTGTAGTACTTATCAAGAAATATACAAATTAAACGAATACTCTAAAAGGTTGGTGTAGTTATAAAAATATTTAAAAACGAATACTCTAAAAGGTTGGTGGAGTACTTATCAAGAAATATACAAATTAAACGAATACTCTAAAAGGTTGGTGTAGTTATAAAAATATATACAAACGAATACTCTAAAAGGTTGGTGGAGTACTTATAAAAAATATATACAAACGAATACTCTAAAAGGTTGGTGTAGTTATAAAAATATATACAAACGAATACTCTAAAAGGTTTGTGTACTTATAAACAAATATACAAACGAATACTCTAAAAGCTTGGTGTACTTATAAACAAATATACAAACGAATACTCTAAAAGGTTGGTGGTGTAGTTATAAACAAATATACAAACGAATACTCTAAAAGGTTGGTAGTGTACTTATAAAGAAATATACAAACGAATACTCTAAAAGGTTGGTGTAGTTATAAAAATATATACAAACGAATACTCTAAAAGGTTGGTGTACTTATAAAGAAATATACAAACGAATACTCTAAAAGGCTGGTGTACTTATATACATAAATATACAAACGAATACTGTAAAAGGTTGGTGTACTTATACACAAATATACAAACGAATACTCTAAAAGGTTGGTGGTGTACTTATAAAGAAATATACAAACGAATACTCTAAAAGGTTGGTGTACACATAAACAAATATACAAACGAATACTCTAAAAGGTTGGTGTAGTTATAAAATATATACAAACGAATACTCTAAAAGGTTGGTGGAGTACTTATAAAAAATATATACAAACGAATACTCTAAAAGATTTGTGTACTTATAAACAAATATACAAACGAATACTCTAAAAGGTTGGTGTACTTATCAACAAATATACAAACGAATACTCTAAAAGGTTGGTGGTGTACTGATAAACAAATATACAAACGAATACTCTAAAAGGTCGGTGTACTTATAAACAAATATACAAACGAATACTCTAAAAGATTGGTGTACTAATAAACAAATATACAAACAAATACTCTAAAAGGTTTGTGTACTTATAAACAAATATACAAACGAATACTCTAAAAGCTTGGTTAACTTATAAACAAATATACAAACGAATACTCTAAAAGGTTGGTGGAGTACTTATCAAGAAATATACAAATTAAACGAATACTCTAAAAGGTTGGTGTAGTTATAAAAATATATACAAACGAATACTCTAAAAGGTTGGTGGAGTACTTATAAAAAATATATACAAACGAATACTCTAAAAGGTTGGTGTAGTTATAAAAATATATACAAACGAATACTCTAAAAGGTTGGTGTAGTACTTATCAAGAAATATACAAATTAAACGAATACTCTAAAAGGTTGGTGTAGTTATAAAAATATTTAAAAACGAATACTCTAAAAGGTTGGTGGAGTACTTATCAAGAAATATACAAATTAAACGAATACTCTAAAAGGTTGGTGTAGTTATAAAAATATATACAAACGAATACTCTAAAAGGTTGGTGGAGTACTTATAAAAAATATATACAAACGAATACTCTAAAAGGTTGGTGTAGTTATAAAAATATATACAAACGAATACTCTAAAAGGTTTGTGTACTTATAAACAAATATACAAACGAATACTCTAAAAGCTTGGTGTACTTATAAACAAATATACAAACGAATACTCTAAAAAGTTGGTGGTGTAGTTATAAACAAATATACAAACGAATACTCTAAAAGGTTGGTAGTGTACTTATAAAGAAATATACAAACGAATACTCTAAAAGGTTGGTGTAGTTATAAAAATATATACAAACGAATACTCTAAAAGGTTGGTGTACTTATAAAGAAATATACAAACGAATACTCTAAAAGGCTGGTGTACTTATATACATAAATATACAAACGAATACTGTAAAAGGTTGGTGTACTTATACACAAATATACAAACGAATACTCTAAAAGGTTGGTGGTGTACTTATAAAGAAATATACAAACGAATACTCTAAAAGGTTGGTGTACACATAAACAAATATACAAACGAATACTCTAAAAGGTTGGTGTAGTTATAAAATATATACAAACGAATACTCTAAAAGGTTGGTGGAGTACTTATAAAAAATATATACAAACGAATACTCTAAAAGATTTGTGTACTTATAAACAAATATACAAACGAATACTCTAAAAGGTTGGTGTACTTATCAACAAATATACAAACGAATACTCTAAAAGGTTGGTGGTGTACTGATAAACAAATATACAAACGAATACTCTAAAAGGTCGGTGTACTTATAAACAAATATACAAACGAATACTCTAAAAGATTGGTGTACTAATAAACAAATATACAAACAAATACTCTAAAAGGTTTGTGTACTTATAAACAAATATACAAACGAATACTCTAAAAGCTTGGTTAACTTATAAACAAATATACAAACGAATACTCTAAAAGGTTGGTGGTGTAGTTATAAACAAATATACAAACGAATACTCTAAAAGGTTGGTGTATTTATAAACAAATATACAAACGAATACTCTAAAAGGTTGGTGTACTTATAAAGAAATATACAAACGAATACTCTAAAAGGTTGGTGTACTTATAAAGAAATATACAAACGAATACTCTAAAAGGCTGGTGTACTTATAAAGAAATATACAAACGAATACTGTAAAAGGTTGGTGTACTTATAAATAAATATACAAACGAATACTCTAAAAGGTTGGTGGTGTAGTTATAAAGAAATATACAAACGAATACTCTAAAAGGTTGGTGTACTTATAAACAAATATACAAACGAATACTCTAAAAGATTTGTGTACTTATAAACAAATATACAAACGAATACTCTAAAAGGTTGGTATACTTATCAACAAATATACATACGAATACTCTAAAAGGTTGGTGGTGTACTGATAAACAAATATACAAACGAATACTCTAAAAGGTTGGTGTACTTATAAACAAATATACAAACGAATACTCTAAAAGATTTGTGTACTTATAAACAAATATACAAACGAATACTCTAAAAGGTTTGCGTACTTATAAACAAATATACAAACGAATACTCTAAAAGGTTGGTGTACTTATAAACAAATATACAAACGAATACTCTAAAAGGTTGGTGTACTTATAAACAAATATACAAACGAATACTCTAAAAGGTCGGTGTACTTATAAACAAATATACAAACGAATACTCTAAAAGATTGGTGTACTAATAAACAAATATATAAACGAATACTCTAAAAGGTTTGTGTACTTATAAACAAATATACAAACGAATACTCTAAAAGCTTGGTGTACTTATAAACAAATATACAAACGAATACTCTAAAAAGTTGGTGGTGTAGTTATAAACAAATATACAAACGAATACTCTAAAAGGTTGGTAGTGTACTTATAAAGAAATATACAAACGAATACTCTAAAAGGTTGGTGTAGTTATAAAAATATATACAAACGAATACTCTAAAAGGCTGGTGTACTTATATACATAAATATACAAACGAATACTGTAAAAGGTTGGTGTACTTATACACAAATATACAAACGAATACTCTAAAAGGTTGGTGGTGTACTTATAAAGAAATATACAAACGAATACTCTAAAAGGTTGGTGTACACATAAACAAATATACAAACGAATACTCTAAAAGGTTGGTGTAGTTATAAAATATATACAAACGAATACTCTAAAAGGTTGGTGGAGTACTTATAAAAAATATATACAAACGAATACTCTAAAAGATTTGTGTACTTATAAACAAATATACAAACGAATACTCTAAAAGGTTGGTGTACTTATCAACAAATATACAAACGAATACTCTAAAAGGTTGGTGGTGTACTGATAAACAAATATACAAACGAATACTCTAAAAGGTCGGTGTACTTATAAACAAATATACAAACGAATACTCTAAAAGATTGGTGTACTAATAAACAAATATACAAACAAATACTCTAAAAGGTTTGTGTACTTATAAACAAATATACAAACGAATACTCTAAAAGCTTGGTTAACTTATAAACAAATATACAAACGAATACTCTAAAAGGTTGGTGGTGTAGTTATAAACAAATATACAAACGAATACTCTAAAAGGTTGGTGTATTTATAAACAAATATACAAACGAATACTCTAAAAGGTTGGTGTACTTATAAAGAAATATACAAACGAATACTCTAAAAGGTTGGTGTACTTATAAAGAAATATACAAACGAATACTCTAAAAGGCTGGTGTACTTATAAAGAAATATACAAACGAATACTGTAAAAGGTTGGTGTACTTATAAATAAATATACAAACGAATACTCTAAAAGGTTGGTGGTGTAGTTATAAAGAAATATACAAACGAATACTCTAAAAGGTTGGTGTACTTATAAACAAATATACAAACGAATACTCTAAAAGATTTGTGTACTTATAAACAAATATACAAACGAATACTCTAAAAGGTTGGTATACTTATCAACAAATATACATACGAATACTCTAAAAGGTTGGTGGTGTACTGATAAACAAATATACAAACGAATACTCTAAAAGGTTGGTGTACTTATAAACAAATATACAAACGAATACTCTAAAAGATTTGTGTACTTATAAACAAATATACAAACGAATACTCTAAAAGGTTTGCGTACTTATAAACAAATATACAAACGAATACTCTAAAAGGTTGGTGTACTTATAAACAAATATACAAACGAATACTCTAAAAGGTTGGTGTACTTATAAACAAATATACAAACGAATACTCTAAAAGGTTGGTGTACTTATAAATAAATATACAAACGAATACTCTAAAAGGTTGGTGTACTTATAAAGAAATATACAAACGAATAATCTAAAAGTCTGGTGTACTTATAAAGAAATATACAAACGAATACTGTAAAAGGTAGGTGTACTTATAAACAAATATACAAACGAATACTCTAAAAGGTTGGTGGTGTACTTATCAAGAAATATACAAATTAAACGAATACTCTAAAAGGTTGGTGTAGTTATAAAAATATATAAAAACGAATACTCTAAAAGGTTGGTGGAGTACTTATCAAGAAATATACAAATTAAACGAATACTCTAAAAGGTTGGTGTAGTTATAAAAATATATACAAACGAATACTCTAAAAGGTTGGTGGAGTACTTATAAAAAATATATACAAACGAATACTCTAAAAGGTTGGTGTAGTTATAAAAATATATACAAACGAATACTCTAAAAGCTTGGTGTACTTATAAAACAAATATACCAACGAATGCTCTAAAAGGTTGGTGGTGTAGTTATAAACAAATATACAAACGAATACTCTAAAAGGTTGGTGTATTTATAAACAAATATACAAACGAATGCTCTAAAAGGTTGGTGTACTTATAAAGAAATATACAAACGAATACTCTAAAAGGTTGGTGTACTTATAAACAAATATACAAACGAATATTCTAAAAGGTTGGTGTACTTATCAACAAATATACAAACAAATACTCTAAAAGGTTGGTGGTGTACATATAAAGAAATATACAAACGAATACCCTTAAAGGTTGGTGTACTTATCAACAAATATACAAACGAATACTCTAAAAGGTTGGTGTACTTATAAACAAATATACAAACGAATACTCTAAAAGGTTGGTGTACTTATAAACAAATATACAAACGAATACTCTAAAAGGTTGGTGTACTTATCAACAAATATACAAACGAATGCTCTAAAAGGTTGGTGGTGTACTTATAAAAAAATATATACAAACGAATACTCTAAAAGGTTGGTGTACCTATAAACAAATACAAACGAATACTCTAAAAGGTTGGTGTACTAATCAACAAATATACAAACGAATACTCTAAAAGGTTTGTGTACTTATAAACAAATATACAAACGAATACTCTAAAAGGTTGGTGTATTTATAAAGAAATATACAAACGAATACTCTAAAAGTTTGGTGTACTTATAAAGAAATATACAAACGAATACTCTAAAAGGCTGGTGTACTTATAAAGAAATATACAAACGAATACTGTAAAAGGTTGGTGTACTTATAAATAAATATACAAACTAATACTCTAAAAGGTTGGTGTATTTATAAATAAATATACAAAAGAATACTCTAAAAGGTTGGTGGTGTACTTATAAAAATATATACAAACGAATACTCTAAAAGGTTGGTGGTGTAGTTATAAAGAAATATACAAACGAATACTCTAAAAGGTTGGTGTACTTATAAACAAATATACAAACGAATACTCCAAAAGCTTGGTGTACTTATAAACAAATATACAAACGAATACTCTAAAAGGTTGGTGGTGTAGTTATAAACAAATATACAAACGAATACTCTAAAAGGTTGGTAGTGTACTTATAAAGAAATATACAAACGAATACTCTAAAAGGTTGGTGTAGTTATAAACAAATATACAAAAGAATACTCTAAAAGATTGGTGTACTAATAAACAAATATACAAACGAATACTCTAAAAGGTTTGTGTACTTATAAACAAATATACAAACGAATACTCTAAAAGCTTGGTGTACTTATAAACAAATATACAAACAAATACTCTAAAAGGTTGGTGGTGTAGTTATAAACAAATATACAAACGAATACTCTAAAAGGTTGGTGGAGTACTTATAAAAAATATATACAAACGAATACTCTAAAAGGTTTGTGTACTTATAAACAAATATACAAACGAATACTCTAAAAGGTTGGTGTACTTATCAACAAATATACAAACGAATACTCTAAAAGGTTGGTGGTGTACTGATAAACAAATATACAAACGAATACTCTAAAAGGTCGGTGTACTTATAAACAAATATACAAACGAATACTCTAAAAGATTTGGTGTACTAATGAACAAATATACAAACGAATACTCTAAAAGGTTTGTGTACTTATAAACAAATATACAAACGAATACTCTAAAAGTTTGGTGTATTTATAAACAAATATACAAAAGAATACTCTAAAAGGTTGGTGTACTTATAAAGAAATATACAAACGAATACTCTAAAAGGTTGGCGTACTTATAAAGAAATATACAAACGAATACTCTAAAAGGCTGGTGTACTTATAAAGAAATATACAAACGAATACTGTAAAAGGTTGGTGTACTTATAAATAAATATACAAACGAATACTCTAAAAGGTTGGTGTATTTATAAATAAATATACAAAAGACTACTCTAAAAGGTTGGTGGTGTACTTATAAAAAAATATACAAACGAATACTCTAAAAGGTTGGTGGTGTAGTTATAAAGAAATATACAAACGAATACTCTAAAAGGTTGGTGTACTTATAAACAAATATACAAACGAATACTCTAAAAGATTTGTGTACTTATAAACAAATATACAAACGAATACTCTAAAAGGTTGGTGTACTTATCAACAAATATACAAACGAATACTCTAAAAGGTTGATGGTGTACTGATAAACAAATATACAAACGAATACTCTAAAAGATTTGTGTACTTATAAACAAATATACAAACGAATACTCTAAAAGGTTGGTGTACTTATCAACAAATATACAAACGAATACTCTAAAAGGTTGGTGGTGTACTGATAAACAAATATACAAACGAATACTCTAAAAGGTCGGTGTACTTATAAACAAATATACAAACGAATACTCTAAAAGATTGGTGTACTAATAAACAAATATACAAACGAATACTCTAAAAGGTTTGTGTACATATAAACAAATATACAAACGAATAATCTAAAAGCTTGGTGGTGTAGTGATAAACAAATATACAAACGAATACTCTAAAAGGTTGGTAGTGTACTTATAAAGAAATATACAAACGAATACTCTAAAAGGCTGGTGTACTTATAAACAAATATACAAACGAATACTCTAAAAGTTTGGTGTATTTATAAACAAATATACAAACGAATACTCTAAAAGGTTGGTGTACACATAAACAAATATACAAACGAATACTCTAAAAGGTTGGTGTAGTTATAAAATATATACAAACGAATACTCTAAAAGGTTGGTGGAGTACTTATAAAAAATATATACAAACGAATACTCTAAAAGATTTGTGTACTTATAAACAAATATACAAACGAATACTATAAAAGGTTGGTGTACTTATCAACAAATATACAAACGAATACTCTAAAAGGTTGGTGGTGTACTGATAAACAAATATACAAACGAATACTCTAAAAGGTCGGTGTACTTATAAACAAATATACAAACGAATACTCTAAAAGATTGGTGTACTAATAAACAAATATACAAACGAATACTCTAAAAGGTTTGTGTACTTATAAACAAATATACAAACGAATACTCTAAAAGCTTGGTGTACTTATAAACAAATATACAAACGAATACTCTAAAAGGTTGGTGGTGTAGTTATAAACAAATATACAAACGAATATTCTAAAAGGTTGGTGGTGTACTTATAAAATAATATATACAAACGAATACTCTAAAAGGTTGGTGTACCTATAAACAAATACAAACGAATACTCTAAAAGGTTGGTGTACTTATAAATAAATATACAAACGAATACTCTAAAAGGCTGGTGTACTTATATACATAAATATACAAACGAATACTGTAAAAGGTTGGTGTACTTAAACACAAATATACAAACGAATACTCTAAAAGGTTGGTGGTGTACTTATAAAGAAATATACAAACGAATACTCTAAAAGGTTGGTGTACACATAAACAAATATACAAACGAATACTCTAAAAGGTTGGTGTAGTTATAAAATATATACAAACGAATACTCTAAAAGGTTGGTGGAGTACTTATAAAAAATATATACAAACGAATACTCTAAAAGATTTCTGTACTAATAAACAAATATACAAACGAATACTCTAAAAGGTTGGTGTACTTATCAACAAATATACAAACGAATACTCTAAAAGGTTGGTGGTGTACTGATAAACAAATATACAAACGAATACTCTAAAAGGTCGGTGTACTTATAAACAAATATACAAACGAATACTCTAAAAGATTGGTGTACTAATAAACAAATATACAAACGAATACTCTAAAAGGTTTGTGTACTTATAAACAAATATACAAACGAATACTCTAAAAGCTTGGTGTACTTATAAACAAATATACAAACGAATACTCTAAAAGGTTGGTGGTGTAGTTATAAACAAATATACAAACGAATACTCTAAAAGGTTGGTAGTGTACTTATAAAAAAATATATACAAACGAATACTCTAAAAGGTTGGTGTACCTATAAACAAATACAAACGAATACTCTAAAAGGTTGGTGTACTTATAAAGAAATATACAAACGAATACTCTAAAAGGCTGGTGTACTTATATACATAAATATACAAACGAATACTGTAAAAGGTTGGTGTACTTATACACAAATATACAAACGAATACTCTAAAAGGTTGCTGGTGTACATATAAAGAAATATACAAACGAATACTCTAAAAGGTTGGTGTACTTATAAAGAAATATACAAACGAATACTCTAAAAGTTTGGTGGTGTACTTATAAATAAATATACAAACGAATACTCTAAAAGGTTGGTGGTGTACTTATAAACAAATATACAAAAGAATACTCTAAAAGGTTGGTGGTGTAGTTATAAAGAAATATACAAACGAATACTCTAAAAGGTTGGTGTACTTATAAACAAATATACAAAAGAATACTCTAAAAGGTTTGTGTACTTATAAACAAATATACAAACGAATACTCTAAAAGGTTGGTGTACTTATCAACAAATATACAAACGAATACTCTAAAAGGTCGGTGTACTTATAAACAAATATACAAACGAATACTCTAAAAGATTGATGTACTAATAAACAAATATACAAACGAATACTCTAAAAGGTTTGTGTACTTATAAACAAATATACAAACGAATACTCTAAAAGGTTGGTGTACTTATAAACAAATATACAAACGAATACTCTAAAAGGTTGGTGTACTTATAAAGAAATATACAAACGAATACTCTAAAAGGTTGGTGTACTTATAAAGAAATATACAAACGAATACTCTAAAAGGCTGGTGTACTTATAAAGAAATATACAAACGAATACTCTAAAAGGTTGGTGTATTTATAAATAAATATACAAAAGAATACTCTAAAAGGTTGGTGTATTTATAAATAAATATACAAAAGAATACTCTAAAAGGTTGGTGGTGTACTTATAAAAAAATATACAAACGAATACTCTAAAAGGTTGGTGTACTTATAAACAAATATACAAACGAATACTCTAAAAGATTTGTGTACTTATAAACAAATATACAAACGAATACTTTAAAAGGTTGGTATACTTATCAACAAATATACATACGAATACTCTAAAAGGTTGGTGGTGTACTGATAAACAAATATACAAACGAATACTCTAAAAGGTCGGTGTAGCTATAAACAAATATACAAACGAATACTCTAAAAGATTGGTGTTCTAATAAACAAATATACAAACGAATACTCTAAAAGGTTTGTGTACTTATCAACAAATATACAAACGAATACTCTAAAAGGTTGGTGTACTTATAAACAAATATACAAACGAATACTCTAAAAGGTTGGTGGTGTAGTTATAAAGAAATATACAAACGAATACTCTAAAAGGTTGGTGTACTTATAAACAAATATACAAACGAATACTCTAAAAGATTTGTGTACTTATAAACAAATATACAAACGAATACTCTAAAAGGTTTGCGTACTTATAAACAAATATACAAACGAATACTCTAAAAGGTTGGTGTACTTATAAACAAATATACAAACGAATACTCTAAAAGGTTGGTGTACTTATAAACAAATATACAAACGAATACTCTAAAAGGTTGGTGTACTTATAAATAAATATACAAACGAATACTCTAAAAGGTTGGTGTACTTATAAAGAAATATACAAACGAATAATCTAAAAGTCTGGTGTACTTATAAAGAAATATACAAACGAATACTGTAAAAGGTAGGTGTACTTATAAACAAATATACAAACGAATACTCTAAAAGGTTGGTGGTGTACTTATCAAGAAATATACAAATTAAACGAATACTCAAAAAGGTTGGTGTAGTTATAAAAATATATAAAAACGAATACTCTAAAAGGTTGGTGGAGTACTTATCAAGAAATATACAAATTAAACGAATACTCTAAAAGGTTGGTGTAGTTATAAAAATATATACAAACGAATACTCTAAAAGGTTGGTGGAGTACTTATAAAAAATATATACAAACGAATACTCTAAAAGGTTGGTGTAGTTATAAAAATATATACAAACGAATACTCTAAAAGGTTGGTGTAGTACTTATCAAGAAATATACAAATTAAACGAATACTCTAAAAGGTTGGTGTAGTTATAAAAATATATAAAAACGAATACTCTAAAAGGTTGGTGGAGTACTTATCAAGAAATATACAAATTAAACGAATACTCTAAAAGGTTGGTGTAGTTATAAAAATATATACAAACGAATACTCTAAAAGGTTGGTGGAGTACTTATAAAAAATATATACAAACGAATACTCTAAAAGGTTGGTGTAGTTATAAAAATATATACAAACGAATACTCTAAAAGGTTGGTGGAGTACTTATAAAAAATATATACAAACGAATACTCTAAAAGGTTTGTGTACTTATAAACAAATATACAAACGAATACTCTAAAAGGTTGGTGTACTTATCAACAAATATACAAACGAATACTCTAAAAGGTTGGTGGTGTACTGATAAACAAATATACAAACGAATACTCTAAAAGGTCGGTGTACTTATAAACAAATATACAAACGAATACTCTAAAAGATTGGTGTACTAATAAACAAATATACAAACGAATACTCTAAAAGGTTGGTGTACTTATAAACAAATATACAAACGAATACTCTAAAAGTTTTGTGTACTTATAAACAAATATACAAACGAATACTCTAAAAGGTTGGTGTACTTATCAACAAATATACAAACGAATACTCTAAAAGGTTGGTGGTGTACTGATAAACAAATATACAAACGAATACTCTAAAAGGTCGGTGTACTTATAAACAAATATACAAACGAATACTCTAAAAGATTGGTGTACTAATAAACAAATATACAAACGAATACTCTAAAAGGTTTGTGTACTTATAAACAAATATACAAACGAATACTCTAAAAGGTTGGTGTACTTATAAACAAATATACAAACGAATACTCTAGAAGGTTGATGTACTTATAAAGAAATATACAAACGAATAATCTAAAAGGTTGGTGTACTTATAAAGAAATATACAAACGAATACTCTAAAAGGCTGGTGTACTTATAAAGAAATATACAAACGAATACTGTAAAAGGTTGGTGTACTTATAAACAAATATACAAACGAATACTCTAAAAGGTTGGTGGTGAACTTATAAAGAAATATACAAACGAATACTCTAAAAGGTTGGTGTAGTTATAAAAATATATACAAACGAATACTCTAAAAGGTTGGTGGTGTACTTATCAACAAATATACAAAATAATACTGTAAAAGGTTGGTGGTGTACTTATAAAAAAATATACAAACGAATACTCTAAAAGGTTGGTGGTGTAGTTATAAAGAAATATACAAACGAATACTCTAAAAGGTTGGTGTACTTATAAACAAATATACAAACGAATAATCTAAAAGGTTTGTGTACTTATAAACAAATATACAAACGAATACTCTAAAAGGTTGGTGTACTTATAAACAAATATACAAAAGAATACTCTAAAAGGTTTGTGTACTTATAAACAAATATACAAACGAATATTCTAAAAGGTTGGTGTACTTATCAACAAATATACAAACAAATACTCTAAAAGGTTGGTGGTGTACATATAAAGAAATATACAAACGAATACCCTTAAAGGTTGGTGTACTTATCAACAAATATACAAACAAATACTCTAAAAGGTTGGTGTACTTATAAACAAATATACAAACGAATACTCTAAAAGGTTGGTGTACTTATAAACAAATATACAAACGAATACTCAAAAAGGTTGGTGTACTTATCAACAAATATACAAACGAATGCTCTAAAAGGTTGGTGGTGTACTGATAAACAAATATACAAACGAATACTCTAAAAGGTCGGTGTACTTATAAACAAATATACAAACGAATATTCTAAAAGATTGGTGTACTAATAAACAAATATACAAACGAATACTCTAAAAGGTTGGTGGTGTACTTATGAAAAAATATATACAAACGAATACTCTAAAAGGTTGGTGTACCTATAAACAAATACAAACGAATACTCTAAAAGGTTGGTGTACTAATCAACAAATATACAAACGAATACTCTAAAAGGTTTGTCTACTTATAAACAAATATACAAACGAATACTCTAAAAGGTTGGTGTATTTATAAACAAATATACAAACGAATACTCTAAAAGGTTGGTGTACTTATAAAGAAATATACAAACGAATACTCTAAAAGGTTGGTGTACTTATAAAGAAATACACAAACGAATACTCTAAAAGGCTGGTGTACTTATAAAGAAATATACAAACGAATACTGTAAAAGGTTGGTGTACTTATAAATAAATATACAAACTAATACTCTAAAATGTTGGTGTACTTATAAAGAAATATACAAACGAATAATCTAAAAGTCTGGTGTACTTATAAAGAAATATAGAAACGAATAATCTAAAAGTCTGGTGTACTTATAAACAAATATACAAACGAATACTCTAAAAGATTGGTGTACTAATAAACAAATATACAAACGAATACTCTAAAAGGTTGGTGGTGTAGTTATAAACAAATATACAAACGAATACTCTAAAAGGTTGGTAGTGTACTTATAAAGAAATATACAAACGAATACTCTAAAAGGTTGGTGTAGTTATAAAAATATATACAAACGAATACTCTAAAAGGTTGGTGGTGTACTTATTTTAAAAATATATACAAACGAATACTCTAAAAGGTTGGTGTACCTATAAACAAATATACAAACGAATACTCTAAAAGATTTGTGTACTTATAAACAAATATACAAACGAATACTCTAAAAGTTGGTATACTTATCAACAAATATACAAACGAATACTCTAAAAGGTTGGTGGTGTACTGATAAACAAATATACAAACGAATACTCTAAAAGGTCGGTGTAGCAAAAAACAAATATACAAACGAATACTCTAAAAGATTGGTGTTCTAATAAACAAATATACAAACGAATACTCTAAAAGGTTTGTGTACTTATCAACAAATATACAAACGAATACTCTAAAAGGTTGGTGTACTTATAAACAAATATACAAACGAATACTCTAAAAGGTTGGTGGTGTAGTTATAAAGAAATATACAAACGAATACTCTAAAAGGTTGGTGTACTTATAAACAAATATACAAACGAATACTCTAAAAGATTTGTGTACTTATAAACAAATATACAAACGAATACTCTAAAAGGTTTGCGTACTTATAAACAAATATACAAACGAATACTCTAAAAGGTTGGTGTACTTATAAAGAAATATACAAACGAATACAGTAAAAGGTAGGTGTACTTATAAACAAATATACAAACGAATACTCTAAAAGGTTGGTGGTGTACTTATCAAGAAATATACAAATTAAACGAATACTCTAAAAGGTTGGTGTAGTTATAAAAATATATAAAAACGAATACTCTAAAAGGTTGGTGGAGTACTTATCAAGAAATATACAAATTAAACGAATACTCTAAAAGGTTGGTGTAGTTATAAAAATATATACAAACGAATACTCTAAAAGGTTGGTGGAGTACTTATAAAAAATATATACAAACGAATACTCTAAAAGGTTGGTGTAGTTATAAAAATATATACAAACGAATACTCTAAAAGGTTGGTGGAGTACTTATAAAAAATATATAAAAACGAATACTCTAAAAGGTTGGTGGAGTACTTATCAAGAAATATACAAATTAAACGAATACTCTAAAAGGTTGGTGTAGTTATAAAAATATATACAAACGAATACTCTAAAAGGTTGGTGGTGTACTTATCAAGAAATATACAAATTAAACGAATACTCTAAAAGGTTGGTGTAGTTATAAAAATATATAAAAACGAATACTCTAAAAGGTTGGTGGAGTACTTATCAAGAAATATACAAATTAAACGAATACTCTAAAAGGTTGGTGTAGTTATAAAAATATATACAAACGAATACTCTAAAAGGTTGGTGGAGTACTTATAACAAATATATATAAACGAATACTCTAAAAGGTTGGTGTAGTTATCAACAAATATACAAACGAATACTCTAAAAGGTTGGTGGTGTACTGATAAACAAATATACAAACGAATACTCTAAAAGGTTTGTGTACTTATAAACAAATATACAAACGAATACTCTAAAAGGTTGGTGTACTTATCAACAAATATACAAACGAATACTCTAAAAGGTTGGTGTACTGATAAACAAATATACAAACGAATACTCTAAAAGGTTGGTGTACTTATAAAAAAATATACAAACGAATACTCTAAAAGATTGGTGAACTAATGAACAAATATACAAACGAATACTCTAAAAGGTTTGTGTACTTATAAACAAATATACAAACGAATACTCTAAAAGTTTGGTGTATTTATAAACAAATATACAAACGAATACTCTAAAAGGTTGGTGTACTTATCAACAAATATACAAACGAATACTCTAAAAGGTTGGTGGTGTACTGATAAATAAATATACAAACGAATACTCTAAAAGGTCGGTGTACTTATAAACAAATATACAAACGAATACTCTAAAAGATTGGTGAACTAATGAACAAATATACAAACGAATACTCTAAAAGGTTTGTGTACTTATAAACAAATATACAAACGAATACTCTAAAAGTTTGGTGTATTTATAAACAAATATACAAACGAATACTCTAAAAGGTTGGTGTACTTATAAAGAAATATACAAACGAATACTCTAAAAGGTTGGTGTACTTATAAAGAAATATACAAACGAATACTCTAAAAGGCTGGTGTACTTATAAAGAAATATACAAACGAATACTGTAAAAGGTTGGTGTACTTATAAATAAATATACAAACGAATACTCTAAAAGGTTGGTGTATTTATAAATAAATATACAAAAGAATACTCTAAAAGGTTGGTGGTGTACTTATAAAAAAATATACAAACGAATACTCTAAAAGGTTGGTGGTGTAGTTATAAAGAAATATACAAACGAATACTCTAAAAGGTTGGTGTAATTATAAACAAATATACAAACGAATACTCTAAAAGATTTGTGTACTTATAAACAAATATACAAACGAATACTCTAAAAGGTTGGTGTACTTATCAACAAATATACAAACGAATACTCTAAAAGGTTGGTGTAGTTATAAAAATATATACAAACGAATACTCTAAAAGGTTGGTGTACTTATAAAGAAATATACAAACGAATACTCTAAAAGGCTGGTGTACTTATATACATAAATATACAAACGAATACTGTAAAAGGTTGGTGTACTTATACACAAATATACAAACGAATACTCTAAAAGGTTGGTGGTGTACTTATAAAGAAATATACAAACGAATACTCTAAAAGGTTGATGGTGTACTGATAAACAAATATACAAACGAATACTCTAAAAGATCTGTGTACTTATAAACAAATATACAAACGAATACTCTAAAAGGTTGGTGTACTTATCAACAAATATACAAACGAATACTCTAAAAGGTTGGTGGTGTACTGATAAACAAATATACAAACGAATACTCTAAAAGGTCGGTGTACTTATAAACAAATATACAAACGAATACTCTAAAAGATTGGTGTACTAATAAACAAATATATAAACGAATACTCTAAAAGGTTTGTGTACTTATAAACAAATATACAAACGAATACTCTAAAAGCTTGGTGTACTTATAAACAAATATACAAACGAATACTCTAAAAAGTTGGTGGTGTAGTTATAAACAAATATACAAACGAATACTCTAAAAGGTTGGTAGTGTACTTATAAAGAAATATACAAACGAATACTCTAAAAGGTTGGTGTAGTTATAAAAATATATACAAACGAATACTCTAAAAGGTTGGTGTACTTATAAAGAAATATACAAACGAATACTCTAAAAGGCTGGTGTACTTATATACATAAATATACAAACGAATACTGTAAAAGGTTGGTGTACTTATCAACAAATATACAAACGAATACTCTAAAAGGTTGGTGGTGTACTGATAAACAAATATACAAACGAATACTCTAAAAGGTCGGTGTACTTATAAACAAATATACAAACGAATACTCTAAAAGATTGGTGTACTAATAAACAAATATATAAACGAATACTCTAAAAGGTTTGTGTACTTATAAACAAATATACAAACGAATACTCTAAAAGGTTTGGTGTACTTATAAACAAATATACAAACGAATACTCTAAAAAGTTGGTGGTGTAGTTATAAACAAATATACAAACGAATACTCTAAAAGGTTGGTAGTGTACTTATAAAGAAATATACAAACGAATACTCTAAAAGGTTGGTGTAGTTATAAAAATATATACAAACGAATACTCTAAAAGGTTGGTGTACTTATAAAGAAATATACAAACGAATACTCTAAAAGGCTGGTGTACTTATATACATAAATATACAAACGAATACTCTAAAAGGTTGGTGTACTTATCAACAAATATACAAACGAATACTCTAAAAGGTTGGTGGTGTACTGATAAACAAATATACAAACGAATACTCTAAAAGGTCGGTGTACTTATAAACAAATATACAAACGAATACTCTAAAAGATTGGTGTACTAATGAACAAATATACAAACGAATACTCTAAAAGGTTTGTGTACTTATAAACAAATATACAAACGAATACTCTAAAAGTTTGTTGTATTTATAAACAAATATACAAACGAATACTCTAAAAGGTTGGTGTACTTATAAAGAAATATACAAACGAATACTCTAAAAGATTTGTGTACTTATAAACAAATATACAAACGAATACTCTAAAAGGTTGGTGTACTTATCAACAAATATACAAACGAATACTCTAAAAGGTTGATGGTGTACTGATAAACAAATATACAAACGAATACTCTAAAAGATCTGTGTACTTATAAACAAATATACAAACGAATACTCTAAAAGGTTGGTGTACTTATCAACAAATATACAAACGAATACTCTAAAAGGTTGGTGGTGTACTGATAAACAAATATACAAACGAATACTCTAAAAGGTCGGTGTACTTATAAACAAATATACAAACGAATACTCTAAAAGATTGGTGTACTAATAAACAAATATACAAACGAATACTCTAAAAGGTTTGTGTACTTATAAACAAATATACAAACGAATACTCTAAAAGCTTGGTGTACTTATAAACAAATATACAAACGAATACTCTAAAAGGTTGGTGGTGTAGTTATAAACAAATATACAAACGAATACTCTAAAAGGTTGGTAGTGTACGTATAAAGAAATATACAAACGAATACTCTAAAAGGTTGGTGTAGTTATAAAAATATATACAAACGAATACTCTAAAAGGTTGGTGTACTTATAAAGAAATATACAAACGAATACTCTAAAAGGCTGGTGTACTTATATACATAAATATACAAACGAATACTGTAAAAGGTTGGTGTACTTATACACAAATATACAAACGAATACTCTAAAAGGTTGGTGGTGTACTTATAAAGAAATATACAAACGAATACTCTAAAAGGTTGGTGTACACATAAACAAATATACAAACGAATACTCTAAAAGGTTGGTGTAGTTATAAAATATATACAAACGAATACTCTAAAAGGTTGGTGGAGTACTTATAAAAAATATATACAAACGAATACTCTAAAAGATTTGTGTACTTATCAACAAATATACAAACGAATACTCTAAAAGGTTGGTGTACTTATCAACAAATATACAAACGAATACTCTAAAAGGTTGGTGGTGTACTGATAAACAAATATACAAACGAATACTCTAAAAGGTCGGTGTACTTATAAACAAATATACAAACGAATACTCTAAAAGATTGGTGTACTAATAAACAAATATACAAACGAATACTCTAAAAGGTTTGTGTACTTATAAACAAATATACAAACGAATACTCTAAAAGCTTGGTGTACTTATAAAGAAATATACAAACGAATACTCTAAAAGGTTGGTGTATAAACAAATATACAAACGAATACTCTAAAAGGTTGGTGTGTTGTAAATAAACAAATATACAAACGAATACTCTAAAAGGTTGGTGTACTTATAAACAATATACAACAAACGAATACTCTATACTCTAAAAGGTTGTACTTATAAACAAATATACAAACGAATACTCTAAAAGGTTGGTGTACTTATAAACAAATATACAAACGAATACTCTAAAAGGTTGGTGGTGTACTTATAACAAATATACAAACGAATACTCTAAAAAGGTGGTGTACTTATAAACAAATATACAAACGAATACTCTAAAAGGTTGGTGTGTACTTATAACAAATATACAAACGAATACTCTAAAAGGTTGGTGGTGTACTTATAAACAAATATACAAACGAATACTCTAAAAGGTTGGTGTACTTACTTAAACAAATATATACGAATACTCTAAAAGGTTGGTGTACTATGATACAATATACAAACGAATACTCAATACATACTAAAAGGTTGGTGTACTACTTAAATATACAAACGAATATACAAACGAATACTCTAAAAGGTTGGTATTATAAACAAATATACAAACGAATACTCTAAAAGGTTGGTGTACTTATAAAAATATACAAACGAATACTCTAAAAGGTTGGTGTACTTATAAACAAATATACAAACGAATACTCTAAAAGGTTGGTGGTGTACTTATAAAAAAATATACAAACGAATACTCTAAAAGGTTGGTGGTGTACTTATAAAAAATATACAAACGAATACTCTAAAAGGTTGGTGGTGTACTTATAAACAAATATACAAACGAATACTCTAAAAGGTTGGTGTACTTATAAACAAATATACAAACGAATACTCTAAAAGGTTTGGTGTACTTATAAACAAATATACAAACGAATACTCTAAAAGGTTGGTGTACTTATAAACAAATATACAAACGAATACTCTAAAAGGTTTGGTGTACTTATAAACAAATATACAAACGAATACTCTAAAGGTTGGTGTACTTATAAACAAATATACAAACGAATACTCTAAAAGGTTGGTGTGTACTGTACTTAAAATTATACAAACGAATACTCTTTATAAACAAATATACAAACGAATACTCTAAAAGGTTGGTGTACTTATAAACAAATATACAAACGAATACTCTAAAAGGTTGGTGTACTTATAAACAAATATACAAACGAATACTCTAAAAGGTTGGTGGTGTACTTATAAACAAATATACAAACGAATACTCTAAAAGGTTGGTGGTGTAGTTATAAAGAAATATACAAACGTATACTCTAAAAGGTTGGTGTACTTATAAACAAATATACAAACGAATACTCTAAAAGATTTGTGCACTTATAAACAAATATACAAACGAATACTCTAAAAGTTCGGTGTACTTATAAACAAATATACAAACGAATACTCTAAAAGATTGGTGTACTTATAAACAAATATACAAACGAATACTCTAAAAGGTTTGTGTACTTATAAATAAATATACAAACGAATACTCTAAAAGGTTGGTGTATTTATAAACAAATATACAAACGAATACTCTAAAAGGTTGGTGTACTTATAAAGAAATATACAAACGAATACTCTAAAAGGTTGGTGTACTTATAAAAAATATACAAACGAATACTCTAAAAGGTTGGTGTACTTATAAAAAATATACAAACGAATACTCTAAAAGGTTGGTGGTGTACTTATAAACAAATATACAAACGAATACTCTAAAAGGTTGGTGGTGTACTTATAAACAAATATACAAACGAATACTCTAAAAAGGTTGGTGGTGTAGTTATAAAGAAATATACAAACGAATACTCTAAAAGGTTGGTGTACTTATAAACAAATATACAAACGAATACTCTAAAAGGTTGGTGTACTTATAAAGAAATATACAAACGAATACTCTAAAAGGTTGGTGTACTTATAAAGAAATATACAAACGAATACTCTAAAAGTCTGGTGTACTTATAAAGAAATATACAAACGAATACTGTAAAAGGTTGGTGTACTTATAAACAAATATACAAACGAATACTCTAAAAGGTCGGTGTACTTATAAACAAATATACAAACGAATACTCTAAAAGGTTGTGGTGTACATATAAAGAAATATACAAACGAATACTCTAAAAGGTTGGTGTACTTATAAAGAAATATACAAACGAATACTCTAAAAGGTTGGTGGTGTACTTATAAACAAATATACAAACGAATACTCTAAAAGGTTGGTGGTGTACTTATAAACAAATATACAAACGAATACTCTAAAAGGTTGGTGTACTTATAAACAAATATACAAACGAATACTCTAAAAGGTTTGTGTACTTATAAAGAAATATACAAACGAATACTCTAAAAGGTTGGTGTACTTATAAACAAATATACAAACGAATACTCTAAAAGATTGATGTACTAATAAACAAATATACAAACGAATACTCTAAAAGGTTTGTGTACTTATAAACAAATATACAAACGAATACTCTAAAAGGTTGGTGTACTTATAAACAAATATACAAACGAATACTCTAAAAGGTTGGTGTACTTATAAAGAAATATACAAACGAATACTCTAAAAGGTTGGTGTACTTATAAAGAAATATACAAACGAATACTCTAAAAGGCTGGTGTACTTATAAACAAATATACAAACGAATACTCTAAAAGGTTGGTGGTGTACTTATAAACAAATATACAAACGAATACTCTAAAAGGTTGGTGTACTTATAAAAATATATACAAACGAATACTCTAAAAGGTTGGTGTACTTATAAACAATATACAAACGAATACTCTAAAAGGTTGGTGTACTTATAAACAAATATACAAACGAATACTCTAAAAGGTTTGTGTACTTATAAACAAATATACAAACGAATACTCTAAAAGGTTGGTGTACTTATCAACAAATATACAAACGAATACTCTAAAAGGTTGGTGGTGTACTGATAAACAAATATACAAACGAATACTCTAAAAGGTTGGTGGTGTACTTATAAACAAATATACAAACGAATACTCTAAAAGATTGGTGGTGTACTAATAAACAAATATACAAACGAATACTCTAAAAGGTTTGTGTACTTATAAACAAATATACAAACGAATACTCTAAAACGTTGGTGTACTTATAAATAAATATACAAACGAATACTCTAAAAGGTTGGTGTACTTATAAAGAAATATACAAACGAATACTCTAAAAGGTTGGTGTACTTATAAAGAAATATACAAACGAATACTCTAAAAGGTTGGTGTACTTATAAAAAATATACAAACGAATACTCTAAAAGGTTTGGTGTACTTATAAAAAAATATACAAACGAATACTCTAAAAGGTTGGTGTACTTATAAACAAATATACAAACGAATACTCTAAAAGGTTGGTGGTGTACTATAAAAAAATATACAAACGAATACTCTAAAAGGTTGGTTGTGTAGTTATAAAGAAATATACAAACGAATACTATAAAAGGTTGGTGTACTTATAAACAAATATACAAACGAATACTCTAAAAGGTTTGTGTACTTATAAACAAATATACAAACGAATACTCTAAAAGGTTGGTGTACTTATAAACAAATATACAAACGAATACTCTAAAAGGTCGGTGTACTTATAAACAAATATACAAACGAATACTCTAAAAGATTGGTGTACTAATAAACAAATATACAAACGAATACTCTAAAAGTCGGTGTACTAATAAACAAATATACAAACGAATACTCTAAAAGGTTTGTGTACTTATAAACAAATATACAAACGAATACTCTAAAAGGTTTGGTGTATTTATAAACAAACATACAAACGAATACTCTAAAAGGTTGGTGTACTTATAAAGAAATATACAAACGAATACTCTAAAAGGTTGGTGTACTTATAAAGAAATATACAAACAAATACTCTAAAAGGTTGGTGGTGTACTTATAAACAAATATACAAACGAATACTGTAAAAGGTCGGTGTACTTATAAACAAATATACAAACGAATACTCTAAAAGGTTTGGTGTACTAATAAACAAATATACAAACGAATACTCTAAAAGGTTTGTGTACTTATAAACAAATATACAAACGAATACTCTAAAAGCTTGGTGTACTTATAAAGAAATATACAAACGAATACTCTAAAAGGTTGTGGTGTAGTTATAAACAAATATACAAACGAATACTCTAAAAGGTTGGTGTACTTATAAAAAAATATATACAAACGAATACTCTAAAAGGTTGGTGTACCTATAAACAAATACAAACGAATACTCTAAAAGGTTTGTGTACTTATAAAGAAATATACAAACGAATACTCTACAAGGTTAGTGTACTTATAAACAAATATACAAACGAATACTCTAAAAGATTGATGTACTAATAAACAAATATACAAACGAATACTCTAAAAGGTTTGTGTACTTATAAACAAATATACAAACGAATACTCTAAAAGGTTGGTGTACTTATAAACAAATATACAAACGAATACTATAAAAGGTTGGTGTACTTATAAAGAAATATACAAACGAATACTCTAAAAGGTTGGTGTATTTATAAAAAATATACAAACGAATACTCTAAAAGTTTGGTGGAGTACTTATAAAAAATGTATACAAACAAATACTCTAAAAGGTTGGTGGTGTACTTATAAACAAATATACAAAATAATACTCTAAAAGGTTGGTGGTGTACTTATAAACAAATATACAAAATAATACTCTAAAAGGTTGGTGGTGTACGTATAAAAATATATACAAACGAATACTCTAAAAGGTTGGTTGTGTAGTTATAAAGAAATATACAAACGAATACTCTAAAAGGTTGGTGTACTAAACAAATATACAAACGAATACTCTAAAAGATTTGTGTACTTATCAACAAATATACAAACGAATTCTCTAAAAGGTTGGTGTACTTATAAACAAATATACAAACGAATACTCTAAAAGGTCGGTGTACTTATAAACAAATATACAAACGAATACTCTAAAAGATTGGTGTACTAATAAACAAATATACAAACGAATACTCTAAAAGTCGGTGTACTAATAAACAAATATACAAACGAATACTCTAAAAGGTTTGTGTACTTATAAACAAATATACAAACGAATACTCTAAAAGGTTGGTGTATTTATAAACAAACATACAAACGAATACTCTAAAAGGTTGGTGTACTTATAAAGAAATATACAAACGAATACTCTAAAAGGTTGGTGTACTTATAAAGAAATATACAAACAAATACTCTAAAAGGTTGGTGGTGTACTTATAAACAAATATACAAACGAATACTGTAAAAGGTCGGTGTACTTATAAACAAATATACAAACGAATACTCTAAAAGATTGGTGTACTAATAAACAAATATACAAACGAATACTCTAAAAGGTTTGTGTACTTATAAACAAATATACAAACGAATACTCTAAAAGCTTGGTGTACTTATAAAGAAATATACAAACGAATACTCTAAAAGGTTGGTGGTGTAGTTATAAACAAATATACAAACGAATACTCTAAAAGGTTGGTAGTGTACTTATAAAAAAATATATACAAACGAATACTCTAAAAGGTTGGTGTACCTATAAACAAATACAAACGAATACTCTAAAAGGTTTGTGTACTTATAAAGAAATATACAAACGAATACTCTACAAGGTTAGTGTACTTATAAACAAATATACAAACGAATACTCTAAAAGATTGATGTACTAATAAACAAATATACAAACGAATACTCTAAAAGGTTTGTGTACTTATAAACAAATATACAAACGAATACTCTAAAAGGTTGGTGTACTTATAAACAAATATACAAACGAATACTATAAAAGGTTGGTGTACTTATAAAGAAATATACAAACGAATACTCTAAAAGGTTGGTGTATTTATAAAAATATATACAAACGAATACTCTAAAAGTTTGGTGGAGTACTTATAAAAAATGTATACAAACAAATACTCTAAAAGGTTGGTGGTGTACTTATAAACAAATATACAAAATAATACTCTAAAAGGTTGGTGGTGTACTTATAAAAAAATATACAAACGAATACTCTAAACGGTTGGTGGTGTAGTTATAAAGAAATATACAAACGAATACTCTAAAAGGTTGGTGTACTTATAAACAAATATACAAACGAATAATCTAAAAGGTTTGTGTACTTATAAACAAATATACAAACGAATACTCTGAAAGGTTGGTGTACTTATAAACAAATATACAAACAAATACTCTAAAAGGTTGGTGGTATACATATAAAGAAATATACAAACGAATACCCTTAAAGGTTGGTGTACTTATAAACAAATATACAAACAAATACTTTAAAAGGTTGGTGTACTTATAAACAAATATACAAACGAATACTCTAAAAGGTTGGTGGTGTACATATCAAGAAATATACAAACGAATACTCTAAAAGGTTGGTGGTGCACTTATAAAAAATATATACAAACGAATACTCTAAAAGGTTGGTGGTGTACTTATAAACAAATATACAAACAAATACTCTAAAAGGTTGGTGGTGTACTTATAAACAAATATATACAAACGAATACTCTAAAAGGTTGGTGTACTTATAAACAAATACAAACGAATACTCTAAAAGGTTTGTGTACTTATAAAGAAATATACAAACGAATACTCTAAAAGGTTGGTGTACTTATAAACAAATATACAAACGAATACTCTAAAAGATTGATGTACTAATAAACAAATATACAAACGAATACTCTAAAAGGTTTGTGTACTTATAAACAAATATACAAACGAATACTCTAAAAGGTTGGTGTACTTATAAACAAATATACAAACGAATACTATAAAAGGTTGGTGTACTTATAAAGAAATATACAAACGAATACTCTAAAAGGTTGGTGTACTTATAAAGAAATATACAAACGAATACTCTAAAAGGCTGGTGTACTTATAAACAAATATACAAACGAATACTGTAAAAGGTTGGTGGTGTACTTATAAACAAATATACAAAGAATACTCTAAAAGGTTGGTGTAGTTATAAAAATATATACAAACGAATACTGTAAAAGGTAGGTGGAGTACTTATAAATAAATATACAAACGAATACTCTAAAAGGTTGGTGTACTTATAAACAAATATACAAACGAATACTCTAAAAGGTTTGTGTACTTATAAACAAATATACAAACGAATACTCTAAAAGGTTGGTGTACTTATCAACAAATATACAAACGAATACTCTAAAAGGTTGGTGGTGTACTGATAAACAAATATACAAATGAATACTCTAAAAGGTCGGTGTACTTATAAACAAATATACAAACGAATACTCTAAAAGATTGGTTTACTAATAAACAAATATACAAACGAATACTCTAAAAGGTTTGTGTACTTATAAACAAATATACAAATGAATACTCTAAAACGTTGGTGTACTTATAAATAAATATACAAACGAATACTCTAAAAGGTTGGTGTACTTATAAAGAAATATACAAACGAATACTCTAAAAGGCTGGTGTAGTTATAAAGAAATATACAAACGAATACTGTAAAAGGTTGGTGTACTTATAAAAATATATACAAACGAATACTCTAAAAGTTTGGTGGAGTACTTATAAAAAATATATACAAACAAATACTCTAAAAGGTTGGTGGTGTACTTATAAACAAATATACAAAATAATACTCTAAAAGGTTGGTGGTGTACGTATAAAAATATATACAAACGAATACTCTAAAAGGTTGGTTGTGTAGTTATAAAGAAATATACAAACGAATACTCTAAAAGGTTGGTGTACTAAACAAATATACAAACGAATACTCTAAAAGATTTGTGTACTTATCAACAAATATACAAACGAATTCTCTAAAAGGTTGGTGTACTTATAAACAAATATACAAACGAATACTCTAAAAGGTCGGTGTACTTATAAACAAATATACAAACGAATACTCTAAAAGATTGGTGTACTAATAAACAAATATACAAACGAATACTCTAAAAGTCGGTGTACTAATAAACAAATATACAAACGAATACTCTAAAAGGTTTGTGTACTTATAAACAAATATACAAACGAATACTCTAAAAGGTTGGTGTATTTATAAACAAACATACAAACGAATACTCTAAAAGGTTGGTGTACTTATAAAGAAATATACAAACGAATACTCTAAAAGGTTGGTGTACTTATAAAGAAATATACAAACAAATACTCTAAAAGGCTGCAGGTGTACTTATAAAGAAATATACAAACGAATACTGTAAAAGGTTGGTGTACTTATAAATAAATATACAAACGAATACTCTAAAAGGTTGGTGTATTTATAAATAAATATACAAAAGAATACTCTAAAAGGTTGGTGTACTTATAAACAAATATACAAACGAATACTCTAAAAGGTTGGTGTACTTATAAACAAATATACAAACGAATACTCTAAAAGGTTGGTGTACTTATAAAGAAATATACAAACGAATACTCTAAAAGGTTGGTGTACTTATAAAGAAATATACAAACGAATACTGTAAAAGGCTGGTGTACTTATAAAGAAATGTACAAACGAATACTGTAAAAGGTTGGTGTACTTATAAACAAATATACAAACGAATACTCTAAAAGGTTGGTGGTGTACTTATCAAGAAATATACAAACGAATACTCTAAAAGGTTGGTGTAGTTATAAAAATATATAGAAACGAATACTCTAAAAGGTTGGTGGTGTACTTATAAACAAATATACAAAATAATACTCTAAAAGGTTGGTGGTGTACTTATAAAAATATATACAAACGAATACTCTAAAAGGTTGGTGGTGTAGTTATAAACAAATATACAAACGAATACTCTAAAAGGTTGGTGTACTTATCAACAAATATACAAACCAATACTCTAAAAGGTTGGTGTACTTATAAAGAAATATACAAACGAATACTCTAAAACGTTGGTGTACTTATAAAGAAATATACAAACGAATACTATAAAAGGCTGGTGTACTTATAAAGAAATATACAAACGAATACTGTAAAAGGTTGGTGTACTTATAAACAAATATACAAACGAATACTCCAAAAGGTTGGTGGTGTACTTATCAAGAAATATACAAACGAATACTCTAAAAGGTTGGTGTAGTTATAAAAATATATACAAACGAATACTCTAAAAGGTTGGTGGAGTACTTATAAAAAATATATACAAACGAATACTCTAAAAGGTTGGTGGTGTACTTATAAACAAATATACAAAATAATACTCTAAAAGGTTGGTGTACTTATAAACAAATATACAAACGAATACTCTAAAAGATTTGTGTACTTATAAACAAATATACAAACGAATACTCTAAAAGGTTGGTGTACTTATATACAAATATACAAACGAATACTCTAAAAGCTTTGTGTACTTATAAACAAATATACAAACGAATACTCTAAAAGGTTGGTGTACTTATAAACAAATATACAAACGAATTTACTCTAAAAGGTTGGTGTACTTATAAACAAATATACAAACGAATACTCTAAAAGGTTGGTGTACTTATAAAGAAATATACAAACGAATACTCTAAAAGGTTGGTGTACTTATAAAGAAATATGCAAACGAATACTCTAAAAGGCTGGTGTACTTATAAAGAAATATACAAATGAATACTCTAAAAGGTTGGTGTATTTATAAACAAATATACAAACGAATACTCTAAAAGGTTGGTGGTGTAGTTATAAAGAAATATACAAACGAATACTCTAAAAGGTTGGTGGTGTACTGATAAACAAATATACAAACGAATACTCTAAAAGGTCGGTGTACTTATAAACAAATATACAAACGAATACTCTAAAAGATTGGTGTACTAATAAACAAATATACAAACGAATACTCTAAAAGGTTTGTGTACTTATAAACAAATATACAAACGAATACTCTAAAAGGTTGGTGTACTTATAAACAAATATACAAACGAATACTCTAAAAGGTTGGTGGTGTAGTTATAAAGAAATATACAAACGAATACTCTAAAAGGTTGGTGTACTTATCAACAAATATACAAACGAATACTCTAAAAGGTTGGTGGTGTAGTTATAAAGAAATATACAAACGAATACTCTAAAAGGTTGGTGGTGTACTGATAAACAAATATACAAACGAATACTCTAAAAGGTCGGTGTACTTATAAACAAATATACAAACGAATACTCTAAAAGATTGGTGTACTAATAAACAAATATACAAACGAATACTCTTAAAAGGTTTGTGTACTTATAGACAAATATACAAACGAATACTCTAAAAGGTTGGTGCATTTATAAACAAATATACAAACGAATACTCTAAAAGGTTGGTGTACTTATAAAGAAATATACAAACGAATACTCTAAAAGGTTGGTGTACTTATAAAGAAATATACAAACGAATACTCTAAAAGGCTGGTGTACTTATAAAGAAATATACAAACGAATACTGTAAAAGGTTGGTGTACTTATCAATAAATATACAAATGAATACTCTAAAAGGTTGGTGTATTTATAAATAAATATACAAAAGAATACTCTAAAAGATTTGTGTGCTTATAAACAAATATACAAACGAATACTCTAAAAGGTTGGTGTACTTATAAACAAATATACAAACGAATACTCTAAAAGGTTTGTGTACTTATCAACAAATATACAAAGGAATACTCTAAAAGGTTGGTGTACTTATAAACAAATATACAAACGAATACTCTAAAAGGTTGGTGGTGTAGTTATAAAGAAATATACAAACGAATACTCTAAAAGGTTGGTGTACTTATAAACAAATATACAAACGAATACTTTAAAAGATTTGTGTACTTATGAACAAATATACAAACGAATACTCTAAAAGGTTGGTGTACTTATAAACAAATATACAAACGAATACTCTAAAAGGTTTGTGTACTTATCAACAAATATACAAACGAATACTCTAAAAGGTTGGTGGTGTACTGATAAACAAATATACAAACGAATATTCTAAAAGATTGGTGTACTAATAAACAAATATACAAACGAATACTCTAAAAGGTTTGTGTACTTATAAACAAATATACAAACGAATACTCTAAAAGGTTGGTGTACTTATAAACAAATATACAAACGAATACTCTAAAAGGTTGGTGTACTTATAAAGAAATATACAAACGAATACTCTAAAAGGTTGGTATACTTATAAAGAAATATACAAACGAATACTCTAAAAGGCTGGTGTACTTATAAAGAAATATACAAACGAATACTGTAAAAGGTTGGTGTACTTATAAACAAATATACAAACGAATACTCTAAAAGGTTGGTGGTGTACTTATCAAGAAATATACAAACGAATACTCTAAAAGGTTGGTGTAGTTATAAAAATATATACAAACGAATACTCTAAAAGGTTGGTGGAGTACTTATAAAAAATATATACAAACGAATACTCTAAAAGGTTGGTGGTTTACTTATAAACAAATATACAAAATAATACTCTAAAAGGTTGGTGTACTTATAAACAAATATACAAACGAATACTCTAAAAGATTTGTGTGCTTATAAACAAATATACAAACGAATACTCTAAAAGGTTGGTGTACTTATAAACAAATATACAAACGAATACTCTAAAAGGTTGGTGTACTTATCAACAAATATACAAACGAATACTCTTTAAGGTTGGTGGTGTACTGATAAACAAATATACAAACGAATACTCTAAAAGGTCGGTGTACTTATAAACAAATATACAAACGAATACTCTAAAAGATTGGTGTACTAATAAACAAATATACAAACGAATACTCTAAAAGGTTTGTGTACTTATAAACAAATATACAAACGAATACTGTAAAAGGTTGGTGTATTTATAAACAAATATGCAAACGAATACTCTAAAAGGTTGGTGTACTTATAAAGAAATATACAAACGAATACTCTAAAAGGTTGGTGTACTTATAAAGAAATATACAAACGAATACTCTAAAAGGCTGGTGTACTTATAAAGAAATATACAAACGAATACTGTCTATTAATTTATTTCGTAGTCATTTATTGTAATTAAACCTAGCTGATCCCTATTTTAACTTTAAATATACTCGATGTTTATCGTAGTTTCAATGTATTGTTCTATTAACTTTTGTTTTATTTAGTACAACTATCATATTACCCTATTTTATATTGACAAGATAACTAGTTGCTTTTATTTAACGTTGTAATCTTCCCATAGTCACATTTATACACCCATTCGTATGTTGCACTAAGACTACTAACTGAGGCCCTGTTTACATGAAGCGGATTGACATTCCAATCGGATCGAAAAACGCGGATGAATTCAATCCGGGCACATGTTTACATGAATCCGTTTGGCAGCAGGCCTCAAACCGCCCATGCGTAGTTTTTGATGCCTGAATACGCGCATACGTATTCAGGATGCGCATGCGTAAATTTTACGCAGGCGTATCAAGTCATTTTCAAGTCAAACCGTGTTTACATCAATCAGATTGGCAACATTCAAGTCGATCCTTGTTTGAATCTCAAGTCAATCCACTCAACTGCGTGGCTAACTTCATCCATCCGTTTCGATCAGATCGAAAACTTTCAATCTTCTTCATGTAAACACAATAGTCAGGCAGATAGACGTACCAAAATAGGTAAATACTTACGGTAGCTTGGGCAATTCAATTTTATCGTAGAACTGTGGTTTAAAACTTAATTAACCAATTTCTGAATGTCGGACACGCTGATATTACTTGAGTAATTAATCCAACAGCATTTTCCGTGGCCTCTGTATACGAATTGTTGACGAAAAAAAGGTGAGCCCTCGGTGTTTTGACCAGCGCGTGCTTAGGACGTCAAGTAGTGTAATTAAAATGCCAACCTGGTTTGCGAAAACGAGGGTTATTTTTACGAAAATATTAAGAAAATAGCGATAAAGTCGAATTATGTCATTCAAAAAGAAACCTTGCGTGAAATTTCGGTTCTTTAATCCTAATCGTAACCTTAATCGTAACCTTAACCACCGGAACCTCACTGTCACGTGTAAGGACTTTGCTTGAATTTTCGACAACCGGACGGACATGGTTGGTTTCGAACAAATGGCATTTTGGATAATAATAATAAAGACGTATTAGAAGCATTATACAATAGCCTCAATGCTCTTACAACAAAATATTCTTAATGTTACTTATAAAACGAATTACACTTTCATTATAAGATAAAGCCTACTACATATATTACCACTATATGAACAAAAAACTATTTTTTATAACGACGTTTTTGAGAAAAATAAGGTGGTCGAAGTTGATTCGTTGCGGACGTAACAAGGCCTATACTAGGTTCTCCTCAGTATGACGAATCCCGCGAAAAACCAAACAAACAAAAATATTTTATACATTTAATATATTCCAGTGACACACTGATTTCCTCATTGCGTGATGAGTTGTAATGCTGTTCATCCATCTCGTCTATAAACTCATGATTGAACTGCGTGATGAACTGTTCTGCTGCTCATCCATCTCGTCCTGATTGGCTATTGCGTGATGAACCGTTCTGCTGCTCATCCATCTTGTCTATTAACTGTTTGCACTGCGTGATGAACAGTTCTGCTGCTCATCCATCTCGTCTATAGACTGATTGAACTGCGTGATGAACATGCAGTTCTGGTGCTCATCCATCTCGCCTATAAACTGATTGAACTGCGTGATGAACCGTTCTGCTGCTCATCCATCTCATCTATAAACTGATTGAACTGCATGATGAACAGTTCTGCTGCTCATCCATCTCGCCTATAGACTGATTAAACTACCTAATGAAATGTTCTGCTGCTCATCCATCTCGTCTATAAACTGCAGATAGAACTGCGTGATGAACCGTTCTGCTGCTCATCCAACTCGTCAGTAAAATCTTGGCAGGTGCTTATTATATTTCTCTTTCTAATTGGATGGAAAAATTAATTGATAAGTATCTACCTCTTACTCTGATGAACTACCTAGAGTAAACCTATCATAATGATTTGGACTAGCAATAGGCAAACAACAAAGGCTCAAATGAACTGGTTCAGTAATGGTATATAGCGCTTATATTGTAATTCGTCGGTATATACTACAGTCTACTTCTTGTCAGTTGGTTTTATGTAACTACTGTATACAGTTCATGCAAGACGCAGATATAAGATATGTAATCATAATATTTAAATAGTTTCATTTTGCAACCTCGTGGAGACCGGTTTTTTTTAATTTCGTATTTTTCCGAATTCGTCGTCACAAATTGCGTAATATTTCAAAACGTTTAATATGAAAAAAAATGTTTTGCCGAGTATGTTTTATATTCTATTTGTGTTTTTTTGCGTTAATTTGAAGCGTTTTCTGCATGTCCATGTTTTCGTATTCTGTATAGCCCATAGGGTTGGGTACCCGCGGTAATACGAAAAACGAAAACATACGAATTCGTTTCTAATCGACCCAAAAAATACACAAATAGAATAAAACAGACCATGAAATCAAGAAACACTTATTTTATTAAAAATATTTTATATTAAAGAACGACTGTTGTTCAAATCATGAAATTGGACCCCCTGTAATTAAGCGTTTCATTAACGAAATTAAGTAGGGCTACTTGAAGTACACAAGGAATGTTGGCTACGTTGAACAAAAAATCGCTGGCTCACTCCTCTTTTCGCCGCCATTTTGATTCACAATGACCGAGCCAGAGCGGCCTAGAAAAACGATGTTGGCTGAGGACTACAAGTAATATCAACACGTCCAACATTCAGAAATATGTTAATTAGTCTTCGAACAATAGTTTTACGGCAAAATTGAATTGTCTCATGCTACCGTAAGTTTTTATACATCTATCTGCCTGACTACAAGGAGCGTGTTGATTTGACTTGAACACTCAATCCATGGGAGATTTGACTTGAACACCAAAACATGGGAGATTTGACTTGAACACTCAATCCCCTTCATGTAAACAGGGCCTTATATACAAAGATCTGCGCATGCGCAGAAAAAAATCGATCTGCGCATGCGCAGAAAAAAATCGATCTGCGCATGCGCAGAAAAAAATCGATCTGCGCATGCGCAGAAAAAAATCGATCTGCGCATGCGCAGAAAAAAATCGATCTGCGCATGCGCAGAAAAAAATCGATCTGCGCATGCGCAGAATAAAATCGATCTGCGCATGCGCAGAATAAAATCGATCTGCGCATGCGCAGAATAAAATCGATCTGCGCATGCGCAGAAAAAAATCGATCTGCGCATGCGCAGAAAAAATCGATCTGCGCATGCGCAGAATAAAATCGATCTGCGCATGCGCAGAATAAAATCGATCTGCGCATGCGCAGAATAAAATCGATCTGCGCATGCGCAGAAAAAAATCGATCTGCGCATGCGCAGAAAAAAATCGATCTGCGCATGCGCAGAAAAAAATCGATCTGCGCATGCGCAGAAAAAAATCGATCAGCGCATGCGCAGAATAACATCGATCTGCGCATGCGCAGAAAAAAATCGATCTGCGCATGCGCAGAATAAAATCGATCTGCGCATGCGCAGAATAAAATCGATCTGCGCATGCGCAGAAAAAAAATCGATCTGCGCATGCGCAGAAAAAAAATCGATCTGCGCATGCGCAGAAAAAATCGATCTGCGCATGCGCAGAATAAAATCGATCTGCGCATGCGCAGAATAAAATCGATCTGCGCATGCGCAGAATAACATCGATCTGCGCATGCGCAGAATAAAATCGATCTGCGCATGCGCAGAATAAAATCGATCTGCGCATGCGCAGAATTTTTTTTAAAAAAAATTTTAAAAAATCAATTTTTTTCGATTTTTTTCTGCGCATGCGCAGATAGATTTTTTCTAAAAAATTATGAAAATATCCAACCATTTGTCTCCTGCAGAGATTTTCACTGATCACAGTATAATCGTTTTCGACCTACTTGTACATCCTAAAAGTTTACCCAAATATACACAGAACCGTATACGATTACCTGCTTGGAGATTTTAAGGCTCTGTGATCTACTCTTGAATCTCTAAACCTTTCTAACATATCAGACGACGGAGATATTAACGAGGATTGGTTGAATTGGAATGAAGCTTTCTTAGCTGCAGTTTCTGATCATATCCCAACTAAAAAGTTACGTGGTCGTAACTACATTCTTTTGATTACCAGCGCCATACTACACGATATTAAAAAGAAAAACACCATAAGACTCAAGTAAAAGAAATCCCATACACCCAATGATTATCTAAAAGAGAAGTTTAAAAATTTAAGAACCAAAATCAAGCGAATGCTGAGTGAGAGCCGCTCCAAGTACATTAACTCTGTCTGTGCTGATCATGGAAATAATCCAAAGCGTTTCTGGTCATTATTTAAACTAAAATCCAAGGTTTGTAACATTCCAGAAAAGATCTCAATGAAGATTGATGAAAGCACCAGGTCATATCCAGAAAATCCTACTGATATCGCAACTCTCTTCAATAATTGCTTCACATCCATCTTCACTACTGACCCTGCAGAAACCACAGATCGGCCGTCGTTTACCGATGTCCACAATTTTGAACATTCACCAAATTCTCTTCTGGAAGATGTCATTTAACACCAGAAACTGTTACTGATGTATTAAAAAATCTCAACAATGATAAAGCGCATGGTCCTGATGGTATTCCTGCACGTTTACTAACAGAAACTGCTTCTCAAATAGCTCCGTCACTGTGCTCTATTCAATAAATCTCTACGAATTGGCAAATTACCACAGGACTGGAAACTCGCAAATGTTGTACCAATTCATAAAAAAGGAAACAAAGATTTTGCAGAAAACTTAGACCTATATCTCTACTTTCACTGGTTTCAAAAGCACTGGAGCGCTGTGTATTTAACAACATTAAAGATCAGGTTTTTAATCAAATCTCCTCTTGTCGACATGGCTTCTTCCCCGGAAAAAAATTGTGTCACTCAACTTATCGAAGTTTTCGACAAAATAGGATGTCAACTAGATCTCGGTAAACAAATCGATGTAATGTATTTGGATATGTCAAAGGCCTTTGATAAGGTTAGCCACAGACGTCTTCTACTTCGACTTCGTGACTTTGGGATTGGAGGTAATATTTTCAAATGGTTCTGCTCTTATCTGCAAGACCGTCGCCAACAAACTACCGTTCTTGGCGCAACATCAACATCTCTTCCAGTAACTTCAGGAGTACCACAAGGTTCCATTCTTGGACCGCTGCTGTTTCTACTGTATGAAGACGACCTGCCTTCCTCTACTAACAATTCTACCATTGCAACCTACGCCGACGACACTAAAATCTTTAAGGTAATCAACACTCCAGCGGACGCAGCAGCCTTATTATTATTATTATTATTATTATTATTATTTATTTAATCACGGTACTATTTCACCAATAAACTATTTACATAAAAAAGTGATCTTCCAATAGGCCGTGAAGTAATATATAAAAATTACAATACAAAAGTGAACAACTATTACAAATTTTACATATCACATGATTATATTATTATATTACACTATTAAAAATTATTGACTTTAATACAACTTTTAAATTGACCAATTGATTGAGAATTTTTAATCTCGTTTGATAGATTGTTCCAAACCATTGCACCTCTATAACTGAATGATTTTTTCATTGAATTAGTTTTAGGTTTTGGTAGATGATAACTAAGCTTAGCATATCGTGTTTCGTGCTGATGAAGTTGATCCGTTCTCATAAAAAGATTAGAAAAATAGGAAGGCAATAGTCCTTGACTGATTTTATACATTAAAGTAGACAATTGATGGTTTCTTCTTGTTTCAAGATTGAGTAAGTTAAGATAATTTAATAATTCAATAGATCGATATTCATAACCACATTTAGTAATTTAATTCGAGCAGCTCTATTTTGTAGTCGCTGCAGTTTATTACATAAAGTAATGCCAAGGCATCCCCAGACTTGGGAACAATATTCAAAATATGGTTGTACTAAGGTTTTGTAGACTGTTATAATAAACTTTTAGGTCCATAAATTCACGCAGTCTTCTTAGGATATTGAGACCTTTATTAACTTTCTTAATTATCAAATCAACATGTTCACTCCAGGTTAAAGCCTCATCCACCATAACACCAAGTGATTTGGTTACTTTAACTCTTTGAATTGGAAAGTTTCCCAATACAATTGAAGGATCTGAATTTATTTGATTTAGCTTTTTATGTGACCCAATAATCATATATTCAGTCTTACTAGTATTTAAACTTAGCTTATTAGTAGTCATCCAATCTGATACGTTAACTAGATCTTCATTTAATTTTTCAGAGATCAAATTAATATTATTTTCAGATATACCTATTTGGGTATCATCGGCAAACATGTCACATTTGCTTTGTTTAGACTATTCCGAAGATCGTTAACATATATCAGAAAGAGTAATGGACCTAAAATAGAACCCTGAGGTATACCAGTAATAATTTTTAGAGGTTGAGAAAGTTCACCATTCACTTGGCAATATTGCATTCGATTAGATAGATAAGACTTAAACCATGCGTGAGCCGTTCCCCGTACGCCACACAGTTCCAATTTTTGCAATAGTATGTGGTGATCTACTGTATCAAATGCCTTCTTTAAGTCAAGGAAGACAACACCATTTAATTGGCCGATGTCGATATTATGATACCATTGGTTCGTTAGTTCTAGTAAAGCAGTAACGGTGGAGTGTTTTGGTCTAAAGCCGTGTTGACAATTAGTAAGTAAGTTAGTTTCATGTAGATAGAGATAGAATTGTTGATGCACCAGTTTCTCCATAATTTTAGGAACAACGGAGATTACAGATATAGGTCTATAATTATTCATATTATTCTTTTCACCTGCTTTAAATATAGGAATTACTTTGGAAATTTTCCAATCACATGGGAATACTCCTGTTGAGATAGATTTATTGAAAATTATAGTTAGGGAATCAGCAATAAATAGAGCAGCCAATTTAATCAATTTAGCAGAGAGATTGTCAAGACCTATTGCTTTATTAGGTGAAATCGCTAGTAGAAGCTTAAGAATTTCACACTGCGATATTTCGCGGAAACTGAATTGATCTTCTATGCTATTAACGTGGTGATCAGGGGTAAATTTTGGGTTAGGTAAATTTAGTGATAAATTATGTCCAAGCTCTACAAAGTGTTTATTAAATGCATTCGGAATATCGTCTGATTTAATCTGATTGTTATTGTTGTCATTCATTTCCATTATATTATTTGATTTAGGATTTTTGTTAATTATTTGGTTGACAATTTTCCAGGTATTCCTAATGTCTCCTTTATTGTTATGGAGTTCCGAATTGAATTAATTGATCTGTTGTACTGGTTTCTAGCACTTTTATAGTTAATCCAATCATTAGAATTATTTGTCTTACAAGCTTTCTTTTTGAGGAATTGAGTTTGTCTTTTCTCAGCTAAAATTTCTTTGGTTATCCAAGGGATGCGCTTTTTACCAATTTTACGTTTCTTGAGAGGGGCATGATTTTCGATAATTAACATAATGGAGCCACAGTCTATTCGGGTCGTCATATTCTTGAACGTTTAAGAGATTTTGGTTCTTTACATCGTTTAGAAAGTGTTCCTCATTAAAATGCTTAAAATCTCTAAATTCAATAATATTAGGTATTCCTTTTAGTGTAGGAAATTTACGGATACCATATATTAGGTAGTGGTCACTAATAGTTAATTTAGTTACTCCTGATTTAACAATTTTCTCCGGATTATTAGTATAGAAGTGATCAATTAAGGATTTAGTTTGATTCGTAACCCTAGTTGGTTCATCAATCAACTGTGTATATTGATAAAGATTTGTGATAAATTTCAACTCATTTGTACTAGAATCATTAGAGTCGCATTTAGAAAGGTCACAATTTATGTCACCTAAAATCATGCTTTCTTTATCCTCTGCATCAAGAAGTTGCAGGACTTTTTCAAGAGTTGCAGGGTTTCAATCGTTGAACTGGGAGGTCTATACCAGGTGGTAATAAGAAATGGCTCAACTTTATATTTGTGGATTTCTAAGGTCAGTATTTCTATCTTGTCATTTGCCAAATTATTTCTTATATGGAAATTGATTGAATTTCTTATACAGAAACCGATACCTCCACCAAGATATCGATATCAATAGAGATAGGTCTCTATCTTTAGAAACCCAAGTATACCCCTGGAGTGCAATTAAATCTTTAGGAAAGTCATTGTCAAGTCTAGTTTCATTAATTGCCAAAATATCTATTTCCTGATCATTCATGCAAATTCTTAATTAATTAATACAATCCTCTTTACAGGAGGACCTGACAAATTTCGAAACTTGTTCATCTAATGCCGGTCTTCTACTCAATATATCTAAATGCAAAACTCTACAAATCACTAGGAAACACAGTAAGATCCAATACAAAACACCATCTTAGAAAGTTCGGACTGTGAACGTGATCTTGGCGTATGGACTTTGCATAATTTGACCTGGTCTAAGCAAGTTCTTGAAAAAAGTGTTCCCGAGCCAACAAATTGCTAGGATATGTTCATAGATCAACTAGAAATATTAAAAACTCATCAGCACGTCGAACTCTATATCTAAGTCTCGTCTGTTCTCAACTGGGGTACGCAACACAAGTTTGGTCTCCGCAATCTGTGTCGACCTCATCTCACGTATGGAACGCGTACAAAGACGCGCATCCAAATATATTTTGGATCTACCTTTTCTTTGTGATTCCAATTACAATCAAAGGCTTGCCGTCGTAAATATCCTACCATTAAGTTATTGGCACGAATATCTCGACATGCTGTTCTTTTTTAAAGCAAATTGTGGCATCATCAATCTGTCCAACTCAGTACTTCCAGAACATCAAATTCACAACAAAATTACAAGATCAGTGGATCCCAACTGCCTTCAATTCAAAATTAAGAAATCCAACATTCAAAAATCTTATCAAAAATCTTATACTATTAGGACAACAAGAATCTGGAATGTACTACCAAAATCTATTATCAGTAAATATATCACTCTAACAACCTTTAAAAATTCACTACTCAATTACTATCATTATGCTCTAGAAAACAATTACAATGTAGATGACCCTCGCTCCTGGGAAACAATTTTCCTTAAATGCAACCAGGCACGTGACTTAACAAAACCACTTTCATGTTGTTTCTAGTTTGTATCTGTATTTGTATATTGTAATTATCTGTAACTATAGGTGTGTATTGTTTACTTTACATATAGGGACCGCAGTAATTGGCCAAAGCTGTTGCGGACACCCTACCATCGTCTTGTATATGTTATTGTGTAAATATTTGTTCTCTAGTCTAGATGTGGCAAAGCTTATAAAATAAAATAAAAATAAAAAAATTTTGAAATCTAGAAGCTCGGAAACACGATTTTCAGCAATTTGAGCAAACTTTTTCATCTAATTCTACAGCAAGCATAGTTCAAATGAATCCAAGATTACCTGCTACCTCTTACCATGTGACACCATTTGTTGTGCCTAGTACTGCCAGAAGGGTCTGGGAATCAATCTAATACTCGCGTGGCAAGGGTTTAGGGGTTGGCTAACACTGACTTCGGGCATTTCAGGCTACACCCGTTTGTACAATCTTGTGTAGATGAAGCCCGTAGGTAGATTACCTTATGTAGCTTCTCTCTTAGCCTCTATAATCGTACTAATACAATTGGAAAAACATTCTAAAATGATAAAGTAACTTCTTTTGAAGATTTTCGTTTCTTCGCTTTCTTTTTGAGAGATATCAGTTGTTTGATATGCAAATATCTGGAATTTCGTCACACATGCATAATGAGTTATCAGAGAATGTTGTATATCTTTGCATTCATGAAATAAAAACACTAACTTTGTATAGGTGTTTTCGTGATTACCAAAAAGAATTTAAGCAATTCACGTCTTTTTCTGATTTTAACTTTTAACTTTACACAGTGTATTTCAACTGTCATGTAATTAGGACTTCACCTTGTATCATTATATTAATATTATCATGTAATTTAGTCATTAATTTTATATTTTTATACTTTTTTACATATATATATATATATATACATTTTAATTTTCAAACAATTTTCGAGGGCCACAAGTTTGTTAGTACTTTGTACTATTTAGTGTAACCCTCTTTAAATAAAGTTTCTATCCTATTCTAATAACACGTGTGTGCGTTTCTCTCACAACACCAAACTTCTTGATTTTAAAGGATTTCGTTCGAGAATGAAAGAGAGATACACATTTCTCCAATAAGTCATTATGCATGTATGACGAAATTCCAGACATTTGCATATCAAACAAACTGATATATCTCAAACAGAAAGCGAATAAACGAAAATCTTCAAAAGACGTTACTTTATCATTTTAAAAGTTCTTCCAAACAAGATAATAAAACATTGTGAGGTTATGGGCACTTTAAATATAGCAACGCTTGTCCTGATTTGGGGGGGGGGGCTCAGCCCTTCAAAGGAGAAGAGCTCAGTCATTAGTTCTACTGTACAAGTGTATAAAGTCTAATGGCCCCTCATACATGATTTTTTAACCGAACATACTATGCCTTATAATTTTAGGGGACATACTGGTAAAATTGAACAACCTTATCAAAGTCTCTACCAGCCTGTCGAATCAACGTCCCCTTATTTAAGAAACGTTAACTCTATTAATTTATTTCGTAGTCATTTATTGAAATTAAACCTAGCTGATTCCTATTTTAACTGTAAATATACTCGATGTTTATCGTAGTTTCAATGTATTGTTCTATTAACTTTTGTTTTATTTAGTATAACTATCATATTACCCTATTTTATATTGACAAGATAACTAGTTGCTTTTATTTAACGTTGTAATCTTCCCATTGTCACATTTATACACCCATTCGTATGTTGTACTAAGACTATTAACTGAGGCCCTGTTTACATGAAGCGGATTGACAGTCCAATCGGATCGAAAAACGCGGATGAATTCAATCCGGGCACATGTTTACATGAATCCGTTTGGCAGCAGGCCTCAAACCGCCCATGCGTAGTTTTTGATGCCTGAATACGCGCATACGTATTCAGGATGCGCATGCGTAAATTTTACGCAGGCGTATCAAGTCATTTTCAAGTCAAACCGTGTTTACATCAATCAGATTGGCAACATTCAAGTCGATCCTTGCTTGAATCTCAAGTCAATCCACTCAACTACGTGGTTGACTTCATCCATCCGTTTCGATCAGATCGAAAACTTTAAATCTTCTTCATGTAAACACAATAGTCAGGCAGATAGACGTACCAAAATAGGTAAATACTTACGGTAGCTTGGGACAATTCAATTTTATCGTAGAACTGTGGTTTAAAACATAATTAACCGATTTCAGAATGTTGGACACGCTGATATTACTTGAGTAATTAATCCAACAGCATTTTACGTGGCCTCTGTATACGAATTGTTGACGAAAAAAGGTGAGCCCTCGGTGTTTTGACCAGCGCGTGCTTAGGACGTCAAGTAGTGTAATTAAAATGCCAACCTGGTTTGCGAAAACGAGGGTTATTTTTACGAAAATATTAAGAAAATAGCGATAAAGTCGAATTATGTCATTCGAAAAGAAACCTTGCGTGAAATTTCGGTTCTTTAATCCTAATCTTAATCGTAACCTTAACCACCGGAACCTCACTGTCACGTGTAAGGACGTTGCTTGAATTTTCGACAACCGGACGGACATGGTTGGTTTCGAACAAATGGCATTTTGGATAATAATAATAAAGACGTATTAGGAGCATTAGTCTCAATGCTCTTACAACAATATATTCTTAATGTTACTTATAAAACGAATTACACTTTCATTATAAGATAAAGCCTACTACATATATTACCACTATATGAACAAAAAACTATTTTTTATAACGACGTTTTTGAGAAAAATAAGGTGGTCGAAGTTGATTCGTTGCGGACGTAACAAGGCCTACACTAGGTTCTCCTCAGTATGACGAATCCCGCGAAAAACCAAACAAACAAAAATATTTTATATATTTAATATATTCCATCTACTATTTTGAAACAATGTCTGCCAATTTTACTGTCAGTTATTACTAACATTGTTAACTCATCATTAACATCTGCCACTGTGCCTGACTCATTAGCCAGAAGCCAGCACCAGATTCAATATTGGTGGTTTTTGTCATGAGAATCACAAGGATGCAAGAAATCAGGGTGCCGTAAGATGTACTTAACGGACATCGGTGGGGAGCTCCAACATCCCACCGGATGAAAATGATTTAAATTCATACAAACTGGTATGAATAAACAAACGCGCTATTAGCCGCAAATTAAACGATGTATTTTTAGCAATAGTATATTAAGGTACAGTGACACACTGATTTCCTCATTGCGTGATGAGTTGTAATGCTGTTCATCCATCTCGTCTATAAACTCATGATTGAACTGCGTGATGAACTGTTCTGCTGCTCATCCATCTCGTCCTGATTGGCTATTGCGTGATGAACCGTTCTGCTGCTCATCCATCTTGTCTATTAACTGTTTGCACTGCGTGATGAACAGTTCTGCTGCTCATCCATCTCGTCTATAGACTGATTGAACTGCGTGATGAACATGCAGTTCTGGTGCTCATCCATCTCGCCTATAAACTGATTGAACTGCGTGATGAACCGTTCTGCTGCTCATCCATCTCATCTATAAACTGATTGAACTGCATGATGAACAGTTCTGCTGCTCATCCATCTCGCCTATAGACTGATTAAACTACCTAATGAAATGTTCTGCTGCTCATCCATCTCGTCTATAAACTGCAGATAGAACTGCGTGATGAATCGTTCTGCTGCTCATCCAACTCGTCAGTAAAATCTTGGCAGGTGCTTATTATATTTCTCTTTCTAATTGGATGGAAAAATTAATTGATAAGTATCTACCTAGAGTAAACCTATCATAATGATTTGGACTAGCAATAGGCAAACAACAAAGGCTCAAATGAACTGGTTCAGTAATGGTATATAGCGCTTATATTGTAATTCGTCGGTATGTACTACAGTCTACTTCTTGTCAGTTGGTTTTATGTAACTACTGTATACAGTTCATGCAAGACGCAGATATAAGATATGTAATCATAATATTTAAATAGTTTCATTTTGCAACCTCGTGGAGACCGGTTTTTTTTAATTTCGTATTTTTCCGAATTCGTCGTCACAAATTGCGTAATATTTCAAAACGTTTAATATGAAAAAAAATGTTTTGCCGAGTATGTTTTATATTCTATTTGTGTTTTTTTGCGTTAATTTGAAGCGTTTTCTGCATGTCCATGTTTTCGTATTCTGTATAGCCCATAGGGTTGGGTACCCGCGGTAATACGAAAAACGAAAACATACGAATTCGTTTCTAATCGACCCAAAAAATACACAAATAGAATAAAACAGACCATGAAATCAAGATACACTTATTTTATTAAAAATATTTTATATTAAAGAACGACTGTTGTTCAAATCATGAAATTGGACCCCCTGTAATTAAGCGTTTCATTAACGAAATTAAGTAGGGCTACTTGAAGTACACAGGGAATGTTGGCTACGTTGAACAAAAAATCGCTGGCTCACTCCTCTTTTCGCCGCCATTTTGATTCACAATGACCGAGCCAGAGCGGCCTAGAAAAACGATGTTGGCTGAGGACTACAAGTAATATCAACACGTCCAACATTCAGAAATATGTTAATTAGTCTTCGAACAATAGTTTTACGGCAAAATTGAATTGTCTCATGCTACCGTAAGTTTTTATACATCTATCTGCCTGACTACAAGGAGCGTGTTGATTTGACTTGAACACTCAATCCATGGGAGATTTGACTTGAACACCAAAACATGGGAGATTTGACTTGAACACTCAATCCCCTTCATGTAAACAGGGCCTTATATACAAAGATCTGCGCATGCGCAGAAAAAAATCGATCTGCGCATGCGCAGAAAAAATCGATCTGCGCATGCGCAGAAAAAAATCGATCTGCGCATGCGCAGAAAAAAATCGATCTGCGCATGCGCAGAAAAAAATCGATCTGGGAATGCGCAGAATAAAATCGATCTGCGCATGCGCAGAATAAAATCGATCTGCATGCGCAGAAAAAAATCGATCTGCGCATGCGCAGAAAAAAATCGATCTGCGCATGCGCAGAAAAAAATCGATCTGCGCATGCGCAGAAAAAAATCGATCTGCGCATGCGCAGAAAAAAATCGATCAGCGCATGCGCAGAATAAAATCGATCTGCGCATGCGCAGAAAAAAATCGATCTGCGCATGCGCAGAATAAAATCGATCTGCGCATGCGCAGAATAAAATCGATCTGCGCATGCGCAGAAAAAAATCGATCTGCGCATGCGCAGAAAAAAATCGATCTGCGCATGCGCAGAATAAAATCGATCTGCGCATGCGCAGAATAAAATCGATCTGCGCATGCGCAGAATAACATCGATCTGCGCATGCGCAGAATAAAATCGATCTGCGCATGCGCAGAATAAAATCGATCTGCGCATGCGCAGAATTTTTTTTAAAAAAATTTTTTAAAAATTTTAAAAAATCAATTTTTTTCGATTTTTTTCTGCGCATGCGCAGATAGATTTTTTCTAAAAAATTATGAAAATATCCAACCATTTGTCTCCTGCAGAGATTTTCACTGATCACAGTATAATCGTTTTCGACCTACTTGTACATCCTAAAAGTTTACCCAAATATACACAGAACCGTATACGATTACCTGCTTGGAGATTTTAAGGCTCTGTGATCTACTCTTGAATCTCTAAACCTTTCTAACATATCAGACGACGGAGATATTAACGAGGATTGGTTGAATTGGAATGAAGCTTTCTTAGCTGCAGTTTCTGATCATATCCCAACTAAAAAGTTACGTGGTCGTAACTACATTCTTTGGATTACCAGCGCCATACTACACGATATTAAAAAGAAAAACACCATAAGACTCAAGTAAAAGAAATCCCATACACCCAATGATTATCTAAAAGAGAAGTTTAAAAATTTAAGAACCAAAATCAAGCGAATGCTGAGTGAGAGCCGCTCCAAGTACATTAACTCTGTCTGTGCTGATCATGGAAATAATCCAAAGCGTTTCTGGTCATTATTTAAACTAAAATCCAAGGTTTGTAACATTCCAGAAAAGATCTCAATGAAGATTGATGAAAGCACCAGGTCATATCCAGAAAATCCTACTGATATCGCAACTCTCTTCAATAATTGCTTCACATCCATCTTCACTACTGACCCTGCAGAAACCACAGATCGGCCGTCGTTTACCGATGTCCACAATTTTGAACATTCACCAAATTCTCTTCTGGAAGATGTCATTTAACACCAGAAACTGTTACTGATGTATTAAAAAATCTCAACAATGATAAAGCGCATGGTCCTGATGGTATTCCTGCACGTTTACTAACAGAAACTGCTTCTCAAATAGCTCCGTCACTGTGCTCTATTCAATAAATCTCTACGAATTGGCAAATTACCACAGGACTGGAAACTCGCAAATGTTGTACCAATTCATAAAAAAGGAAACAAAGATTTTGCAGAAAACTTAGACCTATATCTCTACTTTCACTGGTTTCAAAAGCACTGGAGCGCTGTGTATTTAACAACATTAAAGATCAGGTTTTTAATCAAATCTCCTCTTGTCGACATGGCTTCTTCCCCGGAAAAAATTGTGTCACTCAACTTATCGAAGTTTTCGACAAAATAGGATGTCAACTAGATCTCGGTAAACAAATCGATGTAATGTATTTGGATATGTCAAAGGCCTTTGATAAGGTTAGCCACAGACGTCTTCTACTTCGACTTCGTGACTTTGGGATTGGAGGTAATATTTTCAAATGGTTCTGCTCTTATCTGCAAGACCGTCGCCAACAAACTACCGTTCTTGGCGCAACATCAACATCTCTTCCAGTAACTTCAGGAGTACCACAAGGTTCCATTCTTGGACCGCTGCTGTTTCTACTGTATGAAGACGACCTGCCTTCCTCTACTAACAATTCTACCATTGCAACCTACGCCGACGACACTAAAATCTTTAAGGTAATCAACACTCCAGCGGACGCAGCAGCCTTATTATTATTATTATTATTATTATTATTATTTATTTAATCACGGTACTATTTCACCAATAAACTATTTACATAAAAAAGTGATCTTCCAATAGGCCGTGAAGTAATATATAAAAATTACAATACAAAAGTGAACAACTATTACAAATTTTACATATCACATGATTATATTATTATATTACACTATTAAAAATTATTGACTTTAATACAACTTTTAAATTGACCAATTGATTGAGAATTTTTAATCTCGTTTGATAGATTGTTCCAAACCATTGCACCTCTATAACTGAATGATTTTTTCATTGAATTAGTTTTAGGTTTTGGTAGATGATAACTAAGCTTAGCATATCGTGTTTCGTGCTGATGAAGTTGATCCGTTCTCATAAAAAGATTAGAAAAATAGGAAGGCAATAGTCCTTGACTGATTTTATACATTAAAGTAGACAATTGATGGTTTCTTCTTGTTTCAAGATTGAGTAAGTTAAGATAATTTAATAATTCAATAGATCGATATTCATAACCACATTTAGTAATTTAATTCGAGCAGCTCTATTTTGTAGTCGCTGCAGTTTATTACATAAAGTAATGCCAAGGCATCCCCAGACTTGGGAACAATATTCAAAATATGGTTGTACTAAGGTTTTGTAGACTGTTATAATAAACTTTTAGGTCCATAAATTCACGCAGTCTTCTTAGGATATTGAGACCTTTATTAACTTTCTTAATTATCAAATCAACATGTTCACTCCAGGTTAAAGCCTCATCCACCATAACACCAAGTGATTTGGTTACTTTAACTCTTTGAATTGGAAAGTTTCCCAATACAATTGAAGGATCTGAATTTATTTGATTTAGCTTTTTATGTGACCCAATAATCATATATTCAGTCTTACTAGTATTTAAACTTAGCTTATTAGTAGTCATCCAATCTGATACGTTAACTAGATCTTCATTTAATTTTTCAGAGATCAAATTAATATTATTTTCAGATATACCTATTTGGGTATCATCGGCAAACATGTCACATTTGCTTTGTTTAGACTATTCCGAAGATCGTTAACATATATCAGAAAGAGTAATGGACCTAAAATAGAACCCTGAGGTATACCAGTAATAATTTTTAGAGGTTGAGAAAGTTCACCATTCACTTGGCAATATTGCATTCGATTAGATAGATAAGACTTAAACCATGCGTGAGCCGTTCCCCGTACGCCACACAGTTCCAATTTTTGCAATAGTATGTGGTGATCTACTGTATCAAATGCCTTCTTTAAGTCAAGGAAGACAACACCATTTAATTGGCCGATGTCGATATTATGATACCATTGGTTCGTTAGTTCTAGTAAAGCAGTAACGGTGGAGTGTTTTGGTCTAAAGCCGTGTTGACAATTAGTAAGTAAGTTAGTTTCATGTAGATAGAGATAGAATTGTTGATGCACCAGTTTCTCCATAATTTTAGGAACAACGGAGATTACAGATATATGTCTATAATTATTCATATTATTCTTTTCACCTGCTTTAAATATAGGAATTACTTTGGAAATTTTCCAATCACATGGGAATACTCCTGTTGAGATAGATTTATTGAAAATTATAGTTAGGGAATCAGCAATAAATGGAGCAGCCAATTTAATCAATTTAGCAGAGAGATTGTCAAGACCTATTGCTTTATTAGGTGAAATCGCTAGTAGAAGCTGAAGAACTTCACACTGCAATATTTCACGGAAATTGAATTGATCTTCTATGCTATTAACGTAGTGATCAGGGGTATATTTTGGGTTAGGTAAATTTAGTGATAAATTATGTCCAAGCTCTACAAAGTGTTTATTAAATGCATTCGGAATATCGTCTGATTTAATCTGATTGTTATTGTTGTCATTCATTTCCATTATATTATTTGATTTAGGATTTTTGTTAATTATTTGGTTGACAATTTTCCAGGTATTCCTAATGTCTCCTTTATTAATTGATCTGTTGTACTGGTTTCTAGCACTTTTATAGTTAATCCAATCATTAGAATTATTTGTCTTACAAGCTTTCTTTTTGAGGAATTGAGTTTGTCTTTTCTCAGCTAAAATTTCTTTGGTTATCCAAGGGATGCGCTTTTTACCAATTTTACGTTTCTTGAGAGGGGCATGATTTTCGATAATTAACATAATGGAGCCACAGTCTATTCGGGTCGTCATATTCTTGAACGTTTAAGAGATTTTGGTTCTTTACATCGTTTAGAAAGTGTTCCTCATTAAAATGCTTAAAATCTCTAAATTCAATAATATTAGGTATTCCTTTTAGTGTAGGAAATTTACGGATACCATATATTAGGTAGTGGTCACTAATAGTTAATTTAGTTACTCCTGATTTAACAATTTTCTCCGGATTATTAGTATAGAAGTGATCAATTAAGGATTTAGTTTGATTCGTAACCCTAGTTGGTTCATCAATCAACTGTGTATATTGATAAAGATTTGTGATAAATTTCAACTCATTTGTACTAGAATCATTAGAGTCGCATTTAGAAAGGTCACAATTTATGTCACCTAAAATCATGCTTTCTTTATCCTCTGCATCAAGAAGTTGCAGGACTTTTTCAAGAGTTGCAGGGTTTCAATCGTTGAACTGGGAGGTCTATACCAGGTGGTAATAAGAAATGGCTCAACTTTATATTTGTGGATTTCTAAGGTCAGTATTTCTATCTTGTCATTTGCCAAATTATTTCTTATATGGAAATTGATTGAATTTCTTATACAGAAACCGATACCTCCACCAAGATATCGATATCAATAGAGATAGGTCTCTATCTTTAGAAACCCAAGTATACCCCTGGAGTGCAATTAAATCTTTAGGAAAGTCATTGTCAAGTCTAGTTTCATTAATTGCCAAAATATCTATTTCCTGATCATTCATGCAAATTCTTAATTAATTAATACAATCCTCTTTACAGGAGGACCTGACAAATTTCGAAACTTGTTCATCTAATGCCGGTCTTCTACTCAATATATCTAAATGCAAAACTCTACAAATCACTAGGAAACACAGTAAGATCCAATACAAAACACCATCTTAGAAAGTTCGGACTGTGAACGTGATCTTGGCGTATGGACTTTGCATAATTTGACCTGGTCTAAGCAAGTTCTTGAAAAAAGTGTTCCCGAGCCAACAAATTGCTAGGATATGTTCATAGATCAACTAGAAATATTAAAAACTCATCAGCACGTCGAACTCTATATCTAAGTCTCGTCTGTTCTCAACTGGGGTACGCAACACAAGTTTGGTCTCCGCAATCTGTGTCGACCTCATCTCACGTATGGAACGCGTACAAAGACGCGCATCCAAATATATTTTGGATCTACCTTTTCTTTGTGATTCCAATTACAATCAAAGGCTTGCCGTCGTAAATATCCTACCATTAAGTTATTGGCACGAATATCTCGACATGCTGTTCTTTTTTAAAGCAAATTGTGGCATCATCAATCTGTCCAACTCAGTACTTCCAGAACATCAAATTCACAACAAAATTACAAGATCAGTGGATCCCAACTGCCTTCAATTCAAAATTAAGAAATCCAACATTCAAAAATCTTATCAAAAATCTTATACTATTAGGACAACAAGAATCTGGAATGTACTACCAAAATCTATTATCAGTAAATATATCACTCTAACAACCTTTAAAAATTCACTACTCAATTACTATCATTATGCTCTAGAAAACAATTACAATGTAGATGACCCTCGCTCCTGGGAAACAATTTTCCTTAAATGCAACCAGGCACGTGACTTAACAAAACCACTTTCATGTTGTTTCTAGTTTGTATCTGTATTTGTATATTGTAATTATCTGTAACTATAGGTGTGTATTGTTTACTTTACATATAGGGACCGCAGTAATTGGCCAAAGCTGTTGCGGACACCCTACCATCGTCTTGTATATGTTATTGTGTAAATATTTGTTCTCTAGTCTAGATGTGGCAAAGCTTATAAAATAAAATAAAAATAAAAAAATTTTGAAATCTAGAAGCTCGGAAACACGATTTTCAGCAATTTGAGCAAACTTTTTCATCTAATTCTACAGCAAGCATAGTTCAAATGAATCCAAGATTACCTGCTACCTCTTACCATGTGACACCATTTGTTGTGCCTAGTACTGCCAGAAGGGTCTGGGAATCAATCTAATACTCGCGTGGCAAGGGTTTAGGGGTTGGCTAACACTGACTTCGGGCATTTCAGGCTACACCCGTTTGTACAATCTTGTGTAGATGAAGCCCGTAGGTAGATTACCTTATGTAGCTTCTCTCTTAGCCTCTATAATCGTACTAATACAATTGGAAAAACATTCTAAAATGATAAAGTAACTTCTTTTGAAGATTTTCGTTTCTTCGCTTTCTTTTTGAGAGATATCAGTTGTTTGATATGCAAATATCTGGAATTTCGTCACACATGCATAATGAGTTATCAGAGAATGTTGTATATCTTTGCATTCATGAAATAAAAACACTAACTTTGTATAGGTGTTTTCGTGATTACCAAAAAGAATTTAAGCAATTCACGTCTTTTTCTGATTTTAACTTTTAACTTTACACAGTGTATTTCAACTGTCATGTAATTAGGACTTCACCTTGTATCATTATATTAATATTATCATGTAATTTAGTCATTAATTTTATATTTTTATACTTTTTTACATATATATATATATATATACATTTTAATTTTCAAACAATTTTCGAGGGCCACAAGTTTGTTAGTACTTTGTACTATTTAGTGTAACCCTCTTTAAATAAAGTTTCTATCCTATTCTAATAACACGTGTGTGCGTTTCTCTCACAACACCAAACTTCTTGATTTTAAAGGATTTCGTTCGAGAATGAAAGAGAGATACACATTTCTCCAATAAGTCATTATGCATGTATGACGAAATTCCAGACATTTGCATATCAAACAAACTGATATATCTCAAACAGAAAGCGAATAAACGAAAATCTTCAAAAGACGTTACTTTATCATTTTAAAAGTTCTTCCAAACAAGATAATAAAACATTGTGAGGTTATGGGCACTTTAAATATAGCAACGCTTGTCCTGATTTGGGGGGGGGGGGCTCAGCCCTTCAAAGGAGAAGAGCTCAGTCATTAGTTCTACTGTACAAGTGTATAAAGTCTAATGGCCCCTCATACATGATTTTTTAACCGAACATACTATGCCTTATAATTTTAGGGGACATACTGGTAAAATTGAACAACCTTATCAAAGTCTCTACCAGCCTGTCGAATCAACGTCCCCTTATTTAAGAAACGTTAACTCTATTAATTTATTTCGTAGTCATTTATTGAAATTAAACCTAGCTGATTCCTATTTTAACTGTAAATATACTCGATGTTTATCGTAGTTTCAATGTATTGTTCTATTAACTTTTGTTTTATTTAGTATAACTATCATATTACCCTATTTTATATTGACAAGATAACTAGTTGCTTTTATTTAACGTTGTAATCTTCCCATTGTCACATTTATACACCCATTCGTATGTTGTACTAAGACTATTAACTGAGGCCCTGTTTACATGAAGCGGATTGACAGTCCAATCGGATCGAAAAACGCGGATGAATTCAATCCGGGCACATGTTTACATGAATCCGTTTGGCAGCAGGCCTCAAACCGCCCATGCGTAGTTTTTGATGCCTGAATACGCGCATACGTATTCAGGATGCGCATGCGTAAATTTTACGCAGGCGTATCAAGTCATTTTCAAGTCAAACCGTGTTTACATCAATCAGATTGGCAACATTCAAGTCGATCCTTGCTTGAATCTCAAGTCAATCCACTCAACTACGTGGTTGACTTCATCCATCCGTTTCGATCAGATCGAAAACTTTAAATCTTCTTCATGTAAACACAATAGTCAGGCAGATAGACGTACCAAAATAGGTAAATACTTACGGTAGCTTGGGACAATTCAATTTTATCGTAGAACTGTGGTTTAAAACATAATTAACCGATTTCAGAATGTTGGACACGCTGATATTACTTGAGTAATTAATCCAACAGCATTTTACGTGGCCTCTGTATACGAATTGTTGACGAAAAAAGGTGAGCCCTCGGTGTTTTGACCAGCGCGTGCTTAGGACGTCAAGTAGTGTAATTAAAATGCCAACCTGGTTTGCGAAAACGAGGGTTATTTTTACGAAAATATTAAGAAAATAGCGATAAAGTCGAATTATGTCATTCGAAAAGAAACCTTGCGTGAAATTTCGGTTCTTTAATCCTAATCTTAATCGTAACCTTAACCACCGGAACCTCACTGTCACGTGTAAGGACGTTGCTTGAATTTTCGACAACCGGACGGACATGGTTGGTTTCGAACAAATGGCATTTTGGATAATAATAATAAAGACGTATTAGGAGCATTAGTCTCAATGCTCTTACAACAATATATTCTTAATGTTACTTATAAAACGAATTACACTTTCATTATAAGATAAAGCCTACTACATATATTACCACTATATGAACAAAAAACTATTTTTTATAACGACGTTTTTGAGAAAAATAAGGTGGTCGAAGTTGATTCGTTGCGGACGTAACAAGGCCTACACTAGGTTCTCCTCAGTATGACGAATCCCGCGAAAAACCAAACAAACAAAAATATTTTATATATTTAATATATTCCATCTACTATTTTGAAACAATGTCTGCCAATTTTACTGTCAGTTATTACTAACATTGTTAACTCATCATTAACATCTGCCACTGTGCCTGACTCATTAGCCAGAAGCCAGCACCAGATTCAATATTGGTGGTTTTTGTCATGAGAATCACAAGGATGCAAGAAATCAGGGTGCCGTAAGATGTACTTAACGGACATCGGTGGGGAGCTCCAACATCCCACCGGATGAAAATGATTTAAATTCATACAAACTGGTATGAATAAACAAACGCGCTATTAGCCGCAAATTAAACGATGTATTTTTAGCAATAGTATATTAAGGTACAGTGACACACTGATTTCCTCATTGCGTGATGAGTTGTAATGCTGTTCATCCATCTCGTCTATAAACTCATGATTGAACTGCGTGATGAACTGTTCTGCTGCTCATCCATCTCGTCCTGATTGGCTATTGCGTGATGAACCGTTCTGCTGCTCATCCATCTTGTCTATTAACTGTTTGCACTGCGTGATGAACAGTTCTGCTGCTCATCCATCTCGTCTATAGACTGATTGAACTGCGTGATGAACATGCAGTTCTGGTGCTCATCCATCTCGCCTATAAACTGATTGAACTGCGTGATGAACCGTTCTGCTGCTCATCCATCTCATCTATAAACTGATTGAACTGCATGATGAACAGTTCTGCTGCTCATCCATCTCGCCTATAGACTGATTAAACTACCTAATGAAATGTTCTGCTGCTCATCCATCTCGTCTATAAACTGCAGATAGAACTGCGTGATGAACCGTTCTGCTGCTCATCCAACTCGTCAGTAAAATCTTGGCAGGTGCTTATTATATTTCTCTTTCTAATTGGATGGAAAAATTAATTGATAAGTATCTACCTAGAGTAAACCTATCATAATGATTTGGACTAGCAATAGGCAAACAACAAAGGCTCAAATGAACTGGTTCAGTAATGGTATATAGCGCTTATATTGTAATTCGTCGGTATGTACTACAGTCTACTTCTTGTCAGTTGGTTTTATGTAACTACTGTATACAGTTCATGCAAGACGCAGATATAAGATATGTAATCATAATATTTAAATAGTTTCATTTTGCAACCTCGTGGAGACCGGTTTTTTTTAATTTCGTATTTTTCCGAATTCGTCGTCACAAATTGCGTAATATTTCAAAACGTTTAATATGAAAAAAAATGTTTTGCCGAGTATGTTTTATATTCTATTTGTGTTTTTTTGCGTTAATTTGAAGCGTTTTCTGCATGTCCATGTTTTCGTATTCTGTATAGCCCATAGGGTTGGGTACCCGCGGTAATACGAAAAACGAAAACATACGAATTCGTTTCTAATCGACCCAAAAAATACACAAATAGAATAAAACAGACCATGAAATCAAGATACACTTATTTTATTAAAAATATTTTATATTAAAGAACGACTGTTGTTCAAATCATGAAATTGGACCCCCTGTAATTAAGCGTTTCATTAACGAAATTAAGTAGGGCTACTTGAAGTACACAGGGAATGTTGGCTACGTTGAACAAAAAATCGCTGGCTCACTCCTCTTTTCGCCGCCATTTTGATTCACAATGACCGAGCCAGAGCGGCCTAGAAAAACGATGTTGGCTGAGGACTACAAGTAATATCAACACGTCCAACATTCAGAAATATGTTAATTAGTCTTCGAACAATAGTTTTACGGCAAAATTGAATTGTCTCATGCTACCGTAAGTTTTTATACATCTATCTGCCTGACTACAAGGAGCGTGTTGATTTGACTTGAACACTCAATCCATGGGAGATTTGACTTGAACACCAAAACATGGGAGATTTGACTTGAACACTCAATCCCCTTCATGTAAACAGGGCCTTATATACAAAGATCTGCGCATGCGCAGAAAAAAATCGATCTGCGCATGCGCAGAAAAAAATCGATCTGCGCATGCGCAGAAAAAAATCGATCTGCGCATGCGCAGAAAAAAATCGATCTGCGCATGCGCAGAAAAAAATCGATCTGCGCATGCGCAGAAAAAAATCGATCTGCGCATGCGCAGAAAAAAATCGATCTGCGCATGCGCAGAAAAAAATCGATCTGCGCATGCGCAGAAAAAATCGATCTGCGCATGCGCAGAAAAAATCGATCTGCGCATGCGCAGAATAAATCGATCTGCGCATGCGCAGAACAAAATCGATCTGCGCATGCGCAGAAAAAAATCGATCTGCGCATGCGCAGAATAAATCGATCTGCGCATGCGCAGAAAAAAATCGATCTGCGCATGCGCAGAAAAAAATCGATCTGCGCATGCGCAGAAAAAAATCGATCTGCGCATGCGCAGAATAAAATCGATCTGCGCATGCGCAGAATAAAATCGATCTGCGCATGCGCAGAATAAAATCGATCTGCGCATGCGCAGAAAAAAATCGATCTGCGCATGCGCAGAATAAAATCGATCTGCGCATGCGCAGAATAAAATCGATCTGCGCATGCGCAGAAAAAATCGATCTGCGCATGCGCAGAATAAAATCGATCTGCGCATGCGCAGAATAACATCGATCTGCGCATGCGCAGAATAAAATCGATCTGCGCATGCGCAGAATAAAATCGATCTGCGCATGCGCAGAATTTTTTTAAAAAAAATTTTTTAAAAATTTTAAAAAATCAATTTTTTTTCGATTTTTTTCTGCGCATGCGCAGATAGATTTTTTCTAAAAAATTATGAAAATATCCAACCATTTGTCTCCTGCAGAGATTTTCACTGATCACAGTATAATCGTTTTCGACCTACTTGTACATCCTAAAAGTTTACCCAAATATACACAGAACCGTATACGATTACCTGCTTGGAGATTTTAAGGCTCTGTGATCTACTCTTGAATCTCTAAACCTTTCTAACATATCAGACGACGGAGATATTAACGAGGATTGGTTGAATTGGAATGAAGCTTTCTTAGCTGCAGTTTCTGATCATATCCCAACTAAAAAGTTACGTGGTCGTAACTACATTCTTTGGATTACCAGCGCCATACTACACGATATTAAAAAGAAAAACACCATAAGACTCAAGTAAAAGAAATCCCATACACCCAATGATTATCTAAAAGAGAAGTTTAAAAATTTAAGAACCAAAATCAAGCGAATGCTGAGTGAGAGCCGCTCCAAGTACATTAACTCTGTCTGTGCTGATCATGGAAATAATCCAAAGCGTTTCTGGTCATTATTTAAACTAAAATCCAAGGTTTGTAACATTCCAGAAAAGATCTCAATGAAGATTGATGAAAGCACCAGGTCATATCCAGAAAATCCTACTGATATCGCAACTCTCTTCAATAATTGCTTCACATCCATCTTCACTACTGACCCTGCAGAAACCACAGATCGGCCGTCGTTTACCGATGTCCACAATTTTGAACATTCACCAAATTCTCTTCTGGAAGATGTCATTTAACACCAGAAACTGTTACTGATGTATTAAAAAATCTCAACAATGATAAAGCGCATGGTCCTGATGGTATTCCTGCACGTTTACTAACAGAAACTGCTTCTCAAATAGCTCCGTCACTGTGCTCTATTCAATAAATCTCTACGAATTGGCAAATTACCACAGGACTGGAAACTCGCAAATGTTGTACCAATTCATAAAAAAGGAAACAAAGATTTTGCAGAAAACTTAGACCTATATCTCTACTTTCACTGGTTTCAAAAGCACTGGAGCGCTGTGTATTTAACAACATTAAAGATCAGGTTTTTAATCAAATCTCCTCTTGTCGACATGGCTTCTTCCCCGGAAAAAATTGTGTCACTCAACTTATCGAAGTTTTCGACAAAATAGGATGTCAACTAGATCTCGGTAAACAAATCGATGTAATGTATTTGGATATGTCAAAGGCCTTTGATAAGGTTAGCCACAGACGTCTTCTACTTCGACTTCGTGACTTTGGGATTGGAGGTAATATTTTCAAATGGTTCTGCTCTTATCTGCAAGACCGTCGCCAACAAACTACCGTTCTTGGCGCAACATCAACATCTCTTCCAGTAACTTCAGGAGTACCACAAGGTTCCATTCTTGGACCGCTGCTGTTTCTACTGTATGAAGACGACCTGCCTTCCTCTACTAACAATTCTACCATTGCAACCTACGCCGACGACACTAAAATCTTTAAGGTAATCAACACTCCAGCGGACGCAGCAGCCTTATTATTATTATTATTATTATTATTATTATTATTTATTTAATCACGGTACTATTTCACCAATAAACTATTTACATAAAAAAGTGATCTTCCAATAGGCCGTGAAGTAATATATAAAAATTACAATACAAAAGTGAACAACTATTACAAATTTTACATATCACATGATTATATTATTATATTACACTATTAAAAATTATTGACTTTAATACAACTTTTAAATTGACCAATTGATTGAGAATTTTTAATCTCGTTTGATAGATTGTTCCAAACCATTGCACCTCTATAACTGAATGATTTTTTCATTGAATTAGTTTTAGGTTTTGGTAGATGATAACTAAGCTTAGCATATCGTGTTTCGTGCTGATGAAGTTGATCCGTTCTCATAAAAAGATTAGAAAAATAGGAAGGCAATAGTCCTTGACTGATTTTATACATTAAAGTAGACAATTGATGGTTTCTTCTTGTTTCAAGATTGAGTAAGTTAAGATAATTTAATAATTCAATAGATCGATATTCATAACCACATTTAGTAATTTAATTCGAGCAGCTCTATTTTGTAGTCGCTGCAGTTTATTACATAAAGTAATGCCAAGGCATCCCCAGACTTGGGAACAATATTCAAAATATGGTTGTACTAAGGTTTTGTAGACTGTTATAATAAACTTTTAGGTCCATAAATTCACGCAGTCTTCTTAGGATATTGAGACCTTTATTAACTTTCTTAATTATCAAATCAACATGTTCACTCCAGGTTAAAGCCTCATCCACCATAACACCAAGTGATTTGGTTACTTTAACTCTTTGAATTGGAAAGTTTCCCAATACAATTGAAGGATCTGAATTTATTTGATTTAGCTTTTTATGTGACCCAATAATCATATATTCAGTCTTACTAGTATTTAAACTTAGCTTATTAGTAGTCATCCAATCTGATACGTTAACTAGATCTTCATTTAATTTTTCAGAGATCAAATTAATATTATTTTCAGATATACCTATTTGGGTATCATCGGCAAACATGTCACATTTGCTTTGTTTAGACTATTCCGAAGATCGTTAACATATATCAGAAAGAGTAATGGACCTAAAATAGAACCCTGAGGTATACCAGTAATAATTTTTAGAGGTTGAGAAAGTTCACCATTCACTTGGCAATATTGCATTCGATTAGATAGATAAGACTTAAACCATGCGTGAGCCGTTCCCCGTACGCCACACAGTTCCAATTTTTGCAATAGTATGTGGTGATCTACTGTATCAAATGCCTTCTTTAAGTCAAGGAAGACAACACCATTTAATTGGCCGATGTCGATATTATGATACCATTGGTTCGTTAGTTCTAGTAAAGCAGTAACGGTGGAGTGTTTTGGTCTAAAGCCGTGTTGACAATTAGTAAGTAAGTTAGTTTCATGTAGATAGAGATAGAATTGTTGATGCACCAGTTTCTCCATAATTTTAGGAACAACGGAGATTACAGATATAGGTCTATAATTATTCATATTATTCTTTTCACCTGCTTTAAATATAGGAATTACTTTGGAAATTTTCCAATCACATGGGAATACTCCTGTTGAGATAGATTTATTGAAAATTATAGTTAGGGAATCAGCAATAAATGGAGCAGCCAATTTAATCAATTTAGCAGAGAGATTGTCAAGACCTATTGCTTTATTAGGTGAAATCGCTAGTAGAAGCTGAAGAACTTCACACTGCGATATTTCACGGAAATTGAATTGATCTTCTATGCTATTAACGTAGTGATCAGGGGTATATTTTGGGTTAGGTAAATTTAGTGATAAATTATGTCCAAGCTCTACAAAGTGTTTATTAAATGCATTCGGAATATCGTCTGATTTAATCTGATTGTTATTGTTGTCATTCATTTCCATTATATTATTTGATTTAGGATTTTTGTTAATTATTTGGTTGACAATTTTCCAGGTATTCCTAATGTCTCCTTTATTAATTGATCTGTTGTACTGGTTTCTAGCACTTTTATAGTTAATCCAATCATTAGAATTATTTGTCTTACAAGCTTTCTTTTTGAGGAATTGAGTTTGTCTTTTCTCAGCTAAAATTTCTTTGGTTATCCAAGCGATGCGCTTTTTACCAATTTTACGTTTCTTGAGAGGGGCATGATTTTCGATAATTAACATAATGGAGCCACAGTCTATTCGGGTCGTCATATTCTTGAACGTTTAAGAGATTTTGGTTCTTTACATCGTTTAGAAAGTGTTCCTCATTAAAATGCTTAAAATCTCTAAATTCAATAATATTAGGTATTCCTTTTAGTGTAGGAAATTTACGGATACCATATATTAGGTAGTGGTCACTAATAGTTAATTTAGTTACTCCTGATTTAACAATTTTCTCCGGATTATTAGTATAGAAGTGATCAATTAAGGATTTAGTTTGATTCGTAACCCTAGTTGGTTCATCAATCAACTGTGTATATTGATAAAGATTTGTGATAAATTTCAACTCATTTGTACTAGAATCATTAGAGTCGCATTTAGAAAGGTCACAATTTATGTCACCTAAAATCATGCTTTCTTTATCCTCTGCATCAAGAAGTTGCAGGACTTTTTCAAGAGTTGCAGGGTTTCAATCGTTGAACTGGGAGGTCTATACCAGGTGGTAATAAGAAATGGCTCAACTTTATATTTGTGGATTTCTAGGGTCAGTATATCTATCTTGTCATTTGCCAAATCATTTCTTACATGGAAATTGATTGAATTTCTTATACAGAAACCGATACCTCCACCAAGATATCGATATCAATAGAGATAGGTCTCTATCTTTAGAAACCCAAGTATACCCCTGGAGTGCAATTAAATCTTTAGGAAAGTCATTGTCAAGTCTAGTTTCATTAATTGCCAAAATATCTATTTCCTGATCATTCATGCAAATTCTTAATTAATTAATACAATCCTCTTTACAGGAGGACCTGACAAATTTCGAAACTTGTTCATCTAATGCCGGTCTTCTACTCAATATATCTAAATGCAAAACTCTACAAATCACTAGGAAACACAGTAAGATCCAATACAAAACACCATGTTAGAAAGTTCGGACTGTGAACGTGATCTTGGCGTATGGACTTTGCATAATTTGACCTGGTCTAAGCAAGTTCTTGAAAAAAGTGTTCCCAAGCCAACAAATTGCTAGGATATGTTCATAGATCAACTAGAAATATTAAAAACTCATCAGCACGTCGAACTCTATATCTAAGTCTCGTCTTTTCTCAACTGGGGTACGCAACACAAGTTTGGTCTCCGCAGTCTGTGTCGACCTCATCTCACGTATGGAACGCGTACAAAGACGCGCATCCAAATATATTTTGGATCTACCTTTTCTTTGTGATTCCAATTACAATCAAAGGCTTGCCGTCGTAAATATCCTACCATTAAGTTATTGGCACGAATATCTCGACATGCTGTTCTTTTTTAAAGCAAATTGTGGCATCATCAATCTGTCCAACTCAGTACTTCCAGAACATCAAATTCACAACAAAATTACAAGATCAGTGGATCCCAACTGCCTTCAATTCAAAATTAAGAAATCCAACACTCAAAAATCTTATCAAAAATCTTATACTATTAGGACAACAAGGATCTGGAATGTACTACCAAAATCTATTATCAGTAAATATATCACTCTAACAACCTTTAAAAATTCACTACTCAATTACTTAGATGACCCTCGCTCCTGGAAAACAATTTGCCTTAAATGCAACCAGGCACGTGACTTAACAAAACCACTTTCATGTTGTTTCTAGTTTGTATCTGTATTTGTATATTGTAATTATCTGTAACTATAGGTGTGTATTGTTTACTTTACATATAGGGACCGCAGTAATTGGCCAAAGCTGTTGCGGACACCCTACCATCGTCTTGTATATGTTATTGTGTAAATATTTGTTCTCTAGTCTAGATGTGGCAAAGCTTATAAAATAAAATAAAAATAAAAAAATTTTGAAATCTAGAAGCTCGGAAACACGATTTTCAGCAATTTGAGCAAACTTTTTCATCTAATTCTACAGCAAGCATAGTTCAAATGAATCCAAGATTACCTGCTACCTCTTACCATGTGACACCATTTGTTGTGCCTAGTACTGCCAGAAGGGTCTGGGAATCAATCTAATACTCGCGTGGCAAGGGTTTAGGGGTTGGCTAACACTGACTTCGGGCATTTCAGGCTACACCCGTTTGTACAATCTTGTGTAGATGAAGCCCGTAGGTAGATTACCTTATGTAGCTTCTCTCTTAGCCTCTATAATCGTACTAATACAATTGGAAAAACATTCTAAAATGATAAAGTAACTTCTTTTGAAGATTTTCGTTTCTTCGCTTTCTTTTTGAGAGATATCAGTTGTTTGATATGCAAATATCTGGAATTTCGTCACACATGCATAATGAGTTATCAGAGAATGTTGTATATCTTTGCATTCATGAAATAAAAACACTAACTTTGTATAGGTGTTTTCGTGATTACCAACAAGAATTTAAGCAATTCACGTCTTTTTCTGATTTTAACTTTTAACTTTACACAGTGTATTTCAACTGTCATGTAATTAGGACTTCACCTTGTATCATTATATTAATATTATCATGTAATTTAGTCATTAATTTTATATTTTTATACTTTTTTACATATATATATATATATATATACATTTTAATTTTCAAACAATTTTCGAGGGCCACAAGTTTGTTAGTACTTTGTACTATTTAGTGTAACCCTCTTTAAATAAAGTTTCTATCCTATTCTAATAACACGTGTGTGCGTTTCTCTCACAACACCAAACTTCTTGATTTTAAAGGATTTCGTTCGAGAATGAAAGAGAGATACACATTTCTCCAATAAGTCATTATGCATGTATGACGAAATTCCAGACATTTGCATATCAAACAAACTGATATATCTCAAACAGAAAGCAAATAAACGAAAATCTTCAAAAGACGTTACTTTATCATTTTAAAAGTTCTTCCAAACAAGATAATAAAACATTGTGAGGTTATGGGCACTTTAAATATAGCAACGCTTGTCCTGATTTGGGGGGGGGGGGCTCAGCCCTTCAAAGGAGAAGAGCTCAGTCATTGGTTCTACTGTACAAGTGTATAAAGTCTAATGGCCCCTCATACATGATTTTTTAACCGAACATACTATGCCTTATAATTTTAGGGGACATACTGGTAAAATTGAACAACCTTATCAAAGTCTCTACCAGCCTGTCGAATCAACGTCCCCTTATTTAAGAAACGTTAACTCTATTAATTTATTTCGTAGTCATTTATTGAAATTAAACCTAGCTGATTCCTATTTTAACTGTAAATATACTCGATGTTTATCGTAGTTTCAATGTATTGTTCTATTAACTTTTGTTTTATTTAGTATAACTATCATATTACCCTATTTTATATTGACAAGATAACTAGTTGCTTTTATTTAACGTTGTAATCTTCCCATTGTCACATTTATACACCCATTCGTATGTTGTACTAAGACTATTAACTGAGGCCCTGTTTACATGAAGCGGATTGACAGTCCAATCGGATCGAAAAACGCGGATGAATTCAATCCGGGCACATGTTTACATGAATCCGTTTGGCAGCAGGCCTCAAACCGCCCATGCGTAGTTTTTGATGCCTGAATACGCGCATACGTATTCAGGATGCGCATGCGTAAATTTTACGCAGGCGTATCAAGTCATTTTCAAGTCAAACCGTGTTTACATCAATCAGATTGGCAACATTCAAGTCGATCCTTGCTTGAATCTCAAGTCAATCCACTCAACTACGTGGTTGACTTCATCCATCCGTTTCGATCAGATCGAAAACTTTAAATCTTCTTCATGTAAACACAATAGTCAGGCAGATAGACGTACCAAAATAGGTAAATACTTACGGTAGCTTGGGACAATTCAATTTTATCGTAGAACTGTGGTTTAAAACATAATTAACCGATTTCTGAATGTTGGACACGCTGATATTACTTGAGTAATTAATCCAACAGCATTTTCCGTGGCCTCTGTATACGAATTGTTGACGAAAAAAGGTGAGCCCTCGGTGTTTTGACCAGCGCGTGCTTAGGACGTCAAGTAGTGTAATTAAAATGCCAACCTGGTTTGCGAAAACGAGGGTTATTTTTACGAAAATATTAAGAAAATAGCGATAAAGTCGAATTATGTCATTCGAAAAGAAACCTTGCGTGAAATTTCGGTTCTTTAATCCTAATCGTAACCTTAATCGTAACCTTAACCACCGGAACCTCACTGTCACGTGTAAGGACGTTGCTTGAATTTTCGACAACCGGACGGACATGGTTGGTTTCGAACAAATGGCATTTTGGATAATAATAATAAAGACGTATTAGGAGCATTAGTCTCAATGCTCTTACAACAATATATTCTTAATGTTACTTATAAAACGAATTACACTTTCATTATAAGATAAAGCCTACTACATATATTACCACTATATGAACAAAAAACTATTTTTTATAACGACGTTTTTGAGAAAAATAAGGTGGTCGAAGTTGATTCGTTGCGGACGTAACAAGGCCTACACTAGGTTCTCCTCAGTATGACGAATCCCGCGAAAAACCAAACAAACAAAAATATTTTATATATTTAATATATTCCATCTACTATTTTGAAACAATGTCTGCCAATTTTACTGTCAGTTATTACTAACATTGTTAACTCATCATTAACATCTGCCACTGTGCCTGACTCATTAGCCAGAAGCCAGCACCAGATTCAATATTGGTGGTTTTTGTCATGAGAATCACAAGGATGCAAGAAATCAGGGTGCCGTAAGATGTACTTAACGGACATCGGTGGGGAGCTCCAACATCCCACCGGATGAAAATGATTTAAATTCATACAAACTGGTATGAATAAACAAACGCGCTATTAGCCGCAAATTAAACGATGTATTTTTAGCAATAGTATATTAAGGTACAGTGACACACTGATTTCCTCATTGCGTGATGAGTTGTAATGCTGTTCATCCATCTCGTCTATAAACTCATGATTGAACTGCGTGATGAACTGTTCTGCTGCTCATCCATCTCGTCCTGATTGGCTATTGCGTGATGAACCGTTCTGCTGCTCATCCATCTTGTCTATTAACTGTTTGCACTGCGTGATGAACAGTTCTGCTGCTCATCCATCTCGTCTATAGACTGATTGAACTGCGTGATGAACATGCAGTTCTGGTGCTCATCCATCTCGCCTATAAACTGATTGAACTGCGTGATGAACCGTTCTGCTGCTCATCCATCTCATCTATAAACTGATTGAACTGCATGATGAACAGTTCTGCTGCTCATCCATCTCGCCTATAGACTGATTAAACTACCTAATGAAATGTTCTGCTGCTCATCCATCTCGTCTATAAACTGCAGATAGAACTGCGTGATGAATCGTTCTGCTGCTCATCCAACTCGTCAGTAAAATCTTGGCAGGTGCTTATTATATTTCTCTTTCTAATTGGATGGAAAAATTAATTGATAAGTATCTACCTAGAGTAAACCTATCATAATGATTTGGACTAGCAATAGGCAAACAACAAAGGCTCAAATGAACTGGTTCAGTAATGGTATATAGCGCTTATATTGTAATTCGTCGGTATGTACTACAGTCTACTTCTTGTCAGTTGGTTTTATGTAACTACTGTATACAGTTCATGCAAGACGCAGATATAAGATATGTAATCATAATATTTAAATAGTTTCATTTTGCAACCTCGTGGAGACCGGTTTTTTTTAATTTCGTATTTTTCCGAATTCGTCGTCACAAATTGCGTAATATTTCAAAACGTTTAATATGAAAAAAAATGTTTTGCCGAGTATGTTTTATATTCTATTTGTGTTTTTTTGCGTTAATTTGAAGCGTTTTCTGCATGTCCATGTTTTCGTATTCTGTATAGCCCATAGGGTTGGGTACCCGCGGTAATACGAAAAACGAAAACATACGAATTCGTTTCTAATCGACCCAAAAAATACACAAATAGAATAAAACAGACCATGAAATCAAGATACACTTATTTTATTAAAAATATTTTATATTAAAGAACGACTGTTGTTCAAATCATGAAATTGGACCCCCTGTAATTAAGCGTTTCATTAACGAAATTAAGTAGGGCTACTTGAAGTACACAGGGAATGTTGGCTACGTTGAACAAAAAATCGCTGGCTCACTCCTCTTTTCGCCGCCATTTTGATTCACAATGACCGAGCCAGAGCGGCCTAGAAAAACGATGTTGGCTGAGGACTACAAGTAATATCAACACGTCCAACATTCAGAAATATGTTAATTAGTCTTCGAACAATAGTTTTACGGCAAAATTGAATTGTCTCATGCTACCGTAAGTTTTTATACATCTATCTGCCTGACTACAAGGAGCGTGTTGATTTGACTTGAACACTCAATCCATGGGAGATTTGACTTGAACACCAAAACATGGGAGATTTGACTTGAACACTCAATCCCCTTCATGTAAACAGGGCCTTATATACAAAGATCTGCGCATGCGCAGAAAAAAATCGATCTGCGCATGCGCAGAAAAAAATCGATCTGCGCATGCGCAGAAAAAATCGATCTGCGCATGCGCAGAAAAAAATCGATCTGCGCATGCGCAGAAAAAAATCGATCTGCGCATGCGCAGAAAAAAATCGATCTGCGCATGCGCAGAAAAAAATCGATCTGCGCATGCGCAGAAAAAAATCGATCTGCGCATGCGCAGAATAAAATCGATCTGCGCATGCGCAGAATAAATCGATCTGCGCATGCGCAGAAAAAAAATCGATCTGCGCATGCGCAGAAAAAAATCGATCTGCGCATGCGCAGAATAAAATCGATCTGCGCATGCGCAGAAAAAAATCGATCTGCGCATGCGCAGAAAAAAATCGATCTGCGCATGCGCAGAAAAAATCGATCTGCGCATGCGCAGAATAAAATCGATCTGCGCATGCGCAGAATAAAATCGATCTGCGCATGCGCAGAATAAAATCGATCTGCGCATGCGCAGAATAAAATCGATCTGCGCATGCGCAGAATTTTTTTAAAAAAAATTTTTTAAAAATTTTAAAAAATCAATTTTTTTCGATTTTTTTCTGCGCATGCGCAGATAGATTTTTTCTAAAAAATTATGAAAATATCCAACCATTTGTCTCCTGCAGAGATTTTCACTGATCACAGTATAATCGTTTTCGACCTACTTGTACATCCTAAAAGTTTACCCAAATATACACAGAACCGTATACGATTACCTGCTTGGAGATTTTAAGGCTCTGTGATCTACTCTTGAATCTCTAAACCTTTCTAACATATCAGACGACGGAGATATTAACGAGGATTGGTTGAATTGGAATGAAGCTTTCTTAGCTGCAGTTTCTGATCATATCCCAACTAAAAAGTTACGTGGTCGTAACTACATTCTTTGGATTACCAGCGCCATACTACACGATATTAAAAAGAAAAACACCATAAGACTCAAGTAAAAGAAATCCCATACACCCAATGATTATCTAAAAGAGAAGTTTAAAAATTTAAGAACCAAAATCAAGCGAATGCTGAGTGAGAGCCGCTCCAAGTACATTAACTCTGTCTGTGCTGATCATGGAAATAATCCAAAGCGTTTCTGGTCATTATTTAAACTAAAATCCAAGGTTTGTAACATTCCAGAAAAGATCTCAATGAAGATTGATGAAAGCACCAGGTCATATCCAGAAAATCCTACTGATATCGCAACTCTCTTCAATAATTGCTTCACATCCATCTTCACTACTGACCCTGCAGAAACCACAGATCGGCCGTCGTTTACCGATGTCCACAATTTTGAACATTCACCAAATTCTCTTCTGGAAGATGTCATTTAACACCAGAAACTGTTACTGATGTATTAAAAAATCTCAACAATGATAAAGCGCATGGTCCTGATGGTATTCCTGCACGTTTACTAACAGAAACTGCTTCTCAAATAGCTCCGTCACTGTGCTCTATTCAATAAATCTCTACGAATTGGCAAATTACCACAGGACTGGAAACTCGCAAATGTTGTACCAATTCATAAAAAAGGAAACAAAGATTTTGCAGAAAACTTAGACCTATATCTCTACTTTCACTGGTTTCAAAAGCACTGGAGCGCTGTGTATTTAACAACATTAAAGATCAGGTTTTTAATCAAATCTCCTCTTGTCGACATGGCTTCTTCCCCGGAAAAAATTGTGTCACTCAACTTATCGAAGTTTTCGACAAAATAGGATGTCAACTAGATCTCGGTAAACAAATCGATGTAATGTATTTGGATATGTCAAAGGCCTTTGATAAGGTTAGCCACAGACGTCTTCTACTTCGACTTCGTGACTTTGGGATTGGAGGTAATATTTTCAAATGGTTCTGCTCTTATCTGCAAGACCGTCGCCAACAAACTACCGTTCTTGGCGCAACATCAACATCTCTTCCAGTAACTTCAGGAGTACCACAAGGTTCCATTCTTGGACCGCTGCTGTTTCTACTGTATGAAGACGACCTGCCTTCCTCTACTAACAATTCTACCATTGCAACCTACGCCGACGACACTAAAATCTTTAAGGTAATCAACACTCCAGCGGACGCAGCAGCCTTATTATTATTATTATTATTATTATTATTATTTATTTAATCACGGTACTATTTCACCAATAAACTATTTACATAAAAAAGTGATCTTCCAATAGGCCGTGAAGTAATATATAAAAATTACAATACAAAAGTGAACAACTATTACAAATTTTACATATCACATGATTATATTATTATATTACACTATTAAAAATTATTGACTTTAATACAACTTTTAAATTGACCAATTGATTGAGAATTTTTAATCTCGTTTGATAGATTGTTCCAAACCATTGCACCTCTATAACTGAATGATTTTTTCATTGAATTAGTTTTAGGTTTTGGTAGATGATAACTAAGCTTAGCATATCGTGTTTCGTGCTGATGAAGTTGATCCGTTCTCATAAAAAGATTAGAAAAATAGGAAGGCAATAGTCCTTGACTGATTTTATACATTAAAGTAGACAATTGATGGTTTCTTCTTGTTTCAAGATTGAGTAAGTTAAGATAATTTAATAATTCAATAGATCGATATTCATAACCACATTTAGTAATTTAATTCGAGCAGCTCTATTTTGTAGTCGCTGCAGTTTATTACATAAAGTAATGCCAAGGCATCCCCAGACTTGGGAACAATATTCAAAATATGGTTGTACTGAGGTTTTGTAGACTGTTATAATAAACTTTTAGGTCCATAAATTCACGCAGTCTTCTTAGGATATTGAGACCTTTATTAACTTTCTTAATTATCAAATCAACATGTTCACTCCAGGTTAAAGCCTCATCCACCATAACACCAAGTGATTTGGTTACTTTAACTCTTTGAATTGGAAAGTTTCCCAATACAATTGAAGGATCTGAATTTATTTGATTTAGCTTTTTATGTGACCCAATAATCATATATTCAGTCTTACTAGTATTTAAACTTAGCTTATTAGTAGTCATCCAATCTGATACGTTAACTAGATCTTCATTTAATTTTTCAGAGATCAAATTAATATTATTTTCAGATATACCTATTTGGGTATCATCGGCAAACATGTCACATTTGCTTTGTTTAGACTATTCCGAAGATCGTTAACATATATCAGAAAGAGTAATGGACCTAAAATAGAACCCTGAGGTATACCAGTAATAATTTTTAGAGGTTGAGAAAGTTCACCATTCACTTGGCAATATTGCATTCGATTAGATAGATAAGACTTAAACCATGCGTGAGCCGTTCCCCGTACGCCACACAGTTCCAATTTTTGCAATAGTATGTGGTGATCTACTGTATCAAATGCCTTCTTTAAGTCAAGGAAGACAACACCATTTAATTGGCCGATGTCGATATTATGATACCATTGGTTCGTTAGTTCTAGTAAAGCAGTAACGGTGGAGTGTTTTGGTCTAAAGCCGTGTTGACAATTAGTAAGTAAGTTAGTTTCATGTAGATAGAGATAGAATTGTTGATGCACCAGTTTCTCCATAATTTTAGGAACAACGGAGATTACAGATATAGGTCTATAATTATTCATATTATTCTTTTCACCTGCTTTAAATATAGGAATTACTTTGGAAATTTTCCAATCACATGGGAATACTCCTGTTGAGATAGATTTATTGAAAATTATAGTTAGGGAATCAGCAATAAATGGAGCAGCCAATTTAATCAATTTAGCAGAGAGATTGTCAAGACCTATTGCTTTATTAGGTGAAATCGCTAGTAGAAGCTGAAGAACTTCACACTGCGATATTTCACGGAAATTGAATTGATCTTCTATGCTATTAACGTAGTGATCAGGGGTATATTTTGGGTTAGGTAAATTTAGTGATAAATTATGTCCAAGCTCTACAAAGTGTTTATTAAATGCATTCGGAATATCGTCTGATTTAATCTGATTGTTATTGTTGTCATTCATTTCCATTATATTATTTGATTTAGGATTTTTGTTAATTATTTGGTTGACAATTTTCCAGGTATTCCTAATGTCTCCTTTATTAATTGATCTGTTGTACTGGTTTCTAGCACTTTTATAGTTAATCCAATCATTAGAATTATTTGTCTTACAAGCTTTCTTTTTGAGGAATTGAGTTTGTCTTTTCTCAGCTAAAATTTCTTTGGTTATCCAAGGGATGCGCTTTTTACCAATTTTACGTTTCTTGAGAGGGGCATGATTTTCGATAATTAACATAATGGAGCCACAGTCTATTCGGGTCGTCATATTCTTGAACGTTTAAGAGATTTTGGTTCTTTACATCGTTTAGAAAGTGTTCCTCATTAAAATGCTTAAAATCTCTAAATTCAATAATATTAGGTATTCCTTTTAGTGTAGGAAATTTACGGATACCATATATTAGGTAGTGGTCACTAATAGTTAATTTAGTTACTCCTGATTTAACAATTTTCTCCGGATTATTAGTATAGAAGTGATCAATTAAGGATTTAGTTTGATTCGTAACCCTAGTTGGTTCATCAATCAACTGTGTATATTGATAAAGATTTGTGATAAATTTCAACTCATTTGTACTAGAATCATTAGAGTCGCATTTAGAAAGGTCACAATTTATGTCACCTAAAATCATGCTTTCTTTATCCTCTGCATCAAGAAGTTGCAGGACTTTTTCAAGAGTTGCAGGGTTTCAATCGTTGAACTGGGAGGTCTATACCAGGTGGTAATAAGAAATGGCTCAACTTTATATTTGTGGATTTCTAGGGTCAGTATATCTATCTTGTCATTTGCCAAATCATTTCTTACATGGAAATTGATTGAATTTCTTATACAGAAACCGATACCTCCACCAAGATATCGATATCAATAGAGATAGGTCTCTATCTTTAGAAACCCAAGTATACCCCTGGAGTGCAATTAAATCTTTAGGAAAGTCATTGTCAAGTCTAGTTTCATTAATTGCCAAAATATCTATTTCCTGATCATTCATGCAAATTCTTAATTAATTAATACAATCCTCTTTACAGGAGGACCTGACAAATTTCGAAACTTGTTCATCTAATGCCGGTCTTCTACTCAATATATCTAAATGCAAAACTCTACAAATCACTAGGAAACACAGTAAGATCCAATACAAAACACCATGTTAGAAAGTTCGGACTGTGAACGTGATCTTGGCGTATGGACTTTGCATAATTTGACCTGGTCTAAGCAAGTTCTTGAAAAAAGTGTTCCCAAGCCAACAAATTGCTAGGATATGTTCATAGATCAACTAGAAATATTAAAAACTCATCAGCACGTCGAACTCTATATCTAAGTCTCGTCTTTTCTCAACTGGGGTACGCAACACAAGTTTGGTCTCCGCAGTCTGTGTCGACCTCATCTCACGTATGGAACGCGTACAAAGACGCGCATCCAAATATATTTTGGATCTACCTTTTCTTTGTGATTCCAATTACAATCAAAGGCTTGCCGTCGTAAATATCCTACCATTAAGTTATTGGCACGAATATCTCGACATGCTGTTCTTTTTTAAAGCAAATTGTGGCATCATCAATCTGTCCAACTCAGTACTTCCAGAACATCAAATTCACAACAAAATTACAAGATCAGTGGATCCCAACTGCCTTCAATTCAAAATTAAGAAATCCAACACTCAAAAATCTTATCAAAAATCTTATACTATTAGGACAACAAGGATCTGGAATGTACTACCAAAATCTATTATCAGTAAATATATCACTCTAACAACCTTTAAAAATTCACTACTCAATTACTTAGATGACCCTCGCTCCTGGAAAACAATTTGCCTTAAATGCAACCAGGCACGTGACTTAACAAAACCACTTTCATGTTGTTTCTAGTTTGTATCTGTATTTGTATATTGTAATTATCTGTAACTATAGGTGTGTATTGTTTACTTTACATATAGGGACCGCAGTAATTGGCCAAAGCTGTTGCGGACACCCTGCCATCGTCTTGTATATGTTATTGTGTAAATATTTGTTCTCTAGTCTAGATGTGGCAAAGCTTATAAAAAAAAATAAAAAAATAAAATTTTTGAAATCTAGAAGCTCGGAAACACGATTTTCAGCAATTTGAGCAAACTTTTTCATCTAATTCTACAGCAAGCATAGTTCAAATGAATCCAAGATTACCTGCTACCTCTTACCATGTGACACCATTTGTTGTGCCTAGTACTGCCAGAAGGGTCTGGGAATCAATCTAATACTCGCGTGGCAAGGGTTTAGGGGTTGGCTTAAACACTGACTTCGGGCATTTCAGGCTACACCCGTTTGTAAAATCTTGTGTAGATGAAGCCCGTAGGTAGATTACCTTATGTAGCTTCTCTCTTAGCCTCTATAATCGTACTAATACAATTGGAACAACATTCTAAAATGATAAAGTAACTTCTTTTGAAGATTTTCGTTTCTTCGCTTTCTTTTTGAGAGATATCAGTTGTTTGATATGCAAATATCTGGAATTTCGTCACACATGCATAATGAGTTATCAGAGAATGTTGTATATCTTTGCGTTCATGAAATAAAAACACTAACTTTGTATAGGTGTTTTCGTGATTACCAACAAGAATTTAAGCAATTCACGTCTTTTTCTGATTTTAACTTTTAACTTTACACAGTGTATTTCAACTGTCATGTAATTAGGACTTCACCTTGTATCATTATATTAATATTATCATGTAATTTAGTCATTAATTTTATATTTTTATACTTTTTTACATATATATATATATATATATACATTTTAATTTTCAAACAATTTTCGAGGGCCACAAGTTTGTTAGTACTTTGTACTATTTAGTGTAACCCTCTTTAAATAAAGTTTCTATCCTATTCTAATAACACGTGTGTGCGTTTCTCTCACAACACCAAACTTCTTGATTTTAAAGGATTTCGTTCGAGAATGAAAGAGAGATACACATTTCTCCAATAAGTCATTATGCATGTATGACGAAATTCCAGACATTTGCATATCAAACAAACTGATATATCTCAAACAGAAAGCGAATAAACGAAAATCTTCAAAAGACGTTACTTTATCATTTTAAAAGTTCTTCCAAACAAGATAATAAAACATTGTGAGGTTATGGGCACTTTAAATATAGCAACGCTTGTCCTGATTTGGGGGGGGGGGGCTCAGCCCTTCAAAGGAGAAGAGCTCAGTCATTGGTTCTACTGTACAAGTGTATAAAGTCTAATGGCCCCTCATACATGATTTTTTAACCGAACATACTATGCCTTATAATTTTAGGGGACATACTGGTAAAATTGAACAACCTTATCAAAGTCTCTACCAGCCTGTCGAATCAACGTCCCCTTATTTAAGAAAGGTTAACTCTATTAATTTATTTCGTAGTCATTTATTGAAATTAAACCTAGCTGATTCCTATTTTAACTGTAAATATACTCGATGTTTATCGTAGTTTCAATGTATTGTTCTATTAACTTTTGTTTTATTTAGTATAACTATCATATTACCCTATTTTATATTGACAAGATAACTAGTTGCTTTTATTTAACGTTGTAATCTTCCCATTGTCACATTTATACACCCATTCGTATGTTGTACTAAGACTATTAACTGAGGCCCTGTTTACATGAAGCGGATTGACAGTCCAATCGGATCGAAAAACGCGGATGAATTCAATCCGGGCACATGTTTACATGAATCCGTTTGGCAGCAGGCCTCAAACCGCCCATGCGTAGTTTTTGATGCCTGAATACGCGCATACGTATTCAGGATGCGCATGCGTAAATTTTACGCAGGCGTATCAAGTCATTTTCAAGTCAAACCGTGTTTACATCAATCAGATTGGCAACATTCAAGTCGATCCTTGCTTGAATCTCAAGTCAATCCACTCAACTACGTGGTTGACTTCATCCATCCGTTTCGATCAGATCGAAAACTTTAAATCTTCTTCATGTAAACACAATAGTCAGGCAGATAGACGTACCAAAATAGGTAAATACTTACGGTAGCTTGGGACAATTCAATTTTATCGTAGAACTGTGGTTTAAAACATAATTAACCGATTTCTGAATGTTGGACACGCTGATATTACTTGAGTAATTAATCCAACAGCATTTTCCGTGGCCTCTGTATACGAATTGTTGACGAAAAAAGGTGAGCCCTCGGTGTTTTGACCAGCGCGTGCTTAGGACGTCAAGTAGTGTAATTAAAATGCCAACCTGGTTTGCGAAAACGAGGGTTATTTTTACGAAAATATTAAGAAAATAGCGATAAAGTCGAATTATGTCATTCGAAAAGAAACCTTGCGTGAAATTTCGGTTCTTTAATCCTAATCGTAACCTTAATCGTAACCTTAACCACCGGAACCTCACTGTCACGTGTAAGGACGTTGCTTGAATTTTCGACAACCGGACGGACATGGTTGGTTTCGAACAAATGGCATTTTGGATAATAATAATAAAGACGTATTAGGAGCATTAGTCTCAATGCTCTTACAACAATATATTCTTAATGTTACTTATAAAACGAATTACACTTTCATTATAAGATAAAGCCTACTACATATATTACCACTATATGAACAAAAAACTATTTTTTATAACGACGTTTTTGAGAAAAATAAGGTGGTCGAAGTTGATTCGTTGCGGACGTAACAAGGCCTACACTAGGTTCTCCTCAGTATGACGAATCCCGCGAAAAACCAAACAAACAAAAATATTTTATATATTTAATATATTCCATCTACTATTTTGAAACAATGTCTGCCAATTTTACTGTCAGTTATTACTAACATTGTTAACTCATCATTAACATCTGCCACTGTGCCTGACTCATTAGCCAGAAGCCAGCACCAGATTCAATATTGGTGGTTTTTGTCATGAGAATCACAAGGATGCAAGAAATCAGGGTGCCGTAAGATGTACTTAACGGACATCGGTGGGGAGCTCCAACATCCCACCGGATGAAAATGATTTAAATTCATACAAACTGGTATGAATAAACAAACGCGCTATTAGCCGCAAATTAAACGATGTATTTTTAGCAATAGTATATTAAGGTACAGTGACACACTGATTTCCTCATTGCGTGATGAGTTGTAATGCTGTTCATCCATCTCGTCTATAAACTCATGATTGAACTGCGTGATGAACTGTTCTGCTGCTCATCCATCTCGTCCTGATTGGCTATTGCGTGATGAACCGTTCTGCTGCTCATCCATCTTGTCTATTAACTGTTTGCACTGCGTGATGAACAGTTCTGCTGCTCATCCATCTCGTCTATAGACTGATTGAACTGCGTGATGAACATGCAGTTCTGGTGCTCATCCATCTCGCCTATAAACTGATTGAACTGCGTGATGAACCGTTCTGCTGCTCATCCATCTCATCTATAAACTGATTGAACTGCATGATGAACAGTTCTGCTGCTCATCCATCTCGCCTATAGACTGATTAAACTACCTAATGAAATGTTCTGCTGCTCATCCATCTCGTCTATAAACTGCAGATAGAACTGCGTGATGAATCGTTCTGCTGCTCATCCAACTCGTCAGTAAAATCTTGGCAGGTGCTTATTATATTTCTCTTTCTAATTGGATGGAAAAATTAATTGATAAGTATCTACCTAGAGTAAACCTATCATAATGATTTGGACTAGCAATAGGCAAACAACAAAGGCTCAAATGAACTGGTTCAGTAATGGTATATAGCGCTTATATTGTAATTCGTCGGTATGTACTACAGTCTACTTCTTGTCAGTTGGTTTTATGTAACTACTGTATACAGTTCATGCAAGACGCAGATATAAGATATGTAATCATAATATTTAAATAGTTTCATTTTGCAACCTCGTGGAGACCGGTTTTTTTTAATTTCGTATTTTTCCGAATTCGTCGTCACAAATTGCGTAATATTTCAAAACGTTTAATATGAAAAAAAATGTTTTGCCGAGTATGTTTTATATTCTATTTGTGTTTTTTTGCGTTAATTTGAAGCGTTTTCTGCATGTCCATGTTTTCGTATTCTGTATAGCCCATAGGGTTGGGTACCCGCGGTAATACGAAAAACGAAAACATACGAATTCGTTTCTAATCGACCCAAAAAATACACAAATAGAATAAAACAGACCATGAAATCAAGATACACTTATTTTATTAAAAATATTTTATATTAAAGAACGACTGTTGTTCAAATCATGAAATTGGACCCCCTGTAATTAAGCGTTTCATTAACGAAATTAAGTAGGGCTACTTGAAGTACACAGGGAATGTTGGCTACGTTGAACAAAAAATCGCTGGCTCACTCCTCTTTTCGCCGCCATTTTGATTCACAATGACCGAGCCAGAGCGGCCTAGAAAAACGATGTTGGCTGAGGACTACAAGTAATATCAACACGTCCAACATTCAGAAATATGTTAATTAGTCTTCGAACAATAGTTTTACGGCAAAATTGAATTGTCCCATGCTACCGTAAGTTTTTATACATCTATCTGCCTGACTACAAGGAGCGTGTTGATTTGACTTGAACACTCAATCCATGGGAGATTTGACTTGAACACCAAAACATGGGAGATTTGACTTGAACACTCAATCCCCTTCATGTAAACAGGGCCTTATATACAAAGATCTGCGCATGCGCAGAAAAAAATCGATCTGCGCATGCGCAGAAAAAAATCGATCTGCGCATGCGCAGAAAAAAATCGATCTGCGCATGCGCAGAAAAAAATCGATCTGCGCATGCGCAGAAAAAAATCGATCTGCGCATGCGCAGAAAAAAATCGATCTGCGCATGCGCAGAAAAAAATCGATCTGCGCATGCGCAGAAAAAAATCGATCTGCGCATGCGCAGAAAAAATCGATCTGCGCATGCGCAGAAAAAAATCGATCTGCGCATGCGCAGAATAAAATCGATCTGCGCATGCGCAGAAAAAAATCGATCTGCGCATGCGCAGAAAAAAATCGATCTGCGCATGCGCAGAAAAAAATCGATCTGCGCATGCGCAGAATAAAATCGATCTGCGCATGCGCAGAATAAAATCGATCTGCGCATGCGCAGAATTTTTTTAAAAAAATATTTTTTAAAAATTTTAAAAAATCAATTTTTTTCGATTTTTTTCTGCGCATGCGCAGATAGATTTTTTCTAAAAAATTATGAAAATATCCAACCATTTGTCTCCTGCAGAGATTTTCACTGATCACAGTATAATCGTTTTCGACCTACTTGTACATCCTAAAAGTTTACCCAAATATACACAGAACCGTATACGATTACCTGCTTGGAGATTTTAAGGCTCTGTGATCTACTCTTGAATCTCTAAACCTTTCTAACATATCAGACGACGGAGATATTAACGAGGATTGGTTGAATTGGAATGAAGCTTTCTTAGCTGCAGTTTCTGATCATATCCCAACTAAAAAGTTACGTGGTCGTAACTACATTCTTTGGATTACCAGCGCCATACTACACGATATTAAAAAGAAAAACACCATAAGACTCAAGTAAAAGAAATCCCATACACCCAATGATTATCTAAAAGAGAAGTTTAAAAATTTAAGAACCAAAATCAAGCGAATGCTGAGTGAGAGCCGCTCCAAGTACATTAACTCTGTCTGTGCTGATCATGGAAATAATCCAAAGCGTTTCTGGTCATTATTTAAACTAAAATCCAAGGTTTGTAACATTCCAGAAAAGATCTCAATGAAGATTGATGAAAGCACCAGGTCATATCCAGAAAATCCTACTGATATCGCAACTCTCTTCAATAATTGCTTCACATCCATCTTCACTACTGACCCTGCAGAAACCACAGATCGGCCGTCGTTTACCGATGTCCACAATTTTGAACATTCACCAAATTCTCTTCTGGAAGATGTCATTTAACACCAGAAACTGTTACTGATGTATTAAAAAATCTCAACAATGATAAAGCGCATGGTCCTGATGGTATTCCTGCACGTTTACTAACAGAAACTGCTTCTCAAATAGCTCCGTCACTGTGCTCTATTCAATAAATCTCTACGAATTGGCAAATTACCACAGGACTGGAAACTCGCAAATGTTGTACCAATTCATAAAAAAGGAAACAAAGATTTTGCAGAAAACTTAGACCTATATCTCTACTTTCACTGGTTTCAAAAGCACTGGAGCGCTGTGTATTTAACAACATTAAAGATCAGGTTTTTAATCAAATCTCCTCTTGTCGACATGGCTTCTTCCCCGGAAAAAATTGTGTCACTCAACTTATCGAAGTTTTCGACAAAATAGGATGTCAACTAGATCTCGGTAAACAAATCGATGTAATGTATTTGGATATGTCAAAGGCCTTTGATAAGGTTAGCCACAGACGTCTTCTACTTCGACTTCGTGACTTTGGGATTGGAGGTAATATTTTCAAATGGTTCTGCTCTTATCTGCAAGACCGTCGCCAACAAACTACCGTTCTTGGCGCAACATCAACATCTCTTCCAGTAACTTCAGGAGTACCACAAGGTTCCATTCTTGGACCGCTGCTGTTTCTACTGTATGAAGACGACCTGCCTTCCTCTACTAACAATTCTACCATTGCAACCTACGCCGACGACACTAAAATCTTTAAGGTAATCAACACTCCAGCGGACGCAGCAGCCTTATTATTATTATTATTATTATTATTATTATTTATTTAATCACGGTACTATTTCACCAATAAACTATTTACATAAAAAAGTGATCTTCCAATAGGCCGTGAAGTAATATATAAAAATTACAATACAAAAGTGAACAACTATTACAAATTTTACATATCACATGATTATATTATTATATTACACTATTAAAAATTATTGACTTTAATACAACTTTTAAATTGACCAATTGATTGAGAATTTTTAATCTCGTTTGATAGATTGTTCCAAACCATTGCACCTCTATAACTGAATGATTTTTTCATTGAATTAGTTTTAGGTTTTGGTAGATGATAACTAAGCTTAGCATATCGTGTTTCGTGCTGATGAAGTTGATCCGTTCTCATAAAAAGATTAGAAAAATAGGAAGGCAATAGTCCTTGACTGATTTTATACATTAAAGTAGACAATTGATGGTTTCTTCTTGTTTCAAGATTGAGTAAGTTAAGATAATTTAATAATTCAATAGATCGATATTCATAACCACATTTAGTAATTTAATTCGAGCAGCTCTATTTTGTAGTCGCTGCAGTTTATTACATAAAGTAATGCCAAGGCATCCCCAGACTTGGGAACAATATTCAAAATATGGTTGTACTAAGGTTTTGTAGACTGTTATAATAAACTTTTAGGTCCATAAATTCACGCAGTCTTCTTAGGATATTGAGACCTTTATTAACTTTCTTAATTATCAAATCAACATGTTCACTCCAGGTTAAAGCCTCATCCACCATAACACCAAGTGATTTGGTTACTTTAACTCTTTGAATTGGAAAGTTTCCCAATACAATTGAAGGATCTGAATTTATTTGATTTAGCTTTTTATGTGACCCAATAATCATATATTCAGTCTTACTAGTATTTAAACTTAGCTTATTAGTAGTCATCCAATCTGATACGTTAACTAGATCTTCATTTAATTTTTCAGAGATCAAATTAATATTATTTTCAGATATACCTATTTGGGTATCATCGGCAAACATGTCACATTTGCTTTGTTTAGACTATTCCGAAGATCGTTAACATATATCAGAAAGAGTAATGGACCTAAAATAGAACCCTGAGGTATACCAGTAATAATTTTTAGAGGTTGAGAAAGTTCACCATTCACTTGGCAATATTGCATTCGATTAGATAGATAAGACTTAAACCATGCGTGAGCCGTTCCCCGTACGCCACACAGTTCCAATTTTTGCAATAGTATGTGGTGATCTACTGTATCAAATGCCTTCTTTAAGTCAAGGAAGACAACACCATTTAATTGGCCGATGTCGATATTATGATACCATTGGTTCGTTAGTTCTAGTAAAGCAGTAACGGTGGAGTGTTTTGGTCTAAAGCCGTGTTGACAATTAGTAAGTAAGTTAGTTTCATGTAGATAGAGATAGAATTGTTGATGCACCAGTTTCTCCATAATTTTAGGAACAACGGAGATTACAGATATAGGTCTATAATTATTCATATTATTCTTTTCACCTGCTTTAAATATAGGAATTACTTTGGAAATTTTCCAATCACATGGGAATACTCCTGTTGAGATAGATTTATTGAAAATTATAGTTAGGGAATCAGCAATAAATGGAGCAGCCAATTTAATCAATTTAGCAGAGAGATTGTCAAGACCTATTGCTTTATTAGGTGAAATCGCTAGTAGAAGCTGAAGAACTTCACACTGCGATATTTCACGGAAATTGAATTGATCTTCTATGCTATTAACGTAGTGATCAGGGGTATATTTTGGGTTAGGTAAATTTAGTGATAAATTATGTCCAAGCTCTACAAAGTGTTTATTAAATGCATTCGGAATATCGTCTGATTTAATCTGATTGTTATTGTTGTCATTCATTTCCATTATATTATTTGATTTAGGATTTTTGTTAATTATTTGGTTGACAATTTTCCAGGTATTCCTAATGTCTCCTTTATTAATTGATCTGTTGTACTGGTTTCTAGCACTTTTATAGTTAATCCAATCATTAGAATTATTTGTCTTACAAGCTTTCTTTTTGAGGAATTGAGTTTGTCTTTTCTCAGCTAAAATTTCTTTGGTTATCCAAGGGATGCGCTTTTTACCAATTTTACGTTTCTTGAGAGGGGCATGATTTTCGATAATTAACATAATGGAGCCACAGTCTATTCGGGTCGTCATATTCTTGAACGTTTAAGAGATTTTGGTTCTTTACATCGTTTAGAAAGTGTTCCTCATTAAAATGCTTAAAATCTCTAAATTCAATAATATTAGGTATTCCTTTTAGTGTAGGAAATTTACGGATACCATATATTAGGTAGTGGTCACTAATAGTTAATTTAGTTACTCCTGATTTAACAATTTTCTCCGGATTATTAGTATAGAAGTGATCAATTAAGGATTTAGTTTGATTCGTAACCCTAGTTGGTTCATCAATCAACTGTGTATATTGATAAAGATTTGTGATAAATTTCAACTCATTTGTACTAGAATCATTAGAGTCGCATTTAGAAAGGTCACAATTTATGTCACCTAAAATCATGCTTTCTTTATCCTCTGCATCAAGAAGTTGCAGGACTTTTTCAAGAGTTGCAGGGTTTCAATCGTTGAACTGGGAGGTCTATACCAGGTGGTAATAAGAAATGGCTCAACTTTATATTTGTGGATTTCTAGGGTCAGTATATCTATCTTGTCATTTGCCAAATCATTTCTTACATGGAAATTGATTGAATTTCTTATACAGAAACCGATACCTCCACCAAGATATCGATATCAATAGAGATAGGTCTCTATCTTTAGAAACCCAAGTATACCCCTGGAGTGCAATTAAATCTTTAGGAAAGTCATTGTCAAGTCTAGTTTCATTAATTGCCAAAATATCTATTTCCTGATCATTCATGCAAATTCTTAATTAATTAATACAATCCTCTTTACAGGAGGACCTGACAAATTTCGAAACTTGTTCATCTAATGCCGGTCTTCTACTCAATATATCTAAATGCAAAACTCTACAAATCACTAGGAAACACAGTAAGATCCAATACAAAACACCATGTTAGAAAGTTCGGACTGTGAACGTGATCTTGGCGTATGGACTTTGCATAATTTGACCTGGTCTAAGCAAGTTCTTGAAAAAAGTGTTCCCAAGCCAACAAATTGCTAGGATATGTTCATAGATCAACTAGAAATATTAAAAACTCATCAGCACGTCGAACTCTATATCTAAGTCTCGTCTTTTCTCAACTGGGGTACGCAACACAAGTTTGGTCTCCGCAGTCTGTGTCGACCTCATCTCACGTATGGAACGCGTACAAAGACGCGCATCCAAATATATTTTGGATCTACCTTTTCTTTGTGATTCCAATTACAATCAAAGGCTTGCCGTCGTAAATATCCTACCATTAAGTTATTGGCACGAATATCTCGACATGCTGTTCTTTTTTAAAGCAAATTGTGGCATCATCAATCTGTCCAACTCAGTACTTCCAGAACATCAAATTCACAACAAAATTACAAGATCAGTGGATCCCAACTGCCTTCAATTCAAAATTAAGAAATCCAACACTCAAAAATCTTATCAAAAATCTTATACTATTAGGACAACAAGGATCTGGAATGTACTACCAAAATCTATTATCAGTAAATATATCACTCTAACAACCTTTAAAAATTCACTACTCAATTACTTAGATGACCCTCGCTCCTGGAAAACAATTTGCCTTAAATGCAACCAGGCACGTGACTTAACAAAACCACTTTCATGTTGTTTCTAGTTTGTATCTGTATTTGTATATTGTAATTATCTGTAACTATAGGTGTGTATTGTTTACTTTACATATAGGGACCGCAGTAATTGGCCAAAGCTGTTGCGGACACCCTGCCATCGTCTTGTATATGTTATTGTGTAAATATTTGTTCTCTAGTCTAGATGTGGCAAAGCTTATGAAAAAAATAAAAAATAAAATTTTTTGAAATCTAGAAGCTCGGAAACACGATTTTCAGCAATTTGAGCAAACTTTTTCATCTAATTCTACAGCAAGCATAGTTCAAATGAATCCAAGATTACCTGCTACCTCTTACCATGTGACACCATTTGTTGTGCCTAGTACTGCCAGAAGGGTCTGGGAATCAATCTAATACTCGCGTGGCAAGGGTTTAGGGGTTGGCTTAAACACTGACTTCGGGCATTTCAGGCTACACCCGTTTGTAAAATCTTGTGTAGATGAAGCCCGTAGGTAGATTACCTTATGTAGCTTCTCTCTTAGCCTCTATAATCGTACTAATACAATTGGAACAACATTCTAAAATGATAAAGTAACTTCTTTTGAAGATTTTCGTTTCTTCGCTTTCTTTTTGAGAGATATCAGTTGTTTGATATGCAAATATCTGGAATTTCGTCACACATGCATAATGAGTTATCAGAGAATGTTGTATATCTTTGCGTTCATGAAATAAAAACACTAACTTTGTATAGGTGTTTTCGTGATTACCAACAAGAATTTAAGCAATTCACGTCTTTTTCTGATTTTAACTTTTAACTTTACACAGTGTATTTCAACTGTCATGTAATTAGGACTTCACCTTGTATCATTATATTAATATTATCATGTAATTTAGTCATTAATTTTATATTTTTATACTTTTTTACATATATATATATATATATACATTTTAATTTTCAAACAATTTTCGAGGGCCACAAGTTTGTTAGTACTTTGTACTATTTAGTGTAACCCTCTTTAAATAAAGTTTCTATCCTATTCTAATAACACGTGTGTGCGTTTCTCTCACAACACCAAACTTCTTGATTTTAAAGGATTTCGTTCGAGAATGAAAGAGAGATACACATTTCTCCAATAAGTCATTATGCATGTATGACGAAATTCCAGACATTTGCATATCAAACAAACTGATATATCTCAAACAGAAAGCGAATAAACGAAAATCTTCAAAAGACGTTACTTTATCATTTTAAAAGTTCTTCCAAACAAGATAATAAAACATTGTGAGGTTATGGGCACTTTAAATATAGCAACGCTTGTCCTGATTTGGGGGGGGGGCTCAGCCCTTCAAAGGAGAAGAGCTCAGTCATTGGTTCTACTGTACAAGTGTATAAAGTCTAATGGCCCCTCATACATGATTTTTTAACCGAACATACTATGCCTTATAATTTTAGGGGACATACTGGTAAAATTGAACAACCTTATCAAAGTCTCTACCAGCCTGTCGAATCAACGTCCCCTTATTTAAGAAAGGTTAACTCTATTAATTTATTTCGTAGTCATTTATTGAAATTAAACCTAGCTGATTCCTATTTTAACTGTAAATATACTCGATGTTTATCGTAGTTTCAATGTATTGTTCTATTAACTTTTGTTTTATTTAGTATAACTATCATATTACCCTATTTTATATTGACAAGATAACTAGTTGCTTTTATTTAACGTTGTAATCTTCCCATTGTCACATTTATACACCCATTCGTATGTTGTACTAAGACTATTAACTGAGGCCCTGTTTACATGAAGCGGATTGACAGTCCAATCGGATCGAAAAACGCGGATGAATTCAATCCGGGCACATGTTTACATGAATCCGTTTGGCAGCAGGCCTCAAACCGCCCATGCGTAGTTTTTGATGCCTGAATACGCGCATACGTATTCAGGATGCGCATGCGTAAATTTTACGCAGGCGTATCAAGTCATTTTCAAGTCAAACCGTGTTTACATCAATCAGATTGGCAACATTCAAGTCGATCCTTGCTTGAATCTCAAGTCAATCCACTCAACTACGTGGTTGACTTCATCCATCCGTTTCGATCAGATCGAAAACTTTAAATCTTCTTCATGTAAACACAATAGTCAGGCAGATAGACGTACCAAAATAGGTAAATACTTACGGTAGCTTGGGACAATTCAATTTTATCGTAGAACTGTGGTTTAAAACATAATTAACCGATTTCTGAATGTTGGACACGCTGATATTACTTGAGTAATTAATCCAACAGCATTTTCCGTGGCCTCTGTATACGAATTGTTGACGAAAAAAGGTGAGCCCTCGGTGTTTTGACCAGCGCGTGCTTAGGACGTCAAGTAGTGTAATTAAAATGCCAACCTGGTTTGCGAAAACGAGGGTTATTTTTACGAAAATATTAAGAAAATAGCGATAAAGTCGAATTATGTCATTCGAAAAGAAACCTTGCGTGAAATTTCGGTTCTTTAATCCTAATCGTAACCTTAATCGTAACCTTAACCACCGGAACCTCACTGTCACGTGTAAGGACGTTGCTTGAATTTTCGACAACCGGACGGACATGGTTGGTTTCGAACAAATGGCATTTTGGATAATAATAATAAAGACGTATTAGGAGCATTAGTCTCAATGCTCTTACAACAATATATTCTTAATGTTACTTATAAAACGAATTACACTTTCATTATAAGATAAAGCCTACTACATATATTACCACTATATGAACAAAAAACTATTTTTTATAACGACGTTTTTGAGAAAAATAAGGTGGTCGAAGTTGATTCGTTGCGGACGTAACAAGGCCTACACTAGGTTCTCCTCAGTATGACGAATCCCGCGAAAAACCAAACAAACAAAAATATTTTATATATTTAATATATTCCATCTACTATTTTGAAACAATGTCTGCCAATTTTACTGTCAGTTATTACTAACATTGTTAACTCATCATTAACATCTGCCACTGTGCCTGACTCATTAGCCAGAAGCCAGCACCAGATTCAATATTGGTGGTTTTTGTCATGAGAATCACAAGGATGCAAGAAATCAGGGTGCCGTAAGATGTACTTGACGGACATCGGTGGGGAGCTCCAACATCCCACCGGATGAAAATGATTTAAATTCATACAAACTGGTATGAATAAACAAACGCGCTATTAGCCGCAAATTAAACGATGTATTTTTAGCAATAGTATATTAAGGTACAGTGACACACTGATTTCCTCATTGCGTGATGAGTTGTAATGCTGTTCATCCATCTCGTCTATAAACTCATGATTGAACTGCGTGATGAACTGTTCTGCTGCTCATCCATCTCGTCCTGATTGGCTATTGCGTGATGAACCGTTCTGCTGCTCATCCATCTTGTCTATTAACTGTTTGCACTGCGTGATGAACAGTTCTGCTGCTCATCCATCTCGTCTATAGACTGATTGAACTGCGTGATGAACATGCAGTTCTGGTGCTCATCCATCTCGCCTATAAACTGATTGAACTGCGTGATGAACCGTTCTGCTGCTCATCCATCTCATCTATAAACTGATTGAACTGCATGATGAACAGTTCTGCTGCTCATCCATCTCGCCTATAGACTGATTAAACTACCTAATGAAATGTTCTGCTGCTCATCCATCTCGTCTATAAACTGCAGATAGAACTGCGTGATGAATCGTTCTGCTGCTCATCCAACTCGTCAGTAAAATCTTGGCAGGTGCTTATTATATTTCTCTTTCTAATTGGATGGAAAAATTAATTGATAAGTATCTACCTAGAGTAAACCTATCATAATGATTTGGACTAGCAATAGGCAAACAACAAAGGCTCAAATGAACTGGTTCAGTAATGGTATATAGCGCTTATATTGTAATTCGTCGGTATGTACTACAGTCTACTTCTTGTCAGTTGGTTTTATGTAACTACTGTATACAGTTCATGCAAGACGCAGATATAAGATATGTAATCATAATATTTAAATAGTTTCATTTTGCAACCTCGTGGAGACCGGTTTTTTTTAATTTCGTATTTTTCCGAATTCGTCGTCACAAATTGCGTAATATTTCAAAACGTTTAATATGAAAAAAAATGTTTTGCCGAGTATGTTTTATATTCTATTTGTGTTTTTTTGCGTTAATTTGAAGCGTTTTCTGCATGTCCATGTTTTCGTATTCTGTATAGCCCATAGGGTTGGGTACCCGCGGTAATACGAAAAACGAAAACATACGAATTCGTTTCTAATCGACCCAAAAAATACACAAATAGAATAAAACAGACCATGAAATCAAGATACACTTATTTTATTAAAAATATTTTATATTAAAGAACGACTGTTGTTCAAATCATGAAATTGGACCCCCTGTAATTAAGCGTTTCATTAACGAAATTAAGTAGGGCTACTTGAAGTACACAGGGAATGTTGGCTACGTTGAACAAAAAATCGCTGGCTCACTCCTCTTTTCGCCGCCATTTTGATTCACAATGACCGAGCCAGAGCGGCCTAGAAAAACGATGTTGGCTGAGGACTACAAGTAATATCAACACGTCCAACATTCAGAAATATGTTAATTAGTCTTCGAACAATAGTTTTACGGCAAAATTGAATTGTCTCATGCTACCGTAAGTTTTTATACATCTATCTGCCTGACTACAAGGAGCGTGTTGATTTGACTTGAACACTCAATCCATGGGAGATTTGACTTGAACACCAAAACATGGGAGATTTGACTTGAACACTCAATCCCCTTCATGTAAACAGGGCCTTATATACAAAGATCTGCGCATGCGCAGAAAAAAATCGATCTGCGCATGCGCAGAAAAAAATCGATCTGCGCATGCGCAGAAAAAAATCGATCTGCGCATGCGCAGAAAAAAATCGATCTGCGCATGCGCAGAAAAAAATCGATCTGCGCATGCGCAGAAAAAAATCGATCTGCGCATGCGCAGAAAAAAATCGATCTGCGCATGCGCAGAAAAAAATCGATCTGCGCATGCGCAGAAAAAATCGATCTGCGCATGCGCAGAAAAAAAATCGATCTGCGCATGCGCAGAAAAAAAATCGATCTGCGCATGCGCAGAATAAAATCGATCTGCGCATGCGCAGAAAAAAATCGATCTGCGCATGCGCAGAAAAAAATCGATCTGCGCATGCGCAGAATAAAATCGATCTGCGCATGCGCAGAAAAAAATCGATCTGCGCATGCGCAGAATAAAATCGATCTGCGCATGCGCAGAAAAAAATCGATCTGCGCATGCGCAGAAAAAAATCGATCTGCGCATGCGCAGAAAAAAATCGATCTGCGCATGCGCAGAATAAAATCGATCTGCGCATGCGCAGAATAACATCGATCTGCGCATGCGCAGAATAAAATCGATCTGCGCATGCGCAGAATAAAATCGATCTGCGCATGCGCAGAATTTTTTTAAAAAAAATTTTTTAAAAATTTTAAAAAATCAATTTTTTTCGATTTTTTTCTGCGCATGCGCAGATAGATTTTTTCTAAAAAATTATGAAAATATCCAACCATTTGTCTCCTGCAGAGATTTTCACTGATCACAGTATAATCGTTTTCGACCTACTTGTACATCCTAAAAGTTTACCCAAATATACACAGAACCGTATACGATTACCTGCTTGGAGATTTTAAGGCTCTGTGATCTACTCTTGAATCTCTAAACCTTTCTAACATATCAGACGACGGAGATATTAACGAGGATTGGTTGAATTGGAATGAAGCTTTCTTAGCTGCAGTTTCTGATCATATCCCAACTAAAAAGTTACGTGGTCGTAACTACATTCTTTGGATTACCAGCGCCATACTACACGATATTAAAAAGAAAAACACCATAAGACTCAAGTAAAAGAAATCCCATACACCCAATGATTATCTAAAAGAGAAGTTTAAAAATTTAAGAACCAAAATCAAGCGAATGCTGAGTGAGAGCCGCTCCAAGTACATTAACTCTGTCTGTGCTGATCATGGAAATAATCCAAAGCGTTTCTGGTCATTATTTAAACTAAAATCCAAGGTTTGTAACATTCCAGAAAAGATCTCAATGAAGATTGATGAAAGCACCAGGTCATATCCAGAAAATCCTACTGATATCGCAACTCTCTTCAATAATTGCTTCACATCCATCTTCACTACTGACCCTGCAGAAACCACAGATCGGCCGTCGTTTACCGATGTCCACAATTTTGAACATTCACCAAATTCTCTTCTGGAAGATGTCATTTAACACCAGAAACTGTTACTGATGTATTAAAAAATCTCAACAATGATAAAGCGCATGGTCCTGATGGTATTCCTGCACGTTTACTAACAGAAACTGCTTCTCAAATAGCTCCGTCACTGTGCTCTATTCAATAAATCTCTACGAATTGGCAAATTACCACAGGACTGGAAACTCGCAAATGTTGTACCAATTCATAAAAAAGGAAACAAAGATTTTGCAGAAAACTTAGACCTATATCTCTACTTTCACTGGTTTCAAAAGCACTGGAGCGCTGTGTATTTAACAACATTAAAGATCAGGTTTTTAATCAAATCTCCTCTTGTCGACATGGCTTCTTCCCCGGAAAAAATTGTGTCACTCAACTTATCGAAGTTTTCGACAAAATAGGATGTCAACTAGATCTCGGTAAACAAATCGATGTAATGTATTTGGATATGTCAAAGGCCTTTGATAAGGTTAGCCACAGACGTCTTCTACTTCGACTTCGTGACTTTGGGATTGGAGGTAATATTTTCAAATGGTTCTGCTCTTATCTGCAAGACCGTCGCCAACAAACTACCGTTCTTGGCGCAACATCAACATCTCTTCCAGTAACTTCAGGAGTACCACAAGGTTCCATTCTTGGACCGCTGCTGTTTCTACTGTATGAAGACGACCTGCCTTCCTCTACTAACAATTCTACCATTGCAACCTACGCCGACGACACTAAAATCTTTAAGGTAATCAACACTCCAGCGGACGCAGCAGCCTTATTATTATTATTATTATTATTATTATTATTTATTTAATCACGGTACTATTTCACCAATAAACTATTTACATAAAAAAGTGATCTTCCAATAGGCCGTGAAGTAATATATAAAAATTACAATACAAAAGTGAACAACTATTACAAATTTTACATATCACATGATTATATTATTATATTACACTATTAAAAATTATTGACTTTAATACAACTTTTAAATTGACCAATTGATTGAGAATTTTTAATCTCGTTTGATAGATTGTTCCAAACCATTGCACCTCTATAACTGAATGATTTTTTCATTGAATTAGTTTTAGGTTTTGGTAGATGATAACTAAGCTTAGCATATCGTGTTTCGTGCTGATGAAGTTGATCCGTTCTCATAAAAAGATTAGAAAAATAGGAAGGCAATAGTCCTTGACTGATTTTATACATTAAAGTAGACAATTGATGGTTTCTTCTTGTTTCAAGATTGAGTAAGTTAAGATAATTTAATAATTCAATAGATCGATATTCATAACCACATTTAGTAATTTAATTCGAGCAGCTCTATTTTGTAGTCGCTGCAGTTTATTACATAAAGTAATGCCAAGGCATCCCCAGACTTGGGAACAATATTCAAAATATGGTTGTACTAAGGTTTTGTAGACTGTTATAATAAACTTTTAGGTCCATAAATTCACGCAGTCTTCTTAGGATATTGAGACCTTTATTAACTTTCTTAATTATCAAATCAACATGTTCACTCCAGGTTAAAGCCTCATCCACCATAACACCAAGTGATTTGGTTACTTTAACTCTTTGAATTGGAAAGTTTCCCAATACAATTGAAGGATCTGAATTTATTTGATTTAGCTTTTTATGTGACCCAATAATCATATATTCAGTCTTACTAGTATTTAAACTTAGCTTATTAGTAGTCATCCAATCTGATACGTTAACTAGATCTTCATTTAATTTTTCAGAGATCAAATTAATATTATTTTCAGATATACCTATTTGGGTATCATCGGCAAACATGTCACATTTGCTTTGTTTAGACTATTCCGAAGATCGTTAACATATATCAGAAAGAGTAATGGACCTAAAATAGAACCCTGAGGTATACCAGTAATAATTTTTAGAGGTTGAGAAAGTTCACCATTCACTTGGCAATATTGCATTCGATTAGATAGATAAGACTTAAACCATGCGTGAGCCGTTCCCCGTACGCCACACAGTTCCAATTTTTGCAATAGTATGTGGTGATCTACTGTATCAAATGCCTTCTTTAAGTCAAGGAAGACAACACCATTTAATTGGCCGATGTCGATATTATGATACCATTGGTTCGTTAGTTCTAGTAAAGCAGTAACGGTGGAGTGTTTTGGTCTAAAGCCGTGTTGACAATTAGTAAGTAAGTTAGTTTCATGTAGATAGAGATAGAATTGTTGATGCACCAGTTTCTCCATAATTTTAGGAACAACGGAGATTACAGATATAGGTCTATAATTATTCATATTATTCTTTTCACCTGCTTTAAATATAGGAATTACTTTGGAAATTTTCCAATCACATGGGAATACTCCTGTTGAGATAGATTTATTGAAAATTATAGTTAGGGAATCAGCAATAAATGGAGCAGCCAATTTAATCAATTTAGCAGAGAGATTGTCAAGACCTATTGCTTTATTAGGTGAAATCGCTAGTAGAAGCTGAAGAACTTCACACTGCGATATTTCACGGAAATTGAATTGATCTTCTATGCTATTAACGTAGTGATCAGGGGTATATTTTGGGTTAGGTAAATTTAGTGATAAATTATGTCCAAGCTCTACAAAGTGTTTATTAAATGCATTCGGAATATCGTCTGATTTAATCTGATTGTTATTGTTGTCATTCATTTCCATTATATTATTTGATTTAGGATTTTTGTTAATTATTTGGTTGACAATTTTCCAGGTATTCCTAATGTCTCCTTTATTAATTGATCTGTTGTACTGGTTTCTAGCACTTTTATAGTTAATCCAATCATTAGAATTATTTGTCTTACAAGCTTTCTTTTTGAGGAATTGAGTTTGTCTTTTCTCAGCTAAAATTTCTTTGGTTATCCAAGGGATGCGCTTTTTACCAATTTTACGTTTCTTGAGAGGGGCATGATTTTCGATAATTAACATAATGGAGCCACAGTCTATTCGGGTCGTCATATTCTTGAACGTTTAAGAGATTTTGGTTCTTTACATCGTTTAGAAAGTGTTCCTCATTAAAATGCTTAAAATCTCTAAATTCAATAATATTAGGTATTCCTTTTAGTGTAGGAAATTTACGGATACCATATATTAGGTAGTGGTCACTAATAGTTAATTTAGTTACTCCTGATTTAACAATTTTCTCCGGATTATTAGTATAGAAGTGATCAATTAAGGATTTAGTTTGATTCGTAACCCTAGTTGGTTCATCAATCAACTGTGTATATTGATAAAGATTTGTGATAAATTTCAACTCATTTGTACTAGAATCATTAGAGTCGCATTTAGAAAGGTCACAATTTATGTCACCTAAAATCATGCTTTCTTTATCCTCTGCATCAAGAAGTTGCAGGACTTTTTCAAGAGTTGCAGGGTTTCAATCGTTGAACTGGGAGGTCTATACCAGGTGGTAATAAGAAATGGCTCAACTTTATATTTGTGGATTTCTAGGGTCAGTATATCTATCTTGTCATTTGCCAAATCATTTCTTACATGGAAATTGATTGAATTTCTTATACAGAAACCGATACCTCCACCAAGATATCGATATCAATAGAGATAGGTCTCTATCTTTAGAAACCCAAGTATACCCCTGGAGTGCAATTAAATCTTTAGGAAAGTCATTGTCAAGTCTAGTTTCATTAATTGCCAAAATATCTATTTCCTGATCATTCATGCAAATTCTTAATTAATTAATACAATCCTCTTTACAGGAGGACCTGACAAATTTCGAAACTTGTTCATCTAATGCCGGTCTTCTACTCAATATATCTAAATGCAAAACTCTACAAATCACTAGGAAACACAGTAAGATCCAATACAAAACACCATCTTAGAAAGTTCGGACTGTGAACGTGATCTTGGCGTATGGACTTTGCATAATTTGACCTGGTCTAAGCAAGTTCTTGAAAAAAGTGTTCCCGAGCCAACAAATTGCTAGGATATGTTCATAGATCAACTAGAAATATTAAAAACTCATCAGCACGTCGAACTCTATATCTAAGTCTCGTCTGTTCTCAACTGGGGTACGCAACACAAGTTTGGTCTCCGCAATCTGTGTCGACCTCATCTCACGTATGGAACGCGTACAAAGACGCGCATCCAAATATATTTTGGATCTACCTTTTCTTTGTGATTCCAATTACAATCAAAGGCTTGCCGTCGTAAATATCCTACCATTAAGTTATTGGCACGAATATCTCGACATGCTGTTCTTTTTTAAAGCAAATTGTGGCATCATCAATCTGTCCAACTCAGTACTTCCAGAACATCAAATTCACAACAAAATTACAAGATCAGTGGATCCCAACTGCCTTCAATTCAAAATTAAGAAATCCAACACTCAAAAATCTTATCAAAAATCTTATACTATTAGGACAACAAGGATCTGGAATGTACTACCAAAATCTATTATCAGTAAATATATCACTCTAACAACCTTTAAAAATTCACTACTCAATTACTTAGATGACCCTCGCTCCTGGAAAACAATTTTCCTTAAATGCAACCAGGCACGTGACTTAACAAAACCACTTTCATGTTGTTTCTAGTTTGTATCTGTATTTGTATATTGTAATTATCTGTAACTATAGGTGTGTATTGTTTACTTTACATATAGGGACCGCAGTAATTGGCCAAAGCTGTTGCGGACACCCTACCATCGTCTTGTATATGTTATTGTGTAAATATTTGTTCTCTAGTCTAGATGTGGCAAAGCTTATAAAATAAAATAAAAATAAAAAAATTTTGAAATCTAGAAGCTCGGAAACACGATTTTCAGCAATTTGAGCAAACTTTTTCATCTAATTCTACAGCAAGCATAGTTCAAATGAATCCAAGATTACCTGCTACCTCTTACCATGTGACACCATTTGTTGTGCCTAGTACTGCCAGAAGGGTCTGGGAATCAATCTAATACTCGCGTGGCAAGGGTTTAGGGGTTGGCTAACACTGACTTCGGGCATTTCAGGCTACACCCGTTTGTACAATCTTGTGTAGATGAAGCCCGTAGGTAGATTACCTTATGTAGCTTCTCTCTTAGCCTCTATAATCGTACTAATACAATTGGAAAAACATTCTAAAATGATAAAGTAACTTCTTTTGAAGATTTTCGTTTCTTCGCTTTCTTTTTGAGAGATATCAGTTGTTTGATATGCAAATATCTGGAATTTCGTCACACATGCATAATGAGTTATCAGAGAATGTTGTATATCTTTGCATTCATGAAATAAAAACACTAACTTTGTATAGGTGTTTTCGTGATTACCAAAAAGAATTTAAGCAATTCACGTCTTTTTCTGATTTTAACTTTTAACTTTACACAGTGTATTTCAACTGTCATGTAATTAGGACTTCACCTTGTATCATTATATTAATATTATCATGTAATTTAGTCATTAATTTTATATTTTTATACTTTTTTACATATATATATATATATATACATTTTAATTTTCAAACAATTTTCGAGGGCCACAAGTTTGTTAGTACTTTGTACTATTTAGTGTAACCCTCTTTAAATAAAGTTTCTATCCTATTCTAATAACACGTGTGTGCGTTTCTCTCACAACACCAAACTTCTTGATTTTAAAGGATTTCGTTCGAGAATGAAAGAGAGATACACATTTCTCCAATAAGTCATTATGCATGTATGACGAAATTCCAGACATTTGCATATCAAACAAACTGATATATCTCAAACAGAAAGCGAATAAACGAAAATCTTCAAAAGACGTTACTTTATCATTTTAAAAGTTCTTCCAAACAAGATAATAAAACATTGTGAGGTTATGGGCACTTTAAATATAGCAACGCTTGTCCTGATTTGGGGGGGGGGGGCTCAGCCCTTCAAAGGAGAAGAGCTCAGTCATTGGTTCTACTGTACAAGTGTATAAAGTCTAATGGCCCCTCATACATGATTTTTTAACCGAACATACTATGCCTTATAATTTTAGGGGACATACTGGTAAAATTGAACAACCTTATCAAAGTCTCTACCAGCCTGTCGAATCAACGTCCCCTTATTTAAGAAACGTTAACTCTATTAATTTATTTCGTAGTCATTTATTGAAATTAAACCTAGCTGATTCCTATTTTAACTGTAAATATACTCGATGTTTATCGTAGTTTCAATGTATTGTTCTATTAACTTTTGTTTTATTTAGTATAACTATCATATTACCCTATTTTATATTGACAAGATAACTAGTTGCTTTTATTTAACGTTGTAATCTTCCCATTGTCACATTTATACACCCATTCGTATGTTGTACTAAGACTATTAACTGAGGCCCTGTTTACATGAAGCGGATTGACAGTCCAATCGGATCGAAAAACGCGGATGAATTCAATCCGGGCACATGTTTACATGAATCCGTTTGGCAGCAGGCCTCAAACCGCCCATGCGTAGTTTTTGATGCCTGAATACGCGCATACGTATTCAGGATGCGCATGCGTAAATTTTACGCAGGCGTATCAAGTCATTTTCAAGTCAAACCGTGTTTACATCAATCAGATTGGCAACATTCAAGTCGATCCTTGCTTGAATCTCAAGTCAATCCACTCAACTACGTGGTTGACTTCATCCATCCGTTTCGATCAGATCGAAAACTTTAAATCTTCTTCATGTAAACACAATAGTCAGGCAGATAGACGTACCAAAATAGGTAAATACTTACGGTAGCTTGGGACAATTCAATTTTATCGTAGAACTGTGGTTTAAAACATAATTAACCGATTTCAGAATGTTGGACACGCTGATATTACTTGAGTAATTAATCCAACAGCATTTTACGTGGCCTCTGTATACGAATTGTTGACGAAAAAAGGTGAGCCCTCGGTGTTTTGACCAGCGCGTGCTTAGGACGTCAAGTAGTGTAATTAAAATGCCAACCTGGTTTGCGAAAACGAGGGTTATTTTTACGAAAATATTAAGAAAATAGCGATAAAGTCGAATTATGTCATTCGAAAAGAAACCTTGCGTGAAATTTCGGTTCTTTAATCCTAATCTTAATCGTAACCTTAACCACCGGAACCTCACTGTCACGTGTAAGGACGTTGCTTGAATTTTCGACAACCGGACGGACATGGTTGGTTTCGAACAAATGGCATTTTGGATAATAATAATAAAGACGTATTAGGAGCATTAGTCTCAATGCTCTTACAACAATATATTCTTAATGTTACTTATAAAACGAATTACACTTTCATTATAAGATAAAGCCTACTACATATATTACCACTATATGAACAAAAAACTATTTTTTATAACGACGTTTTTGAGAAAAATAAGGTGGTCGAAGTTGATTCGTTGCGGACGTAACAAGGCCTACACTAGGTTCTCCTCAGTATGACGAATCCCGCGAAAAACCAAACAAACAAAAATATTTTATATATTTAATATATTCCATCTACTATTTTGAAACAATGTCTGCCAATTTTACTGTCAGTTATTACTAACATTGTTAACTCATCATTAACATCTGCCACTGTGCCTGACTCATTAGCCAGAAGCCAGCACCAGATTCAATATTGGTGGTTTTTGTCATGAGAATCACAAGGATGCAAGAAATCAGGGTGCCGTAAGATGTACTTAACGGACATCGGTGGGGAGCTCCAACATCCCACCGGATGAAAATGATTTAAATTCATACAAACTGGTATGAATAAACAAACGCGCTATTAGCCGCAAATTAAACGATGTATTTTTAGCAATAGTATATTAAGGTACAGTGACACACTGATTTCCTCATTGCGTGATGAGTTGTAATGCTGTTCATCCATCTCGTCTATAAACTCATGATTGAACTGCGTGATGAACTGTTCTGCTGCTCATCCATCTCGTCCTGATTGGCTATTGCGTGATGAACCGTTCTGCTGCTCATCCATCTTGTCTATTAACTGTTTGCACTGCGTGATGAACAGTTCTGCTGCTCATCCATCTCGTCTATAGACTGATTGAACTGCGTGATGAACATGCAGTTCTGGTGCTCATCCATCTCGCCTATAAACTGATTGAACTGCGTGATGAACCGTTCTGCTGCTCATCCATCTCATCTATAAACTGATTGAACTGCATGATGAACAGTTCTGCTGCTCATCCATCTCGCCTATAGACTGATTAAACTACCTAATGAAATGTTCTGCTGCTCATCCATCTCGTCTATAAACTGCAGATAGAACTGCGTGATGAATCGTTCTGCTGCTCATCCAACTCGTCAGTAAAATCTTGGCAGGTGCTTATTATATTTCTCTTTCTAATTGGATGGAAAAATTAATTGATAAGTATCTACCTAGAGTAAACCTATCATAATGATTTGGACTAGCAATAGGCAAACAACAAAGGCTCAAATGAACTGGTTCAGTAATGGTATATAGCGCTTATATTGTAATTCGTCGGTATGTACTACAGTCTACTTCTTGTCAGTTGGTTTTATGTAACTACTGTATACAGTTCATGCAAGACGCAGATATAAGATATGTAATCATAATATTTAAATAGTTTCATTTTGCAACCTCGTGGAGACCGGTTTTTTTTAATTTCGTATTTTTCCGAATTCGTCGTCACAAATTGCGTAATATTTCAAAACGTTTAATATGAAAAAAAATGTTTTGCCGAGTATGTTTTATATTCTATTTGTGTTTTTTTGCGTTAATTTGAAGCGTTTTCTGCATGTCCATGTTTTCGTATTCTGTATAGCCCATAGGGTTGGGTACCCGCGGTAATACGAAAAACGAAAACATACGAATTCGTTTCTAATCGACCCAAAAAATACACAAATAGAATAAAACAGACCATGAAATCAAGATACACTTATTTTATTAAAAATATTTTATATTAAAGAACGACTGTTGTTCAAATCATGAAATTGGACCCCCTGTAATTAAGCGTTTCATTAACGAAATTAAGTAGGGCTACTTGAAGTACACAGGGAATGTTGGCTACGTTGAACAAAAAATCGCTGGCTCACTCCTCTTTTCGCCGCCATTTTGATTCACAATGACCGAGCCAGAGCGGCCTAGAAAAACGATGTTGGCTGAGGACTACAAGTAATATCAACACGTCCAACATTCAGAAATATGTTAATTAGTCTTCGAACAATAGTTTTACGGCAAATTGAATTGTCCCATGCTACCGTAAGTTTTTATACATCTATCTGCCTGACTACAAGGAGCGTGTTGATTTGACTTGAACACTCAATCCATGGGAGATTTGACTTGAACACCAAAACATGGGAGATTTGACTTGAACACTCAATCCCCTTCATGTAAACAGGGCCTTATATACAAAGATCTGCGCATGCGCAGAAAAAAAATCGATCTGCGCATGCGCAGAAAAAAAATCGATCTGCGCATGCGCAGAAAAAAAATCGATCTGCGCATGCGCAGAAAAAAATCGATCTGCGCATGCGCAGAAAAAAATCGATCTGCGCATGCGCAGAAAAAATCGATCTGCGCATGCGCAGAAAAAATCGATCTGCGCATGCGCAGAAAAAAAATCGATCTGCGCATGCGCAGAAAAAAAATCGATCTGCGCATGCGCAGAAAAAAATCGATCTGCGCATGCGCAGAAAAAAATCGATCTGCGCATGCGCAGAAAAAAATCGATCTGCGCATGCGCAGAAAAAAATCGATCTGCGCATGCGCAGAAAAAAATCGATCTGCGCATGCGCAGAAAAAAATCGATCTGCGCATGCGCAGAAAAAAATCGATCTGCGCATGCGCAGAAAAAAATCGATCTGCGCATGCGCAGAAAAAAATCGATCTGCGCATGCGCAGAATAAAATCGATCTGCGCATGCGCAGAATAAAATCGATCTGCGCATGCGCAGAATAAAATCGATCTGCGCATGCGCAGAAAAAAATCGATCTGCGCATGCGCAGAAAAAATCGATCTGCGCATGCGCAGAATAAAATCGATCTGCGCATGCGCAGAATAAAATCGATCTGCGCATGCGCAGAATAACATCGATCTGCGCATGCGCAGAATAAAATCGATCTGCGCATGCGCAGAATAAAATCGATCTGCGCATGCGCAGAATTTTTTTAAAAAAAATTTTTTAAAAATTTTAAAAAATCAATTTTTTTCGATTTTTTTCTGCGCATGCGCAGATAGATTTTTTCTAAAAAATTATGAAAATATCCAACCATTTGTCTCCTGCAGAGATTTTCACTGATCACAGTATAATCGTTTTCGACCTACTTGTACATCCTAAAAGTTTACCCAAATATACACAGAACCGTATACGATTACCTGCTTGGAGATTTTAAGGCTCTGTGATCTACTCTTGAATCTCTAAACCTTTCTAACATATCAGACGACGGAGATATTAACGAGGATTGGTTGAATTGGAATGAAGCTTTCTTAGCTGCAGTTTCTGATCATATCCCAACTAAAAAGTTACGTGGTCGTAACTACATTCTTTGGATTACCAGCGCCATACTACACGATATTAAAAAGAAAAACACCATAAGACTCAAGTAAAAGAAATCCCATACACCCAATGATTATCTAAAAGAGAAGTTTAAAAATTTAAGAACCAAAATCAAGCGAATGCTGAGTGAGAGCCGCTCCAAGTACATTAACTCTGTCTGTGCTGATCATGGAAATAATCCAAAGCGTTTCTGGTCATTATTTAAACTAAAATCCAAGGTTTGTAACATTCCAGAAAAGATCTCAATGAAGATTGATGAAAGCACCAGGTCATATCCAGAAAATCCTACTGATATCGCAACTCTCTTCAATAATTGCTTCACATCCATCTTCACTACTGACCCTGCAGAAACCACAGATCGGCCGTCGTTTACCGATGTCCACAATTTTGAACATTCACCAAATTCTCTTCTGGAAGATGTCATTTAACACCAGAAACTGTTACTGATGTATTAAAAAATCTCAACAATGATAAAGCGCATGGTCCTGATGGTATTCCTGCACGTTTACTAACAGAAACTGCTTCTCAAATAGCTCCGTCACTGTGCTCTATTCAATAAATCTCTACGAATTGGCAAATTACCACAGGACTGGAAACTCGCAAATGTTGTACCAATTCATAAAAAAGGAAACAAAGATTTTGCAGAAAACTTAGACCTATATCTCTACTTTCACTGGTTTCAAAAGCACTGGAGCGCTGTGTATTTAACAACATTAAAGATCAGGTTTTTAATCAAATCTCCTCTTGTCGACATGGCTTCTTCCCCGGAAAAAATTGTGTCACTCAACTTATCGAAGTTTTCGACAAAATAGGATGTCAACTAGATCTCGGTAAACAAATCGATGTAATGTATTTGGATATGTCAAAGGCCTTTGATAAGGTTAGCCACAGACGTCTTCTACTTCGACTTCGTGACTTTGGGATTGGAGGTAATATTTTCAAATGGTTCTGCTCTTATCTGCAAGACCGTCGCCAACAAACTACCGTTCTTGGCGCAACATCAACATCTCTTCCAGTAACTTCAGGAGTACCACAAGGTTCCATTCTTGGACCGCTGCTGTTTCTACTGTATGAAGACGACCTGCCTTCCTCTACTAACAATTCTACCATTGCAACCTACGCCGACGACACTAAAATCTTTAAGGTAATCAACACTCCAGCGGACGCAGCAGCCTTATTATTATTATTATTATTATTATTATTATTTATTTAATCACGGTACTATTTCACCAATAAACTATTTACATAAAAAAGTGATCTTCCAATAGGCCGTGAAGTAATATATAAAAATTACAATACAAAAGTGAACAACTATTACAAATTTTACATATCACATGATTATATTATTATATTACACTATTAAAAATTATTGACTTTAATACAACTTTTAAATTGACCAATTGATTGAGAATTTTTAATCTCGTTTGATAGATTGTTCCAAACCATTGCACCTCTATAACTGAATGATTTTTTCATTGAATTAGTTTTAGGTTTTGGTAGATGATAACTAAGCTTAGCATATCGTGTTTCGTGCTGATGAAGTTGATCCGTTCTCATAAAAAGATTAGAAAAATAGGAAGGCAATAGTCCTTGACTGATTTTATACATTAAAGTAGACAATTGATGGTTTCTTCTTGTTTCAAGATTGAGTAAGTTAAGATAATTTAATAATTCAATAGATCGATATTCATAACCACATTTAGTAATTTAATTCGAGCAGCTCTATTTTGTAGTCGCTGCAGTTTATTACATAAAGTAATGCCAAGGCATCCCCAGACTTGGGAACAATATTCAAAATATGGTTGTACTAAGGTTTTGTAGACTGTTATAATAAACTTTTAGGTCCATAAATTCACGCAGTCTTCTTAGGATATTGAGACCTTTATTAACTTTCTTAATTATCAAATCAACATGTTCACTCCAGGTTAAAGCCTCATCCACCATAACACCAAGTGATTTGGTTACTTTAACTCTTTGAATTGGAAAGTTTCCCAATACAATTGAAGGATCTGAATTTATTTGATTTAGCTTTTTATGTGACCCAATAATCATATATTCAGTCTTACTAGTATTTAAACTTAGCTTATTAGTAGTCATCCAATCTGATACGTTAACTAGATCTTCATTTAATTTTTCAGAGATCAAATTAATATTATTTTCAGATATACCTATTTGGGTATCATCGGCAAACATGTCACATTTGCTTTGTTTAGACTATTCCGAAGATCGTTAACATATATCAGAAAGAGTAATGGACCTAAAATAGAACCCTGAGGTATACCAGTAATAATTTTTAGAGGTTGAGAAAGTTCACCATTCACTTGGCAATATTGCATTCGATTAGATAGATAAGACTTAAACCATGCGTGAGCCGTTCCCCGTACGCCACACAGTTCCAATTTTTGCAATAGTATGTGGTGATCTACTGTATCAAATGCCTTCTTTAAGTCAAGGAAGACAACACCATTTAATTGGCCGATGTCGATATTATGATACCATTGGTTCGTTAGTTCTAGTAAAGCAGTAACGGTGGAGTGTTTTGGTCTAAAGCCGTGTTGACAATTAGTAAGTAAGTTAGTTTCATGTAGATAGAGATAGAATTGTTGATGCACCAGTTTCTCCATAATTTTAGGAACAACGGAGATTACAGATATAGGTCTATAATTATTCATATTATTCTTTTCACCTGCTTTAAATATAGGAATTACTTTGGAAATTTTCCAATCACATGGGAATACTCCTGTTGAGATAGATTTATTGAAAATTATAGTTAGGGAATCAGCAATAAATGGAGCAGCCAATTTAATCAATTTAGCAGAGAGATTGTCAAGACCTATTGCTTTATTAGGTGAAATCGCTAGTAGAAGCTGAAGAACTTCACACTGCGATATTTCACGGAAATTGAATTGATCTTCTATGCTATTAACGTAGTGATCAGGGGTATATTTTGGGTTAGGTAAATTTAGTGATAAATTATGTCCAAGCTCTACAAAGTGTTTATTAAATGCATTCGGAATATCGTCTGATTTAATCTGATTGTTATTGTTGTCATTCATTTCCATTATATTATTTGATTTAGGATTTTTGTTAATTATTTGGTTGACAATTTTCCAGGTATTCCTAATGTCTCCTTTATTAATTGATCTGTTGTACTGGTTTCTAGCACTTTTATAGTTAATCCAATCATTAGAATTATTTGTCTTACAAGCTTTCTTTTTGAGGAATTGAGTTTGTCTTTTCTCAGCTAAAATTTCTTTGGTTATCCAAGCGATGCGCTTTTTACCAATTTTACGTTTCTTGAGAGGGGCATGATTTTCGATAATTAACATAATGGAGCCACAGTCTATTCGGGTCGTCATATTCTTGAACGTTTAAGAGATTTTGGTTCTTTACATCGTTTAGAAAGTGTTCCTCATTAAAATGCTTAAAATCTCTAAATTCAATAATATTAGGTATTCCTTTTAGTGTAGGAAATTTACGGATACCATATATTAGGTAGTGGTCACTAATAGTTAATTTAGTTACTCCTGATTTAACAATTTTCTCCGGATTATTAGTATAGAAGTGATCAATTAAGGATTTAGTTTGATTCGTAACCCTAGTTGGTTCATCAATCAACTGTGTATATTGATAAAGATTTGTGATAAATTTCAACTCATTTGTACTAGAATCATTAGAGTCGCATTTAGAAAGGTCACAATTTATGTCACCTAAAATCATGCTTTCTTTATCCTCTGCATCAAGAAGTTGCAGGACTTTTTCAAGAGTTGCAGGGTTTCAATCGTTGAACTGGGAGGTCTATACCAGGTGGTAATAAGAAATGGCTCAACTTTATATTTGTGGATTTCTAGGGTCAGTATATCTATCTTGTCATTTGCCAAATCATTTCTTACATGGAAATTGATTGAATTTCTTATACAGAAACCGATACCTCCACCAAGATATCGATATCAATAGAGATAGGTCTCTATCTTTAGAAACCCAAGTATACCCCTGGAGTGCAATTAAATCTTTAGGAAAGTCATTGTCAAGTCTAGTTTCATTAATTGCCAAAATATCTATTTCCTGATCATTCATGCAAATTCTTAATTAATTAATACAATCCTCTTTACAGGAGGACCTGACAAATTTCGAAACTTGTTCATCTAATGCCGGTCTTCTACTCAATATATCTAAATGCAAAACTCTACAAATCACTAGGAAACACAGTAAGATCCAATACAAAACACCATGTTAGAAAGTTCGGACTGTGAACGTGATCTTGGCGTATGGACTTTGCATAATTTGACCTGGTCTAAGCAAGTTCTTGAAAAAAGTGTTCCCAAGCCAACAAATTGCTAGGATATGTTCATAGATCAACTAGAAATATTAAAAACTCATCAGCACGTCGAACTCTATATCTAAGTCTCGTCTGTTCTCAACTGGGGTACGCAACACAAGTTTGGTCTCCGCAGTCTGTGTCGACCTCATCTCACGTATGGAACGCGTACAAAGACGCGCATCCAAATATATTTTGGATCTACCTTTTCTTTGTGATTCCAATTACAATCAAAGGCTTGCCGTCGTAAATATCCTACCATTAAGTTATTGGCACGAATATCTCGACATGCTGTTCTTTTTTAAAGCAAATTGTGGCATCATCAATCTGTCCAACTCAGTACTTCCAGAACATCAAATTCACAACAAAATTACAAGATCAGTGGATCCCAACTGCCTTCAATTCAAAATAAGAAATCCAACACTCAAAAATCTTATCAAAAATCTTATACTATTAGGACAACAAGGATCTGGAATGTACTACCAAAATCTATTATCAGTAAATATATCACTCTAACAACCTTTAAAAATTCACTACTCAATTACTTAGATGACCCTCGCTCCTGGAAAACAATTTGCCTTAAATGCAACCAGGCACGTGACTTAACAAAACCACTTTCATGTTGTTTCTAGTTTGTATCTGTATTTGTATATTGTAATTATCTGTAACTATAGGTGTGTATTGTTTACTTTACATATAGGGACCGCAGTAATTGGCCAAAGCTGTTGCGGACACCCTACCATCGTCTTGTATATGTTATTGTGTAAATATTTGTTCTCTAGTCTAGATGTGGCAAAGCTTATAAAATAAAATAAAAATAAAAAAATTTTGAAATCTAGAAGCTCGGAAACACGATTTTCAGCAATTTGAGCAAACTTTTTCATCTAATTCTACAGCAAGCATAGTTCAAATGAATCCAAGATTACCTGCTACCTCTTACCATGTGACACCATTTGTTGTGCCTAGTACTGCCAGAAGGGTCTGGGAATCAATCTAATACTCGCGTGGCAAGGGTTTAGGGGTTGGCTAACACTGACTTCGGGCATTTCAGGCTACACCCGTTTGTACAATCTTGTGTAGATGAAGCCCGTAGGTAGATTACCTTATGTAGCTTCTCTCTTAGCCTCTATAATCGTACTAATACAATTGGAAAAACATTCTAAAATGATAAAGTAACTTCTTTTGAAGATTTTCGTTTCTTCGCTTTCTTTTTGAGAGATATCAGTTGTTTGATATGCAAATATCTGGAATTTCGTCACACATGCATAATGAGTTATCAGAGAATGTTGTATATCTTTGCATTCATGAAATAAAAACACTAACTTTGTATAGGTGTTTTCGTGATTACCAAAAAGAATTTAAGCAATTCACGTCTTTTTCTGATTTTAACTTTTAACTTTACACAGTGTATTTCAACTGTCATGTAATTAGGACTTCACCTTGTATCATTATATTAATATTATCATGTAATTTAGTCATTAATTTTATATTTTTATACTTTTTTACATATATATATATATATACATTTTAATTTTCAAACAATTTTCGAGGGCCACAAGTTTGTTAGTACTTTGTACTATTTAGTGTAACCCTCTTTAAATAAAGTTTCTATCCTATTCTAATAACACGTGTGTGCGTTTCTCTCACAACACCAAACTTCTTGATTTTAAAGGATTTCGTTCGAGAATGAAAGAGAGATACACATTTCTCCAATAAGTCATTATGCATGTATGACGAAATTCCAGACATTTGCATATCAAACAAACTGATATATCTCAAACAGAAAGCGAATAAACGAAAATCTTCAAAAGACGTTACTTTATCATTTTAAAAGTTCTTCCAAACAAGATAATAAAACATTGTGAGGTTATGGGCACTTTAAATATAGCAACGCTTGTCCTGATTTGGGGGGGGGGGGGGCTCAGCCCTTCAAAGGAGAAGAGCTCAGTCATTGGTTCTACTGTACAAGTGTATAAAGTCTAATGGCCCCTCATACATGATTTTTTAACCGAACATACTATGCCTTATAATTTTAGGGGACATACTGGTAAAATTGAACAACCTTATCAAAGTCTCTACCAGCCTGTCGAATCAACGTCCCCTTATTTAAGAAAGGTTAACTCTATTAATTTATTTCGTAGTCATTTATTGAAATTAAACCTAGCTGATTCCTATTTTAACTGTAAATATACTCGATGTTTATCGTAGTTTCAATGTATTGTTCTATTAACTTTTGTTTTATTTAGTATAACTATCATATTACCCTATTTTATATTGACAAGATAACTAGTTGCTTTTATTTAACGTTGTAATCTTCCCATTGTCACATTTATACACCCATTCGTATGTTGTACTAAGACTATTAACTGAGGCCCTGTTTACATGAAGCGGATTGACAGTCCAATCGGATCGAAAAACGCGGATGAATTCAATCCGGGCACATGTTTACATGAATCCGTTTGGCAGCAGGCCTCAAACCGCCCATGCGTAGTTTTTGATGCCTGAATACGCGCATACGTATTCAGGATGCGCATGCGTAAATTTTACGCAGGCGTATCAAGTCATTTTCAAGTCAAACCGTGTTTACATCAATCAGATTGGCAACATTCAAGTCGATCCTTGCTTGAATCTCAAGTCAATCCACTCAACTACGTGGTTGACTTCATCCATCCGTTTCGATCAGATCGAAAACTTTAAATCTTCTTCATGTAAACACAATAGTCAGGCAGATAGACGTACCAAAATAGGTAAATACTTACGGTAGCTTGGGACAATTCAATTTTATCGTAGAACTGTGGTTTAAAACATAATTAACCGATTTCTGAATGTTGGACACGCTGATATTACTTGAGTAATTAATCCAACAGCATTTTCCGTGGCCTCTGTATACGAATTGTTGACGAAAAAAGGTGAGCCCTCGGTGTTTTGACCAGCGCGTGCTTAGGACGTCAAGTAGTGTAATTAAAATGCCAACCTGGTTTGCGAAAACGAGGGTTATTTTTACGAAAATATTAAGAAAATAGCGATAAAGTCGAATTATGTCATTCGAAAAGAAACCTTGCGTGAAATTTCGGTTCTTTAATCCTAATCTTAATCGTAACCTTAACCACCGGAACCTCACTGTCACGTGTAAGGACGTTGCTTGAATTTTCGACAACCGGACGGACATGGTTGGTTTCGAACAAATGGCATTTTGGATAATAATAATAAAGACGTATTAGGAGCATTAGTCTCAATGCTCTTACAACAATATATTCTTAATGTTACTTATAAAACGAATTACACTTTCATTATAAGATAAAGCCTACTACATATATTACCACTATATGAACAAAAAACTATTTTTTATAACGACGTTTTTGAGAAAAATAAGGTGGTCGAAGTTGATTCGTTGCGGACGTAACAAGGCCTACACTAGGTTCTCCTCAGTATGACGAATCCCGCGAAAAACCAAACAAACAAAAATATTTTATATATTTAATATATTCCATCTACTATTTTGAAACAATGTCTGCCAATTTTACTGTCAGTTATTACTAACATTGTTAACTCATCATTAACATCTGCCACTGTGCCTGACTCATTAGCCAGAAGCCAGCACCAGATTCAATATTGGTGGTTTTTTGTCATGAGAATCACAAGGATGCAAGAAATCAGGGTGCCGTAAGATGTACTTGACGGACATCGGTGGGGAGCTCCAACATCCCACCGGATGAAAATGATTTAAATTCATACAAACTGGTATGAATAAACAAACGCGCTATTAGCCGCAAATTAAACGATGTATTTTTAGCAATAGTATATTAAGATACAGTGACACACTGATTTCCTCATTGCGTGATGAGTTGTAATGCTGTTCATCCATCTCGTCTATAAACTCATGATTGAACTGCGTGATGAACTGTTCTGCTGCTCATCCATCTCGTCCTGATTGGCTATTGCGTGATGAACCGTTCTGCTGCTCATCCATCTTGTCTATTAACTGTTTGCACTGCGTGATGAACAGTTCTGCTGCTCATCCATCTCGTCTATAGACTGATTGAACTGCGTGATGAACATGCAGTTCTGGTGCTCATCCATCTCGCCTATAAACTGATTGAACTGCGTGATGAACCGTTCTGCTGCTCATCCATCTCATCTATAAACTGATTGAACTGCATGATGAACAGTTCTGCTGCTCATCCATCTCGCCTATAGACTGATTAAACTACCTAATGAAATGTTCTGCTGCTCATCCATCTCGTCTATAAACTGCAGATAGAACTGCGTGATGAATCGTTCTGCTGCTCATCCAACTCGTCAGTAAAATCTTGGCAGGTGCTTATTATATTTCTCTTTCTAATTGGATGGAAAAATTAATTGATAAGTATCTACCTAGAGTAAACCTATCATAATGATTTGGACTAGCAATAGGCAAACAACAAAGGCTCAAATGAACTGGTTCAGTAATGGTATATAGCGCTTATATTGTAATTCGTCGGTATGTACTACAGTCTACTTCTTGTCAGTTGGTTTTATGTAACTACTGTATACAGTTCATGCAAGACGCAGATATAAGATATGTAATCATAATATTTAAATAGTTTCATTTTGCAACCTCGTGGAGACCGGTTTTTTTTAATTTCGTATTTTTCCGAATTCGTCGTCACAAATTGCGTAATATTTCAAAACGTTTAATATGAAAAAAAATGTTTTGCCGAGTATGTTTTATATTCTATTTGTGTTTTTTTGCGTTAATTTGAAGCGTTTTCTGCATGTCCATGTTTTCGTATTCTGTATAGCCCATAGGGTTGGGTACCCGCGGTAATACGAAAAACGAAAACATACGAATTCGTTTCTAATCGACCCAAAAAATACACAAATAGAATAAAACAGACCATGAAATCAAGATACACTTATTTTATTAAAAATATTTTATATTAAAGAACGACTGTTGTTCAAATCATGAAATTGGACCCCCTGTAATTAAGCGTTTCATTAACGAAATTAAGTAGGGCTACTTGAAGTACACAGGGAATGTTGGCTACGTTGAACAAAAAATCGCTGGCTCACTCCTCTTTTCGCCGCCATTTTGATTCACAATGACCGAGCCAGAGCGGCCTAGAAAAACGATGTTGGCTGAGGACCACAAGTAATATCAACACGTCAAACATTCAGAAATATGTTAATTAGTCTTCGAACAATAGTTTTACGGCAAAATTGAATTGTCCCATGCTACCGTAAGTTTTTATACATCTATCTGCCTGACTACAAGGAGCGTGTTGATTTGACTTGAACACTCAATCCATGGGAGATTTGACTTGAACACCAAAACATGGGAGATTTGACTTGAACACTCAATCCCCTTCATGTAAACAGGGCCTTATATACAAAGATCTGCGCATGCGCAGAAAAAAATCGATCTGCGCATGCGCAGAAAAAAATCGATCTGCGCATGCGCAGAAAAAAATAGATCATGCGAATCAATCTGCGCATGCGCGGAAAAAAATCGATCTGCGCATGCGCGGAAAAAATGCGATCTGCGCTCATGCGCGCGGAAAAAATCGATCTGCGCATGCGCAGAAAAAAATCGATCTGCGCATGCGCAGAAAAAAAATCGATCTGCGCATGCGCAGAAAAAAATCGATCTGCGCATGCGCAGAAAAAAAATCGATCTGCGCATGCGCAGAAAAAAAATCGATCTGCGCATGCGCAGAAAAAAATCGATCTGCGCATGCGCAGAAAAAAATCGATCTGCGCATGCGCAGAAAAAAAATCGATCTGCGCATGCGCAGAAAAAAATCGATCTGCGCATGCGCAGAAAAAAAATCGATCTGCGCATGCGCAGAATAAAATCGATCTGCGCATGCGCAGAAAAAAATCGATCTGCGCATGCGCAGAATAAAATCGATCTGCGCATGCGCAGAATTTTTTTAAAAAAAATTTTTTAAAAATTTTAAAAAATCAATTTTTTTCGATTTTTTTCTGCGCATGCGCAGATAGATTTTTTCTAAAAAATTATGAAAATATCCGACCATTTGTCTCCTGCAGAGATTTTCACTGATCACAGTATAATCGTTTTCGACCTACTTGTACATCCTAAAAGTTTACCCAAATATACACAGAACCGTATACGATTACCTGCTTGGAGATTTTAAGGCTCTGTGATCTACTCTTGAATCTCTAAACCTTTCTAACATATCAGACGACGGAGATATTAACGAGGATTGGTTGAATTGGAATGAAGCTTTCTTAGCTGCAGTTTCTGATCATATCCCAACTAAAAAGTTACGTGGTCGTAACTACATTCTTTGGATTACCAGCGCCATACTACACGATATTAAAAAGAAAAACACCATAAGACTCAAGTAAAAGAAATCCCATACACCCAATGATTATCTAAAAGAGAAGTTTAAAAATTTAAGAACCAAAATCAAGCGAATGCTGAGTGAGAGCCGCTCCAAGTACATTAACTCTGTCTGTGCTGATCATGGAAATAATCCAAAGCGTTTCGTCATTATTTAAACTAAAATCCAAGGTTTGTAACATTCCAGAAAAGATCTCAATGAAGATTGATGAAAGCACCAGGTCATATCCAGAAAATCCTACTGATATCGCAACTCTCTTCAATAATTGCTTCACATCCATCTTCACTACTGACCCTGCAGAAACCACAGATCGGCCGTCGTTTACCGATGTCCACAATTTTGAACATTCACCAAATTCTCTTCTGGAAGATGTCATTTAACACCAGAAACTGTTACTGATGTATTAAAAAATCTCAACAATGATAAAGCGCATGGTCCTGATGGTATTCCTGCACGTTTACTAACAGAAACTGCTTCTCAAATAGCTCCGTCACTGTGCTCTATTCAATAAATCTCTACGAATTGGCAAATTACCACAGGACTGGAAACTCGCAAATGTTGTACCAATTCATAAAAAAGGAAACAAAGATTTTGCAGAAAACTTAGACCTATATCTCTACTTTCACTGGTTTCAAAAGCACTGGAGCGCTGTGTATTTAACAACATTAAAGATCAGGTTTTTAATCAAATCTCCTCTTGTCGACATGGCTTCTTCCCCGGAAAAAATTGTGTCACTCAACTTATCGAAGTTTTCGACAAAATAGGATGTCAACTAGATCTCGGTAAACAAATCGATGTAATGTATTTGGATATGTCAAAGGCCTTTGATAAGGTTAGCCACAGACGTCTTCTACTTCGACTTCGTGACTTTGGGATTGGAGGTAATATTTTCAAATGGTTCTGCTCTTATCTGCAAGACCGTCGCCAACAAACTACCGTTCTTGGCGCAACATCAACATCTCTTCCAGTAACTTCAGGAGTACCACAAGGTTCCATTCTTGGACCGCTGCTGTTTCTACTGTATGAAGACGACCTGCCTTCCTCTACTAACAATTCTACCATTGCAACCTACGCCGACGACACTAAAATCTTTAAGGTAATCAACACTCCAGCGGACGCAGCAGCCTTATTATTATTATTATTATTATTATTATTATTTATTTAATCACGGTACTATTTCACCAATAAACTATTTACATAAAAAAGTGATCTTCCAATAGGCCGTGAAGTAATATATAAAAATTACAATACAAAAGTGAACAACTATTACAAATTTTACATATCACATGATTATATTATTATATTACACTATTAAAAATTATTGACTTTAAGAGGAGATTTTTTAGATTATCGAGAAACTGGCGCTCAAAAATACCGTGATGCTTTGCGAATAAACAGCAATATTCTGCTGCATTTTGGAACATGGCAGTGAAAAGTTGTGAACCATTTATTTTGTTCATTTTTGGCTTAATAATCTTACGGAAAATCGCTCATTATTAAATGTGAGACGTGAAATAGTCCTTCGATACATTTTTTCTACTGGAAGTTGGTGCAACGTCTTCACGGCGCTTTTAACACCAACAACATGCTTGAGTAGACTGGGGGTTTAATGTTCGACGGCAAGAAGAACACAGGTACGTTCATTTCATTTATTTATTTCTGTAATTAGATTGTTAATATTTTTAATAAAATTGTGGGGATAGGAACATATACGAGTAAACTTTGTGTCTTATTTGCATCAGTCTGATATCAGTCGCAGATAATTATTTTTTGGCCGTTCAAGCGAGAGGCTTTTTTGTCGACTGTTTGAACCCTTATCTTATTGGTTTCAACAATGTTTTCTCCAGATCCCCCTTAAAATTGATGTTGATCTCAACAATGCTATATTATTTACGAAGACATGTTGTCACACAGCCGAATAAAGCAGAATTTATCGAGCTAGTAAGGAATATTATGATGATTATTGTCCATTTCTCGTAGTCGAACTTTGTTATTGTATGTCGTAATTCGTAGCAACTAACCAAGTGGAGTTGTTTACGAAATATGCAATATTTTTACCTTTAAACTAATTGGCACACCGGTGCGACTACGGTGCATTGCATTCAATCAGTGAGGTTTACAATAAGCGCTGTTTAAAGAAAAATTGAGTGAATGGTCCTCGCAGTTTTTTTGATAGAAAATATTAGGTAAAAGGTAAAATGGTAGCTATTTGAATTTTGGTTATAAAATATGTCAATTAACGACTAAACTGTAAAAGATTATTTTACTATGTAGTTTTAAAAGCATGTATTAATAGGATGTCAGCCAAAATCTAGTAGAGAATTTAGAAAAAAATATATGAGGTTTTTAATCATGAAAAGTTGTACGTTTTTGTGACTTGGGCCCACGAATGATTGTGGGCTTTACGAAAATGCAAAATATCGCTAAAATTTTGATTGGCACACTGCAAGGTATATATAATCTTGAAGCTTAGTTATTATTCTTCACATTAAAAGTGGTTTAAGAAAAAATTAGGTGAATGGTCCTCGCAGAATTTGAGCATTTATGTGGTCTTATCTGTTTTGTATATTGCATTTTGATTAAGGTGGCTTTGTGAGTATTTATACTTCCTATTATTGGATTACAGTAACCAATTCGTACTTGTTGCCCTGTTTGGATATTGTACATTGTAATAGTTTGATAAGTTAGCAGGAAAAAGGTGAAAATAGAATACTGGTATATTATACAGTATATACTGTATTCACAGAAAAATACTAAACCATTTAAAACTAAGACCTGGAAAATGGACAATGTATTTAGGTATTTTTTAGTAGGTACATTTGCAAAATACAACCACAGAAATGCAGTAATTAACTAAGCAAAACTATGAATACCAACAAAATTAATATAATGTTAACTACTGATTAAAGTAGTTGTTGTGGTCTAATGGTTACCACACATGTCTATGAGCTGGGAGACACAGGTTCAAATCCTGGGTCGGACCTCCACTCAGGGTCTTAAAAATAATTGAGGAGAAAGTGCTGCCTTTGCAATAATATCAGCAAATGGTAAGACTTTCAGGTCTTCTCGGATAACGACCTAAAATCGTAGGCCCTCGGAACCCCTATAATTGGGCTTTTAGCCTGTTGGGTTATTCCGTTCACCTAAGAGTGATAAATCTAATAAACTAAACTAAACTAAACTAAAGTGTAGATTTTGGGCTACATGTATGACTACTGTTTTATGGTACATGTGTATTAATTGTACAATAATTGTCCAATTTATTCATGAAAGCATGCTCACATATATATATTTTAATTTGCAGCTTGTTTGCTGGACACCTTGTTTCAGAATTAAGAAGATTGTCAACATTTTTCTGATACCATATATTTTTAAGTTTTAACTTATTAAAATAAAAATTATGAAAGCCATTTACTTCACTATCACATGACATTGTAAGAAGGGGGCAATTACGTTGACATTTAAAAAAAAAACATAATTTGCAGTGTAATATACGTCTTTGAAAAATCCTGTCAGACTGGTGTAATTGCCCTTAATTACAATTGCTTCAATACATATATTAAAATGTATTAATTACTGTTTTCCACAACAACATTTATAGTATACCTGTACATACAGTATATATTTGAAATCATAGTTACAATATTTACATTTCTCATATTGAGAGCAAATTTACATTGTAAATTTAGTTATAGTGATAATAATTACATTAAAAATTCAGTGTTACAGTATTATAAAAATTTTATACACTATTACTTATGAATACATAACAGCTATCCTATATAAAATATATATATATATTTTTTATTTACATTGCAAATGGTAGCAATAAAAACAAAAAAATAATAACAATATTGTATTATAAGAAAATTAAAGTGCTAGGAACCAACACCAGAGATAAACCCCAATATAGTGTCCAAAGCAGTGTAACATACTGTAGGCAGTATTATTATGCATAAAAAGGCTTAAATCTGGTGAACTGCTGATATTTTACATGATAATAAAATACTGATTTCAAGTCAAAGCCCTTCATCAGAGTAAAGGCTTTGCCTTGAAATGTCAGTATTTGATTATCTAAAACTTTGACAGTTTACCACCTTTAAGCTTTATACAAAAACATATGTGTTTTTGTTAAAACTGTCCATTCAAATACTAAACAGTGATGAAGGAGGAGGAGTGGTCATAATTGGTTGTGGTTGGAGATTGCAATCTCTGATTTTGAACACCCTGAAAATAGAAAATAATACTTTATGTAATGCAGGCCTATATTTGATGTGGGAAAGGGGTCATGGTCCACCAATGAAAAGACTAAATTTGGTAAGAAATAGTATGACACCATAATAGCATTCCATTTTAAGAGAATTCAGTGTACTAAATTTCAAACTAGAAATATAAAAAAAAGACCCCAAAACATATGTTGACAGCTCAACTATTTATAATACATTTTGGTCCATTCCCACCCCTCTGCCTTTGGTACAGACCAGTGATGTGACAATATTCAAAAGGGGAAAAATTGTAATTGACCTAAAATAAAATATCTTTACAATTTGTTCAAGTCATGACAAACAATTTAAAAAACATAATATTGAACTTCCAAATTTTTATTTTTCTCATTAAACCAGAAGCAATAAATTATATGCATGACATTCTGCAAAACAATTGAGGTCCTTTTCACAAAACAGATCACAAGTTCAATTGACAAAACCATGTGAACAGAAGCAGCTATTTACAAGCACTTTTAAGTATATCTTTGACAAATTTGTGGATTTTTATAGTTCCCATTTTTCCCAGTTGGCAGTATAAGTTAGCAATTGGAATAAACCTTTATATGTATTAGATACAGTATGAGCGGCCGATCTGTAGCTAAAATAGCTTATATCACCAAAATAGTTGGTAAACATGGTAATATATTTACTTAAAATACGAATGCATTTTAATAAATAACCATGTTACCAACTTATCAGGACACATTTCTTACAAAAAATATGAAACTTACCGAGGTTACCGCGACGTTTTCTTTGGTTTTACGATTCAAAGTTTCTCTTTTAGCTTCGTGAAGAGCTTAATTCTGCTGTGAAAAACATTGATCTTTCCAAGATGGCGGCATTTTAAGAGGAAAGCCTGGTTACTAAGTTTTGAGCACTTTTGACAAAAATTACGCGACTTTTTAAAAAATCTCCTCTCAATACAACTTTTAAATTGACCAATTGATTGAGAATTTTTAATCTCGTTTGATAGATTGTTCCAAACCATTGCACCTCTATAACTGAATGATTTTTTCATTGAATTAGTTTTAGCTTTTGGTAGATGATAACTAAGCTTAGCATATCGTGTTTCGTGCTGATGAAGTTGATCCGTTCTCATAAAAAGATTAGAAAAATAGGAAGGCAATAGTCCTTGACTGATTTTATACATTAAAGTAGACAATTGATGGTTTCTTCTTGTTTCAAGATTGAGTAAGTTAAGATAATTTAATAATTCAATAGATCGATATTCATAACCACATTTAGTAATTTAATTCGAGCAGCTCTATTTTGTAGTCGCTGCAGTTTATTACATAAAGTAATGCCAAGGCATCCCCAGACTTGGGAACAATATTCAAAATATGGTTGTACTAAGGTTTTGTAGACTGTTATAATAAACTTTTAGGTCCATAAATTCACGCAGTCTTCTTAGGATATTGAGACCTTTATTAACTTTCTTAATTATCAAATCAACATGTTCACTCCAGGTTAAAGCCTCATCCACCATAACACCAAGTGATTTGGTTGCTTTAACTCTTTGAATTGGAAAGTTTCCCAATACAATTGAAGGATCTGAATTTATTTGATTTAGCTTTTTATGTGACCCAATAATCATATATTCAGTCTTACTAGTATTTAAACTTAGCTTATTAGTAGTCATCCAATCTGATACGTTAACTAGATCTTCATTTAATTTTTCAGAGATCAAATTAATATTATTTTCAGATATACCTATTTGGGTATCATCGGCAAACATGTCACATTTGCTTTGTTTAGACTATTCCGAAGATCGTTAACATATATCAGAAAGAGTAATGGACCTAAAATAGAACCCTGAGGTATACCAGTAATAATTTTTAGAGGTTGAGAAAGTTCACCATTCACTTGGCAATATTGCATTCGATTAGATAGATAAGACTTAAACCATGCGTGAGCCGTTCCCCGTACGCCACACAGTTCCAATTTTTGCAATAGTATGTGGTGATCTACTGTATCAAATGCCTTCTTTAAGTCAAGGAAGACAACACCATTTAATTGGCCGATGTCGATATTATGATACCATTGGTTCGTTAGTTCTAGTAAAGCAGTAACGGTGGAGTGTTTTGGTCTAAAGCCGTGTTGACAATTAGTAAGTAAGTTAGTTTCATGTAGATAGAGATAGAATTGTTGATGCACCAGTTTCTCCATAATTTTAGGAACAACGGAGATTACAGATATAGGTCTATAATTATTCATATTATTCTTTTCACCTGCTTTAAATATAGGAATTACTTTGGAAATTTTCCAATCACATGGGAATACTCCTGTTGAGATAGATTTATTGAAAATTATAGTTAGGGAATCAGCAATAAATGGAGCAGCCAATTTAATCAATTTAGCAGAGAGATTGTCAAGACCTATTGCTTTATTAGGTGAAATCGCTAGTAGAAGCTGAAGAACTTCACACTGCGATATTTCACGGAAATTGAATTGATCTTCTATGCTATTAACGTAGTGATCAGGGGTATATTTTGGGTTAGGTAAATTTAGTGATAAATTATGTCCAAGCTCTACAAAGTGTTTATTAAATGCATTCGGAATATCGTCTGATTTAATCTGATTGTTATTGTTGTCATTCATTTCCATTATATTATTTGATTTAGGATTTTTGTTAATTATTTGGTTGACAATTTTCCAGGTATTCCTAATGTCTCCTTTATTAATTGATCTGTTGTACTGGTTTCTAGCACTTTTATAGTTAATCCAATCATTAGAATTATTTGTCTTACAAGCTTTCTTTTTGAGGAATTGAGTTTGTCTTTTCTCAGCTAAAATTTCTTTGGTTATCCAAGGGATGCGCTTTTTACCAATTTTACGTTTCTTGAGAGGGGCATGATTTTCGATAATTAACATAATGGAGCCACAGTCTATTCGGGTCGTCATATTCTTGAACGTTTAAGAGATTTTGGTTCTTTACATCGTTTAGAAAGTGTTCCTCATTAAAATGCTTAAAATCTCTAAATTCAATAATATTAGGTATTCCTTTTAGTGTAGGAAATTTACGGATACCATATATTAGGTAGTGGTCACTAATAGTTAATTTAGTTACTCCTGATTTAACAATTTTCTCCGGATTATTAGTATAGAAGTGATCAATTAAGGATTTAGTTTGATTCGTAACCCTAGTTGGTTCATCAATCAACTGTGTATATTGATAAAGATTTGTGATAAATTTCAACTCATTTGTACTAGAATCATTAGAGTCGCATTTAGAAAGGTCACAATTTATGTCACCTAAAATCATGCTTTCTTTATCCTCTGCATCAAGAAGTTGCAGGACTTTTTCAAGAGTTGCAGGGTTTCAATCGTTGAACTGGGAGGTCTATACCAGGTGGTAATAAGAAATGGCTCAACTTTATATTTGTGGATTTCTAAGGTCAGTATTTCTATCTTGTCATTTGCCAAATTATTTCTTATATGGAAATTGATTGAATTTCTTATACAGAAACCGATACCTCCACCAAGATATCGATATCAATAGAGATAGGTCTCTATCTTTAGAAACCCAAGTATACCCCTGGAGTGCAATTAAATCTTTAGGAAAGTCATTGTCAAGTCTAGTTTCATTAATTGCCAAAATATCTATTTCCTGATCATTCATGCAAATTCTTAATTAATTAATACAATCCTCTTTACAGGAGGACCTGACAAATTTCGAAACTTGTTCATCTAATGCCGGTCTTCTACTCAATATATCTAAATGCAAAACTCTACAAATCACTAGGAAACACAGTAAGATCCAATACAAAACACCATCTTAGAAAGTTCGGACTGTGAACGTGATCTTGGCGTATGGACTTTGCATAATTTGACCTGGTCTAAGCAAGTTCTTGAAAAAAGTGTTCCCGAGCCAACAAATTGCTAGGATATGTTCATAGATCAACTAGAAATATTAAAAACTCATCAGCACGTCGAACTCTATATCTAAGTCTCGTCTGTTCTCAACTGGGGTACGCAACACAAGTTTGGTCTCCGCAATCTGTGTCGACCTCATCTCACGTATGGAACGCGTACAAAGACGCGCATCCAAATATATTTTGGATCTACCTTTTCTTTGTGATTCCAATTACAATCAAAGGCTTGCCGTCGTAAATATCCTACCATTAAGTTATTGGCACGAATATCTCGACATGCTGTTCTTTTTTAAAGCAAATTGTGGCATCATCAATCTGTCCAACTCAGTACTTCCAGAACATCAAATTCACAACAAAATTACAAGATCAGTGGATCCCAACTGCCTTCAATTCAAAATTAAGAAATCCAACATTCAAAAATCTTATCAAAAATCTTATACTATTAGGACAACAAGAATCTGGAATGTACTACCAAAATCTATTATCAGTAAATATATCACTCTAACAACCTTTAAAAATTCACTACTCAATTACTATCATTATGCTCTAGAAAACAATTACAATGTAGATGACCCTCGCTCCTGGGAAAACAATTTTCCTTAAATGCAACCAGGCACGTGACTTAACAAAACCACTTTCATGTTGTTTCAAGTTTGTATCTGTATTTGTATATTGTAATTATCTGTAACTATAGGTGTGTATTGTTTACTTTACATATAGGGACCGCAGTAATTGGCCAAAGCTGTTGCGGACACCCTACCATCGTCTTGTATATGTTATTGTGTAAATATTTGTTCTCTAGTCTAGATGTGGCAAAGCTTATAAAATAAAATAAAAATAAAAAAATTTTGAAATCTAGAAGCTCGGAAACACGATTTTCAGCAATTTGAGCAAACTTTTTCATCTAATTCTACAGCAAGCATAGTTCAAATGAATCCAAGATTACCTGCTACCTCTTACCATGTGACACCATTTGTTGTGCCTAGTACTGCCAGAAGGGTCTGGGAATCAATCTAATACTCGCGTGGCAAGGGTTTAGGGGTTGGCTAACACTGACTTCGGGCATTTCAGGCTACACCCGTTTGTACAATCTTGTGTAGATGAAGCCCGTAGGTAGATTACCTTATGTAGCTTCTCTCTTAGCCTCTATAATCGTACTAATACAATTGGAAAAACATTCTAAAATGATAAAGTAACTTCTTTTGAAGATTTTCGTTTCTTCGCTTTCTTTTTGAGAGATATCAGTTGTTTGATATGCAAATATCTGGAATTTCGTCACACATGCATAATGAGTTATCAGAGAATGTTGTATATCTTTGCATTCATGAAATAAAAACACTAACTTTGTATAGGTGTTTTCGTGATTACCAAAAAGAATTTAAGCAATTCACGTCTTTTTCTGATTTTAACTTTTAACTTTACACAGTGTATTTCAACTGTCATGTAATTAGGACTTCACCTTGTATCATTATATTAATATTATCATGTAATTTAGTCATTAATTTTATATTTTTATACTTTTTTACATATATATATATATATATACATTTTAATTTTCAAACAATTTTCGAGGGCCACAAGTTTGTTAGTACTTTGTACTATTTAGTGTAACCCTCTTTAAATAAAGTTTCTATCCTATTCTAATAACACGTGTGTGCGTTTCTCTCACAACACCAAACTTCTTGATTTTAAAGGATTTCGTTCGAGAATGAAAGAGAGATACACATTTCTCCAATAAGTCATTATGCATGTATGACGAAATTCCAGACATTTGCATATCAAACAAACTGATATATCTCAAACAGAAAGCGAATAAACGAAAATCTTCAAAAGACGTTACTTTATCATTTTAAAAGTTCTTCCAAACAAGATAATAAAACATTGTGAGGTTATGGGCACTTTAAATATAGCAACGCTTGTCCTGATTTGGGGGGGGGGGGGGCTCAGCCCTTCAAAGGAGAAGAGCTCAGTCATTGGTTCTACTGTACAAGTGTATAAAGTCTAATGGCCCCTCATACATGATTTTTTAACCGAACATACTATGCCTTATAATTTTAGGGGACATACTGGTAAAATTGAACAACCTTATCAAAGTCTCTACCAGCCTGTCGAATCAACGTCCCCTTATTTAAGAAACGTTAACTCTATTAATTTATTTCGTAGTCATTTATTGAAATTAAACCTAGCTGATTCCTATTTTAACTGTAAATATACTCGATGTTTATCGTAGTTTCAATGTATTGTTCTATTAACTTTTGTTTTATTTAGTATAACTATCATATTACCCTATTTTATATTGACAAGATAACTAGTTGCTTTTATTTAACGTTGTAATCTTCCCATTGTCACATTTATACACCCATTCGTATGTTGTACTAAGACTATTAACTGAGGCCCTGTTTACATGAAGCGGATTGACAGTCCAATCGGATCGAAAAACGCGGATGAATTCAATCCGGGCACATGTTTACATGAATCCGTTTGGCAGCAGGCCTCAAACCGCCCATGCGTAGTTTTTGATGCCTGAATACGCGCATACGTATTCAGGATGCGCATGCGTAAATTTTACGCAGGCGTATCAAGTCATTTTCAAGTCAAACCGTGTTTACATCAATCAGATTGGCAACATTCAAGTCGATCCTTGCTTGAATCTCAAGTCAATCCACTCAACTACGTGGTTGACTTCATCCATCCGTTTCGATCAGATCGAAAACTTTAAATCTTCTTCATGTAAACACAATAGTCAGGCAGATAGACGTACCAAAATAGGTAAATACTTACGGTAGCTTGGGACAATTCAATTTTATCGTAGAACTGTGGTTTAAAACATAATTAACCGATTTCTGAATGTTGGACACGCTGATATTACTTGAGTAATTAATCCAACAGCATTTTCCGTGGCCTCTGTATACGAATTGTTGACGAAAAAAGGTGAGCCCTCGGTGTTTTGACCAGCGCGTGCTTAGGACGTCAAGTAGTGTAATTAAAATGCCAACCTGGTTTGCGAAAACGAGGGTTATTTTTACGAAAATATTAAGAAAATAGCGATAAAGTCGAATTATGTCATTCGAAAAGAAACCTTGCGTGAAATTTCGGTTCTTTAATCCTAATCTTAATCGTAACCTTAACCACCGGAACCTCACTGTCACGTGTAAGGACGTTGCTTGAATTTTCGACAACCGGACGGACATGGTTGGTTTCGAACAAATGGCATTTTGGATAATAATAATAAAGACGTATTAGGAGCATTAGTCTCAATGCTCTTACAACAATATATTCTTAATGTTACTTATAAAACGAATTACACTTTCATTATAAGATAAAGCCTACTACATATATTACCACTATATGAACAAAAAACTATTTTTTATAACGACGTTTTTGAGAAAAATAAGGTGGTCGAAGTTGATTCGTTGCGGACGTAACAAGGCCTACACTAGGTTCTCCTCAGTATGACGAATCCCGCGAAAAACCAAACAAACAAAAATATTTTATATATTTAATATATTCCATCTACTATTTTGAAACAATGTCTGCCAATTTTACTGTCAGTTATTACTAACATTGTTAACTCATCATTAACATCTGCCACTGTGCCTGACTCATTAGCCAGAAGCCAGCACCAGATTCAATATTGGTGGTTTTTGTCATGAGAATCACAAGGATGCAAGAAATCAGGGTGCCGTAAGATGTACTTAACGGACATCGGTGGGGAGCTCCAACATCCCACCGGATGAAAATGATTTAAATTCATACAAACTGGTATGAATAAACAAACGCGCTATTAGCCGCAAATTAAACGATGTATTTTTAGCAATAGTATATTAAGGTACAGTGACACACTGATTTCCTCATTGCGTGATGAGTTGTAATGCTGTTCATCCATCTCGTCTATAAACTCATGATTGAACTGCGTGATGAACTGTTCTGCTGCTCATCCATCTCGTCCTGATTGGCTATTGCGTGATGAACCGTTCTGCTGCTCATCCATCTTGTCTATTAACTGTTTGCACTGCGTGATGAACAGTTCTGCTGCTCATCCATCTCGTCTATAGACTGATTGAACTGCGTGATGAACATGCAGTTCTGGTGCTCATCCATCTCGCCTATAAACTGATTGAACTGCGTGATGAACCGTTCTGCTGCTCATCCATCTCATCTATAAACTGATTGAACTGCATGATGAACAGTTCTGCTGCTCATCCATCTCGCCTATAGACTGATTAAACTACCTAATGAAATGTTCTGCTGCTCATCCATCTCGTCTATAAACTGCAGATAGAACTGCGTGATGAACCGTTCTGCTGCTCATCCAACTCGTCAGTAAAATCTTGGCAGGTGCTTATTATATTTCTCTTTCTAATTGGATGGAAAAATTAATTGATAAGTATCTACCTAGAGTAAACCTATCATAATGATTTGGACTAGCAATAGGCAAACAACAAAGGCTCAAATGAACTGGTTCAGTAATGGTATATAGCGCTTATATTGTAATTCGTCGGTATGTACTACAGTCTACTTCTTGTCAGTTGGTTTTATGTAACTACTGTATACAGTTCATGCAAGACGCAGATATAAGATATGTAATCATAATATTTAAATAGTTTCATTTTGCAACCTCGTGGAGACCGGTTTTTTTTAATTTCGTATTTTTCCGAATTCGTCGTCACAAATTGCGTAATATTTCAAAACGTTTAATATGAAAAAAAATGTTTTGCCGAGTATGTTTTATATTCTATTTGTGTTTTTTTGCGTTAATTTGAAGCGTTTTCTGCATGTCCATGTTTTCGTATTCTGTATAGCCCATAGGGTTGGGTACCCGCGGTAATACGAAAAACGAAAACATACGAATTCGTTTCTAATCGACCCAAAAAATACACAAATAGAATAAAACAGACCATGAAATCAAGATACACTTATTTTATTAAAAATATTTTATATTAAAGAACGACTGTTGTTCAAATCATGAAATTGGACCCCCTGTAATTAAGCGTTTCATTAACGAAATTAAGTAGGGCTACTTGAAGTACACAGGGAATGTTGGCTACGTTGAACAAAAAATCGCTGGCTCACTCCTCTTTTCGCCGCCATTTTGATTCACAATGACCGAGCCAGAGCGGCCTAGAAAAACGATGTTGGCTGAGGACTACAAGTAATATCAACACGTCCAACATTCAGAAATATGTTAATTAGTCTTCGAACAATAGTTTTACGGCAAAATTGAATTGTCCCATGCTACCGTAAGTTTTTATACATCTATCTGCCTGACTACAAGAGCGTGTTGATTTGACTTGAACACTCAATCCATGGGAGATTTGACTTGAACACCAAAACATGGGAGATTTGACTTGAACACTCAATCCCCTTCATGTAAACAGGGCCTTATATACAAAAATCTGCGCATGCGCAGATAAAAATCGATCTGCGCATGCGCAGAAAAAAATCGATCTGCGCATGCGCAGAAAAAAATCGATCTGCGCATGCGCAGAAAAAAATCGATCTGCGCATGCGCAGAATAAAATCGATCTGCGCATGCGCAGAATAAAATCGAAAAAAATCGATCTGCGCATGCGCAGAAAAAAATCGATCTGCGCATGCGCAGAATAAAATCGATCTGCGCATGCGCAGAAAAAAATCGATCTGCGCATGCGCGCAGAATAAATCGATCTGCGCATGCGCAGAATAAAATCGATCTGCGCATGCGCAGAATAAAATCGATCTGCGCATGCGCAGAATAACATCGATCTGCGCATGCGCAGAATTTTTTTAAAAAAATTTTTTTAAAAATTTTAAAAAATCAATTTTTTCGATTTTTTTCTGCGCATGCGCAGATAGATTTTTTCTAAAAAATTATGAAAATATCCGACCATTTGTCTCCTGCAGAGATTTTCACTGATCACAGTATAATCGTTTTCGACCTACTTGTACATCCTAAAAGTTTACCCAAATATACACAGAACCGTATACGATTACCTGCTTGGAGATTTTAAGGCTCTGTGATCTACTCTTGAATCTCTAAACCTTTCTAACATATCAAACCTTTCTAACATCAGACGACGGAGATATTAACGAGGATTGGTTGAATTGGAATGAAGCTTTCTTAGCTGCAGTTTCTGATCATATCCCAACTAAAAAGTTACGTGGTCGTAACTACATTCTTTGGATTACCAGCGCCATACTACACGATATTAAAAAGAAAAACACCATAAGACTCAAGTAAAAGAAATCCCATACACCCAATGATTATCTAAAAGAGAAGTTTAAAAATTTAAGAACCAAAATCAAGCGAATGCTGAGTGAGAGCCGCTCCAAGTACATTAACTCTGTCTGTGCTGATCATGGAAATAATCCAAAGCGTTTCTGGTCATTATTTAAACTAAAATCCAAGGTTTGTAACATTCCAGAAAAGATCTCAATGAAGATTGATGAAAGCACCAGGTCATATCCAGAAAATCCTACTGATATCGCAACTCTCTTCAATAATTGCTTCACATCCATCTTCACTACTGACCCTGCAGAAACCACAGATCGGCCGTCGTTTACCGATGTCCACAATTTTGAACATTCACCAAATTCTCTTCTGGAAGATGTCATTTAACACCAGAAACTGTTACTGATGTATTAAAAAATCTCAACAATGATAAAGCGCATGGTCCTGATGGTATTCCTGCACGTTTACTAACAGAAACTGCTTCTCAAATAGCTCCGTCACTGTGCTCTATTCATTAAATCTCTACGAATTGGCAAATTACCACAGGACTGGAAACTCGCAAATGTTGTACCAATTCATAAAAAAGGAAACAAAGATTTTGCAGAAAACTTAGACCTATATCTCTACTTTCACTGGTTTCAAAAGCACTGGAGCGCTGTGTATTTAACAACATTAAAGATCAGGTTTTTAATCAAATCTCCTCTTGTCGACATGGCTTCTTCCCCGGAAAAAATTGTGTCACTCAACTTATCGAAGTTTTCGACAAAATAGGATGTCAACTAGATCTCGGTAAACAAATCGATGTAATGTATTTGGATATGTCAAAGGCCTTTGATAAGGTTAGCCACAGACGTCTTCTACTTCGACTTCGTGACTTTGGGATTGGAGGTAATATTTTCAAATGGTTCTGCTCTTATCTGCAAGACCGTCGCCAACAAACTACCGTTCTTGGCGCAACATCAACATCTCTTCCAGTAACTTCAGGAGTACCACAAGGTTCCATTCTTGGACCGCTGCTGTTTCTACTGTATGAAGACGACCTGCCTTCCTCTACTAACAATTCTACCATTGCAACCTACGCCGACGACACTAAAATCTTTAAGGTAATCAACACTCCAGCGGACGCAGCAGCCTTATTATTATTATTATTATTATTATTTATTTAATCACGGTACTATTTCACCAATAAACTATTTACATAAAAAAGTGATCTTCCAATAGGCCGTGAAGTAATATATAAAAATTACAATACAAAAGTGAACAACTATTACAAATTTTACATATCACATGATTATATTATTATATTACACTATTAAAAATTATTGACTTTAATACAACTTTTAAATTGACCAATTGATTGAGAATTTTTAATCTCGTTTGATAGATTGTTCCAAACCATTGCACCTCTATAACTGAATGATTTTTTCATTGAATTAGTTTTAGGTTTTGGTATAGATGATAACTAAGCTTAGCATATCGTGTTTCGTGCTGATGAAGTTGATCCGTTCTCATAAAAAGATTAGAAAAATAGGAAGGCAATAGTCCTTGACTGATTTTATACATTAAAGTAGACAATTGATGGTTTCTTCTTGTTTCAAGATTGAGTAAGTTAAGATAATTTAATAATTCAATAGATCGATATTCATAACCACATTTAGTAATTTAATTCGAGCAGCTCTATTTTGTAGTCGCTGCAGTTTATTACATAAAGTAATGCCAAGGCATCCCCAGACTTGGGAACAATATTCAAAATATGGTTGTACTAAGGTTTTGTAGACTGTTATAAGAACTTTTAGGTCCATAAATTCACGCAGTCTTCTTAGGATATTGAGACCTTTATTAACTTTCTTAGTTATGAAATCAACATGTTCACTCCAGGTTAAAGCCTCATCCACCATAACACCAAGTGATTTGGTTACTTTAACTCTTTGAATTGGAAAGTTTCCCAATACAATTGAAGGATCTGAATTTATTTGATTTAGCTTTTTATGTGACCCAATAATCATATATTCAGTCTTACTAGTATTTAAACTTAGCTTATTAGTAGTCATCCAATCTGATACGTTAACTAGATCTTCATTTAATTTTTCAGAGATCAAATTAATATTATTTTCAGATATACCTATTTGGGTATCATCGGCAAACATGTCACATTTGCTTTGTTTAGACTATTCCGAAGATCGTTAACATATATCAGAAAGAGTAATGGACCTAACATAGAACCCTGAGGTATACCAGTAATCATTTTTAGAGGTTGAGAAAGTTCACCATTCACTTGGCAATATTGCATTCGATTTGATAGATAAGACTTAAACCATGCGTGAGCCGTTCCCCGTACGCCACACAGTTCCAATTTTTGCAATAGTATGTGGTGATCTACTGTGTCAAATGCATTCTTTAAGTCAAGGAAGACAACACCATTTAATTGGCCGATGTCGATATTATGATACCATTGGTTCGTTAGTTCTAGTAAAGCAGTAACGGTGGAGTGTTTTGGTCTAAAGCCGTGTTGACAATTAGTAAGTAAGTTAGTTTCATGTAGATAGAGATAGAATTGTTGATGCACCAGTTTCTCCATAATTTTAGGAACAACGGAGATTACAGATATAGGTCTATAATTATTCATATTATTCTTTTCACCTGCTTTAAATATAGGAATTACTTTGGAAATTTTCCAATCACATGGGAATACTCCTGTTGAGATAGATTTATTGAAAATTATAGTTAGGGAATCAGCAATAAATGGAGCAGCCAATTTAATCAATTTAGCAGAGAGATTGTCAAGACCTATTGCTTTATTAGGTGAAATCGCTAGTAGAAGCTTAAGAATTTCACACTGCGATATTTCGCGGAAACTGAATTGATCTTCTATGCTATTAACGTGGTGATCAGGGGTAAATTTTGGGTTAGGTAAATTTAGTGATAAATTATGTCCAAGCTCTACAAAGTGTTTATTAAATGCATTCGGAATATCGTTTATATGATTTAATCTGATTGTTATTGTTGTCATTCATTTCCATTATATTATTTGATTTAGGATTTTTGTTAATTATTTGGTTGACAATTTTCCAGGTATTCCTAATGTCTCCTTTATTGTTATGGAGTTCCGAATTGAAGTGGGAACGGATGGTGTTTTTAATTGATCTGTTGTACTGGTTTCTAGCACTTTTATAGTTAATCCCATCATTAGAATTATTTGTCTTACAAGCTTTCTTTTTGAGGAATTGAGTTTGTCTTTTCTCAGCTAAAATTTCTTTGGTTATCCAAGGGATGCGCTTTTTACCAATTTTACGTTTCTTGAGATGGGCATGATTTTCGATAATTAACATAATGGAGCCACAGTCTATTCGGGTCGTCATATTCTTGAACGTTTAAGAGATTTTGGTTCTTTACATCGTTTAGAAAGTGTTCCTCATTAAAATGCTTAAAATCTCTAAATTCAATAATATTAGGTATTCCTTTTAGTGTAGGAAATTTACGGATACCATATATTAGGTAGTTGTCACTAATAGTTAATTTAGTTACTCCTGATTTAACAATTTTCTCCGGATTATTAGTATAGAAGTGATCAATTAAGGATTTAGTTTGATTCGTAACCCTAGTTGGTTCATCAATCAACTGTGTATATTGATAAAGATTTGTGATAAATTTCAACTCATTTGTACTAGAATCATTAGAGTGGCATTTAGAAAGGTCACAATTTATGTCACCTAAAATCATGCTTTCTTTATCCTCTGCATCAAGAAGGTGCAGGACTTTTTCAAGAGTTGCAGGGTTTCAATCGTTGAACTGGGAGGTCTATACCAGGTGGTAATAAGAAATGGCTCAACTTTATATTTGTGGATTTCTAGGGTCAGTATATCTATCTTGTCATTTGCCAAATCATTACTTACATGGAAATTGATTGAATTTCTTATACAGAAACCGATACCTCCACCAATATATCGATATCAATAGAGATAGGTCTCTATCTTTAGAAACCCAAGTATACCCCTGGAGTGCAATTAAATCTTTAGGAAAGTCATTGTCAAGTCTAGTTTCATTAATTGCCAAAATATCTATTTCCTGATCATTCATGCAAATTCTTAATTAATTAATACAATCCTCTTTACAGGAGGACCTGACAAATTTCGAAACTTGTTCATCTAATGCCGGTCTTCTACTCAATATATCTAAATGCAAAACTCTACAAATCACTAGGAAACACAGTAAGATCCAATACAAAACACCATCTTAGAAAGTTCGGACTGTGAACGTGATCTTGGCGTATGGACTTTGCATAATTAAGGTCTAAGCAAAATAAGGTCTAAGCAAGTTCTTGAAAAAAGTGTTCCCAAGCCAAAAAATTGCTAGGATATGTTCATAGATCAACTAGAAATATTAAAAACTCATCAGCACGTCGAACTCTATATCTAAGTCTCGTCTGTTCTCAACTGGGGTACGCAACACAAGTTTGGTCTCCGCAATCTGTGTCGACCTCATCTCACGTATGGAACGCGTACAAAGACGCGCATCCAAATATATTTTGGATCTACCTTTTCTTTGTGATTCCAATTACAATCAAAGGCTTGCCGTCGTAAATATCCTACCATTAAGTTATTGGCACGAATATCTCGACATGCTGTTCTTTTTTAAAGCAAATTGTGGCATCATCAATCTGTCCAACTCAGTACTTCCAGAACATCAAATTCACAACAAAATTACAAGATCAGTGGATCCCAACTGCCTTCAATTCAAAATTAAGAAATCCAACATTCAAAAATCTTATCAAAAATCTTATACTATTAGGACAACAAGAATCTGGAATGTACTACCAAAATCTATTATCAGTAAATATATCACTCTAACAACCTTTAAAAATTCACTACTCAATTACTATCATTATGCTCTAGAAAACAATTACAATGTAGATGACCCTCGCTCCTGGAAAACAATTTTCCTTAAATGCAACCAGGCACGTGACTTAACAAAACCACTTTCATGTTGTTTCTAGTTTGTATCTGTATTTGTATATTGTAATTATCTGTAACTATAGGTGTGTATTGTTTACTTTACATATAGGGACCGCAGTAATTGGCCAAAGCTGTTGCGGACACCCTACCATCGTCTTGTATATGTTATTGTGTAAATATTTGTTCTCTAGTCTAGATGTGGCAAAGCTTATAAAATAAAATAAAAATAAAAAAATTTTGAAATCTAGAAGCTCGGAAACACGATTTTCAGCAATTTGAGCAAACTTTTTCATCTAATTCTACAGCAAGCATAGTTCAAATGAATCCAAGATTACCTGCTACCTCTTACCATGTGACACCATTTGTTGTGCCTAGTACTGCCAGAAGGGTCTGGGAATCAATCTAATACTCGCGTGGCAAGGGTTTAGGGGTTGGCTAACACTGACTTCGGGCATTTCAGGCTACACCCGTTTGTACAATCTTGTGTAGATGAAGCCCGTAGGTAGATTACCTTATGTAGCTTCTCTCTTAGCCTCTATAATCGTACTAATACAATTGGAAAAACATTCTAAAATGATAAAGTAACTTCTTTTGAAGATTTTCGTTTCTTCGCTTTCTTTTTGAGAGATATCAGTTGTTTGATATGCAAATATCTGGAATTTCGTCACACATGCATAATGAGTTATCAGAGAATGTTGTATATCTTTGCATTCATGAAATAAAAACACTAACTTTGTATAGGTGTTTTCGTGATTACCAAAAAGAATTTAAGCAATTCACGTCTTTTTCTGATTTTAACTTTTAACTTTACACAGTGTATTTCAACTGTCATGTAATTAGGACTTCACCTTGTATCATTATATTAATATTATCATGTAATTTAGTCATTAATTTTATATTTTTATACTTTTTTACATATATATATATATATATACATTTTAATTTTCAAACAATTTTCGAGGGCCACAAGTTTGTTAGTACTTTGTACTATTTAGTGTAACCCTCTTTAAATAAAGTTTCTATCCTATTCTAATAACACGTGTGTGCGTTTCTCTCACAACACCAAACTTCTTGATTTTAAAGGATTTCGTTCGAGAATGAAAGAGAGATACACATTTCTCCAATAAGTCATTATGCATGTATGACGAAATTCCAGACATTTGCATATCAAACAAACTGATATATCTCAAACAGAAAGCGAATAAACGAAAATCTTCAAAAGACGTTACTTTATCATTTTAAAAGTTCTTCCAAACAAGATAATAAAACATTGTGAGGTTATGGGCACTTTAAATATAGCAACGCTTGTCCTGATTTGGGGGGGGGGGCTCAGCCCTTCAAAGGAGAAGAGCTCAGTCATTGGTTCTACTGTACAAGTGTATAAAGTCTAATGGCCCCTCATACATGATTTTTTAACCGAACATACTATGCCTTATAATTTTAGGGGACATACTGGTAAAATTGAACAACCTTATCAAAGTCTCTACCAGCCTGTCGAATCAACGTCCCCTTATTTAAGAAACGTTAACTCTATTAATTTATTTCGTAGTCATTTATTGAAATTAAACCTAGCTGATTCCTATTTTAACTGTAAATATACTCGATGTTTATCGTAGTTTCAATGTATTGTTCTATTAACTTTTGTTTTATTTAGTATAACTATCATATTACCCTATTTTATATTGACAAGATAACTAGTTGCTTTTATTTAACGTTGTAATCTTCCCATTGTCACATTTATACACCCATTCGTATGTTGTACTAAGACTATTAACTGAGGCCCTGTTTACATGAAGCGGATTGACAGTCCAATCGGATCGAAAAACGCGGATGAATTCAATCCGGGCACATGTTTACATGAATCCGTTTGGCAGCAGGCCTCAAACCGCCCATGCGTAGTTTTTGATGCCTGAATACGCGCATACGTATTCAGGATGCGCATGCGTAAATTTTACGCAGGCGTATCAAGTCATTTTCAAGTCAAACCGTGTTTACATCAATCAGATTGGCAACATTCAAGTCGATCCTTGCTTGAATCTCAAGTCAATCCACTCAACTACGTGGTTGACTTCATCCATCCGTTTCGATCAGATCGAAAACTTTAAATCTTCTTCATGTAAACACAATAGTCAGGCAGATAGACGTACCAAAATAGGTAAATACTTACGGTAGCTTGGGACAATTCAATTTTATCGTAGAACTGTGGTTTAAAACATAATTAACCGATTTCTGAATGTTGGACACGCTGATATTACTTGAGTAATTAATCCAACAGCATTTTCCGTGGCCTCTGTATACGAATTGTTGACGAAAAAAGGTGAGCCCTCGGTGTTTTGACCAGCGCGTGCTTAGGACGTCAAGTAGTGTAATTAAAATGCCAACCTGGTTTGCGAAAACGAGGGTTATTTTTACGAAAATATTAAGAAAATAGCGATAAAGTCGAATTATGTCATTCGAAAAGAAACCTTGCGTGAAATTTCGGTTCTTTAATCCTAATCGTAACCTTAATCGTAACCTTAACCACCGGAATCTCACTGTCACGTGTAAGGACGTTGCTTGAATTTTCGACAACCGGACGGACATGGTTGGTTTCGAACAAATGGCATTTTGGATAATAATAATAAAGACGTATTAGGAGCATTAGTCTCAATGCTCTTACAACAATATATTCTTAATGTTACTTATAAAACGAATTACACTTTCATTATAAGATAAAGCCTACTACATATATTACCACTATATGAACAAAAAACTATTTTTTATAACGACGTTTTTGAGAAAAATAAGGTGGTCGAAGTTGATTCGTTGCGGACGTAACAAGGCCTACACTAGGTTCTCCTCAGTATGACGAATCCCGCGAAAAACCAAACAAACAAAAATATTTTATATATTTAATATATTCCATCTACTATTTTGAAACAATGTCTGCCAATTTTACTGTCAGTTATTACTAACATTGTTAACTCATCATTAACATCTGCCACTGTGCCTGACTCATTAGCCAGAAGCCAGCACCAGATTCAATATTGGTGGTTTTTGTCATGAGAATCACAAGGATGCAAGAAATCAGGGTGCCGTAAGATGTACTTGACGGACATCGGTGGGGAGCTCCAACATCCCACCGGATGAAAATGATTTAAATTCATACAAACTGGTATGAATAAACAAACGCGCTATTAGCCGCAAATTAAACGATGTATTTTTAGCAATAGTATATTAAGGTACAGTGACACACTGATTTCCTCATTGCGTGATGAGTTGTAATGCTGTTCATCCATCTCGTCTATAAACTCATGATTGAACTGCGTGATGAACTGTTCTGCTGCTCATCCATCTCGTCCTGATTGGCTATTGCGTGATGAACCGTTCTGCTGCTCATCCATCTTGTCTATTAACTGTTTGCACTGCGTGATGAACAGTTCTGCTGCTCATCCATCTCGTCTATAGACTGATTGAACTGCGTGATGAACATGCAGTTCTGGTGCTCATCCATCTCGCCTATAAACTGATTGAACTGCGTGATGAACCGTTCTGCTGCTCATCCATCTCATCTATAAACTGATTGAACTGCATGATGAACAGTTCTGCTGCTCATCCATCTCGCCTATAGACTGATTAAACTACCTAATGAAATGTTCTGCTGCTCATCCATCTCGTCTATAAACTGCAGATAGAACTGCGTGATGAACCGTTCTGCTGCTCATCCAACTCGTCAGTAAAATCTTGGCAGGTGCTTATTATATTTCTCTTTCTAATTGGATGGAAAAATTAATTGATAAGTATCTACCTAGAGTAAACCTATCATAATGATTTGGACTAGCAATAGGCAAACAACAAAGGCTCAAATGAACTGGTTCAGTAATGGTATATAGCGCTTATATTGTAATTCGTCGGTATGTACTACACTGCAAAAAATGCATGTGTTAAATTAACACACTTTCTTGTGTAAAGTCGTACTTTTACTCAAGAATTTGCGTTAGGTTAACACAAAAATTGCGGTAAATTTCCTACATCATTTTTTGTGTAAAATTTACACAAATTATTAGGTAAAAGTAAAATTTACTCAAAATTTAGTGTAAATATTTACACAAAAGCTTGTGTTTATTTACACAGAGTTTCAGTGTAAATTGTGTTTACACACGCAAGCATGTAAAATAAACACTGGCTCGTGTGTAAATTTGCAACGTGCGTAACTTTACTCAAACTTGTGTGTAATTATTCAGTTTCTACACAAATCATGTGTAAATGAGCAATACAAATTACACATAGTTTGAGTAAAACCATTCAACTCAAGTAATCATGTTTCTAACTCAAGTTTTTGTGTAAATACACTGTTATTTTCGAGGAGTTAAAATAACCCAGGAGAGGGAGTAATTTTGACTACTTAGGATGGAGTAACTTCATTGGAGTTATTTTAACTCCACCTTCGGAGTTAAAGTAACCCTAGGATGGAGTAATTTTAACTACTCAGAACGGATTAACTCATTGGAGTTATTTTAACTCCACTTTCGGAGTTAACTATCCAGAACGGTTAACTTCATTGGAGTTACTTTGACTCTTTTTTCGGAGTTAAAGTAATCTAAGAATGGAGTAATTTAGAGTTTCTTCATTGGAGTTCTTTTAACTGCAAGTTTGGCAGAGTTAAAATAACCCAAGAAACGTGTCGTTCGTCGATTTATATATATATATATATATATATCGGTATTGCTGACAGACGCTAGGGCTTAATCAATAGTCTTCAAGAGTCCAATTTAGAGAAGTAATAATATTCAATAGGCTTTATGTGCGGGTTTATCTCATTCCCCAGCTAGTGTACACAACGTATTAATCGCAACGTTGCAAGGTTATGGTTTGGTTAGATTGGACCTAGTTTCCTACAATTAACGTAGCTGCGGTACGATATTGCAGAGGAGGTAAACATACGTTGTAGCAACGTTGGCGAAATAACGTTGCTATTAGCCGTTCAGCCGACTAGGTTTATATATGCGGGAACCATTCACTGATCGCGCTGGCTATACAACGTCGAAATAGCGTTTTATAAAAGGTTTTCAATGAGAAGATGTTGTTTTATCATATTGTAAGGCTAAACAACAAAGCGTGTTTATGTATGTGACACTCCAATCTCAAGCGATGCGTGCGAAGAACATTTAAATGCGTTTCTACGGTATATAGGCAGCAGTAATAAACTGCGTGAAAACCGTCACAGTTAAAGGATAACATTTCTAAAGAAACCTCAAAACCCTATGTAAGAATAAGAATAAATCGACTACAGTAAACCAAACACCGTGTTATGTTTAATGTATAGGGCTGGGTACGAGTTAAACCAATTCCTTCCCAGATGTCCTAGCGCGTTCATTTTTTCAACTCGTTTAACTCGTCTGCATTTCTGAATACAAGAGCGCGAAATTTTAACTGTGTTATTCCTTTCAAATCCATCGGTTACATCTGTCTCCTGGGTGCATCATCGATTTTAAAGTAAGTAATAGTTTTGTCCTTTTACTTAATGTTGCCTTTCTATCATTATTTTCGTGATACCTTATCATTGTTGGCATTTGTTGCGATAAACATGGTATATTATGATTTATGATACAGGTTTGTGCAATAGCATATGGGCTTCGTTGTCCAAGTATTTTCAAATATATGAGGCCAAATTTTGTTGACTGTGGTATATCCTGGCCACATATACCATGGTTATGTATTATCTACATGTATTGCATCGATCGATTTTCAGTATTAAGCCTTAATATAGCTGGTATTTATCAGGGATTGGGAAATTAAAGTTTGGTATTTCCCTATTTGTCCATATTAAAATAGCTGGGTTTATATTTAAAGGTTTGTTTATATTTCTACCTCTTGATAATATATAACAACCATAAACACTTACGTTGAATAACTGTTACAACCCTGATATAAGAAGTATTAAGTTATCTTGGGATATATTTCTTGCTATGGTTTGTATAGTTTATGAATATGGTCTATTAAACACTTGAAAATCATTATTATCCGCCAAATGCAAAAAATGTTTTTATTTATTTTCAAAAATGTATCTTGCATGTTCACGATGCCAAGAAATTACCAACCACAATAATTTCTCTGGTTAATGATATCAATAACATTTCTTTAAATGTGTAATTGCTTTAAGGTATCTAGCAATGGTGTTTGCATGAGCATGGGCTGGTTATCAAGAGAAGTTTTAAATTAATGCTAGGATTTGTTTTTTGTCTAAACTTTCCTTGCAAAGTCACTGTGATTTATGCAAATTTCAAAGCCACAGTATAATATATAATTAAACAAGTCAGTCTAGTTCACCGGCTATGGTCTGTGCTCATGCATTAGCCCCTTATCACCTTGTTTGTAAACTGGCAAATCAGAACAACATTTAATTTATACACGTGCAGCAATTATTTAAAGTGCTTATAAACCCAAAATGGGTTTTTGGTGATTCGGATAGAGCATAAAAAGTTAGTTTATAAGTTCTAGATTAGTTTTTGCGTTAAACTTTTAGTTTCGGAGATATAAGGGCTCAAAGTCACAATTTGTGAAAAAAAGTAGCGCATACCGGGAGACTGGATCCGAGGAACGTGTTATGTTTCAAATTGTATAAAAATATATTACAATTCGAGTAGACAAGGTAACATCGTAAAGACACATCGTTTGGGAATTTTTCAATAAAAACTCTTAAGATAGCTGTCTTCTCCTATACAAAAGCCTAGTTGTTGTTGAAGATGGGTTCCTCGGATCTAGGTCCCTGTGTGTTGTTTTATGTGGTGCTACTTTTTTCCAAAAATGGCACAATTTGCATGTTTGACCCTTTATATCTCCGAAACTAAAAGTTTAACGCAAAAACTAATCCAGAACTTATTAACTAACTTTTATGCTCTATCCGAATCACCAAAAACCCATTTTGGGTTTATAAGCACTTTAATGTATATTGAACTTTGCTATTTACCTTTTCAAAAGTAAATCAGTACTCAAAACCATTTAAACAAAGGAACAACTTAAAAAATAATTGGATGTCTAGTAATATTACAGTTTCGAAAATTGTTGCAAAGAATTGTCAGTGTGGAGGAAATATTATAGAAGCCACATTTGTTATAGTGTATGATTAAATTCTCATGTTCTTGATCTTATTTTCCTAAATATTGGTTTGTATATAATAATCTTAAACTGTTTTACAAATACATTTTTTGTTAAAAATAAACTGTTGTTTCTATAATTTTACAGTAGCGTTTTTACACAAATTTGTGTTACTGTAGATGAATTTTGCTTAAGTAAATTTTACCGTATCTTGTGTGTAACATTTACACATTGTCAGTGTAAAAACATTTACACATTGTATGTGTAAAGTGTTATTTTACACACAATTTTGTGTTTGTGTGAAAGCATTTTGCTTGTGTAAATTTACCGAGATTTGTGTGTAAACATTTACACATTGAATGTGTAAAGTGTTATTTTACACACAATTTTGTGTTTGGGTGAAAGCATTTTGCTTGTGTAAATTTACCGAGATTTTTGCGTAAACAATTACACATGACGTGTGTTTGTGTAAAAGCAGTTTCTACTCAATATTTTGTGTTAATTTTACACAGCGTTTTTTGCAGTGTACAGTCTACTTCTTGTCAGTTGGTTTTATGTAACTACTGTATACAGTTCATGCAAGACGCAGATATAAGATATGTAATCATAATATTTAAATAGTTTCATTTTGCAACCTCGTGGAGACCGGTTTTTTTTAATTTCGTATTTTTCCGAATTCGTCGTCACAAATTGCGTAATATTTCAAAACGTTTAATATGAAAAAAAATGTTTTGCCGAGTATGTTTTATATTCTATTTGTGTTTTTTTGCGTTAATTTGAAGCGTTTTCTGCATGTCCATGTTTTCGTATTCTGTATAGCCCATAGGGTTGGGTACCCGCGGTAATACGAAAAACGAAAACATACGAATTCGTTTCTAATCGACCCAAAAAATACACAAATAGAATAAAACAGACCATGAAATCAAGATACACTTATTTTATTAAAAATATTTTATATTAAAGAACGACTGTTGTTCAAATCATGAAATTGGACCCCCTGTAATTAAGCGTTTCATTAACGAAATTAAGTAGGGCTACTTGAAGTACACAGGGAATGTTGGCTACGTTGAACAAAAAATCGCTGGCTCACTCCTCTTTTCGCCGCCATTTTGATTCACAATGACCGAGCCAGAGCGGCCTAGAAAAACGATGTTGGCTGAGGACTACAAGTAATATCAACACGTCCAACATTCAGAAATATGTTAATTAGTCTTCGAACAATAGTTTTACGGCAAAATTGAATTGTCCCATGCTACCGTAAGTTTTTATACATCTATCTGCCTGACTATAAGAGCGTGTTGATTTGACTTGAACACTCAATCCATGGGAGATTTGACTTGAACACCAAAACATGGGAGATTTGACTTGAACACTCAATCCCCTTCATGTAAACAGGGCCTTATATACAAAGATCTGCGCATGCGCAGAAAAAAATCGATCTGCGCATGCGCAGAAAAAAATCGATCTGCGCATGCGCAGAATAAAATCGATCTGCGCATGCGCAGAATAAAATCGAAAAAAATCGATCTGCGCATGCGCAGAAAAAAATCGATCTGCGCATGCGCAGAATAAAATCGATCTGCGCATGCGCAGAATAAAATCGATCTGCGCATGCGCAGAAAAAAATCGATCTGCGCATGCGCAGAAAAAAATCGATCTGCGCATGCGCAGAATAAAATCGATCTGCGCATGCGCAGAATAAAATCGATCTGCGCATGCGCAGAATAACATCGATCTGCGCATGCGCAGAATAAAATCGATCTGCGCATGCGCAGAATTTTTTAAAAAAAAGTTTTTTAAAAATTTTAAAAAATCAATTTTTTCGATTTTTTTCTGCGCATGCGCAGATAGATTTTTTCTAAAAAATTATGAAAATATCCGACCATTTGTCTCCTGCAGAGATTTTCACTGATCACAGTATAATCGTTTTCGACCTACTTGTACATCCTAAAAGTTTACCCAAATATACACAGAACCGTATACGATTACCTGCTTGGAGATTTTAAGGCTCTGTGATCTACTCTTGAATCTCTAAACCTTTCTAACATATCAGACGACGGAGATATTAACGAGGATTGGTTGAATTGGAATGAAGCTTTCTTAGCTGCAGTTTCTGATCATATCCCAACTAAAAAGTTACGTGGTCGTAACTACATTCTTTGGATTACCAGCGCCATACTACACGATATTAAAAAGAAAAACACCATAAGACTCAAGTAAAAGAAATCCCATACACCCAATGATTATCTAAAAGAGAAGTTTAAAAATTTAAGAACCAAAATCAAGCGAATGCTGAGTGAGAGCCGCTCCAAGTACATTAACTCTGTCTGTGCTGATCATGGAAATAATCCAAAGCGTTTCTGGCCATTATTTAAACTAAAATCCAAGGTTTGTAACATTCCAGAAAAGATCTCAATGAAGATTGATGAAAGCACCAGGTCATATCCAGAAAATCCTACTGATATCGCAACTCTCTTCAATAATTGCTTCACATCCATCTTCACTACTGACCCTGCAGAAACCACAGATCGGCCGTCGTTTACCGATGTCCACAATTTTGAACATTCACCAAATTCTCTTCTGGAAGATGTCATTTAACACCAGAAACTGTTACTGATGTATTAAAAAATCTCAACAATGATAAAGCGCATGGTCCTGATGGTATTCCTGCACGTTTACTAACAGAAACTGCTTCTCAAATAGCTCCGTCACTGTGCTCTATTCAATAAATCTCTACGAATTGGCAAATTACCACAGGACTGGAAACTCGCAAATGTTGTACCAATTCATAAAAAAGGAAACAAAGATTTTGCAGAAAACTTAGACCTATATCTCTACTTTCACTGGTTTCAAAAGCACTGGAGCGCTGTGTATTTAACAACATTAAAGATCAGGTTTTTAATCAAATCTCCTCTTGTCGACATGGCTTCTTCCCCGGAAAAAATTGTGTCACTCAACTTATCGAAGTTTTCGACAAAATAGGATGTCAACTAGATCTCGGTAAACAAATCGATGTAATGTATTTGGATATGTCAAAGGCCTTTGATAAGGTTAGCCACAGACGTCTTCTACTTCGACTTCGTGACTTTGGGATTGGAGGTAATATTTTCAAATGGTTCTGCTCTTATCTGCAAGACCGTCGCCAACAAACTACCGTTCTTGGCGCAACATCAACATCTCTTCCAGTAACTTCAGGAGTACCACAAGGTTCCATTCTTGAACCGCTGCTGTTTCTACTGTATGAAGACGACCTGCCTTCCTCTACTAACAATTCTACCATTGCAACCTACGCCGACGACACTAAAATCTTTAAGGTAATCAACACTCCAGCGGACGCAGCAGCCTTATTATTATTATTATTATTATTATTATTATTATTTATTTAATCACGGTACTATTTCACCAATAAACTATTTACATAAAAAAGTGATCTTCCAATAGGCCGTGAAGTAATATATAAAAATTACAATACAAAAGTGAACAACTATTACAAATTTTACATATCACATGATTATATTATTATATTACACTATTAAAAATTATTGACTTTAATACAACTTTTAAATTGACCAATTGATTGAGAATTTTTAATCTCGTTTGATAGATTGTTCCAAACCATTGCACCTCTATAACTGAATGATTTTTTCATTGAATTAGTTTTAGGTTTTGGTAGATGATAACTAAGCTTAGCATATCGTGTTTCGTGCTGATGAAGTTGATCCGTTCTCATAAAAAGATTAGAAAAATAGGAAGGCAATAGTCCTTGACTGATTTTATACATTAAAGTAGACAATTGATGGTTTCTTCTTGTTTCAAGATTGAGTAAGTTAAGATAATTTAATAATTCAATAGATCGATATTCATAACCACATTTAGTAATTTAATTCGAGCAGCTCTATTTTGTAGTCGCTGCAGTTTATTACATAAAGTAATGCCAAGGCATCCCCAGACTTGGGAACAATATTCAAAATATGGTTGTACTAAGGTTTTGTAGACTGTTATAATAAACTTTTAGGTCCATAAATTCACGCAGTCTTCTTAGGATATTGAGACCTTTATTAACTTTCTTAATTATCAAATCAACATGTTCACTCCAGGTTAAAGCCTCATCCACCATAACACCAAGTGATTTGGTTACTTTAACTCTTTGAATTGGAAAGTTTCCCAATACAATTGAAGAATCTGAATTTATTTGATTTAGCTTTTTATGTGACCCAATAATCATATATTCAGTCTTACTAGTATTTAAACTTAGCTTATTAGTAGTCATCCAATCTGATACGTTAACTAGATCTTCATTTAATTTTTCAGAGATCAAATTAATATTATTTTCAGATATACCTATTTGGGTATCATCGGCAAACATGTCACATTTGCTTTGTTTAGACTATTCCGAAGATCGTTAACATATATCAGAAAGAGTAATGGACCTAAAATAGAACCCTGAGGTATACCAGTAATAATTTTTAGAGGTTGAGAAAGTTCACCATTCACTTGGCAATATTGCATTCGATTAGATAGATAAGACTTAAACCATGCGTGAGTCGTTCCCCGTACGCCACACAGTTCCAATTTTTGCAATAGTATGTGGTGATCTACTGTATCAAATGCCTTCTTTAAGTCAAGGAAGACAACACCATTTAATTGGCCGATGTCGATATTATGATACCATTGGTTCGTTAGTTCTAGTAAAGCAGTAACGGTGGAGTGTTTTGGTCTAAAGCCGTGTTGACAATTAGTAAGTAAGTTAGTTTCATGTAGATAGAGATAGAATTGTTGATGCACCAGTTTCTCCATAATTTTAGGAACAACGGAGATTACAGATATAGGTCTATAATTATTCATATTATTCTTTTCACCTGCTTTAAATATAGGAATTACTTTGGAAATTTTCCAATCACATGGGAATACTCCTGTTGAGATAGATTTATTGAAAATTATAGTTAGGGAATCAGCAATAAATGGAGCAGCCAATTTAATCAATTTAGCAGAGAGATTGTCAAGACCTATTGCTTTATTAGGTGAAATCGCTAGTAGAAGCTGAAGAACTTCACACTGCGATATTTCACGGAAATTGAATTGATCTTCTATGCTATTAACGTAGTGATCAGGGGTATATTTTGGGTTAGGTAAATTTAGTGATAAATTATGTCCAAGCTCTACAAAGTGTTTATTAAATGCATTCGGAATATCGTCTGATTTAATCTGATTGTTATTGTTGTCATTCATTTCCATTATATTATTTGATTTAGGATTTTTGTTAATTATTTGGTTGACAATTTTCCAGGTATTCCTAATGTCTCCTTTATTAATTGATCTGTTGTACTGGTTTCTAGCACTTTTATAGTTAATCCAATCATTATAATTATTTGTCTTAGAAGCTTTCTTTTTGAGGAATTGAGTTTGTCTTTTCTCAGCTAAAATTTCTTTGGTTATCCAAGGGATGCGCTTTTTACCAATTTTACGTTTCTTGAGAGGGGCATGATTTTCGATAATTAACATAATGGAGCCACAGTCTATTCGGGTCGTCATATTCTTGAACGTTTAAGAGATTTTGGTTCTTTACATCGTTTAGAAAGTGTTCCTCATTAAAATGCTTAAAATCTCTAAATTCAATAATATTAGGTATTCCTTTTAGTGTAGGCAATTTACGGATACCATATATTAGGTAGTGGTCACTAATAGTTAATTTAGTTACTCCTGATTTAACAATTTTCTCCGGATTATTAGTATAGAAGTGATTAATTAAGGATTTAGTTTGATTCGTAACCCTAGTTGGTTCATCAATCAACTGTGTATATTGATAAAGATTTGTGATAAATTTCAACTCATTTGTACTAGAATCATTAGAGTCGCATTTAGAAAGGTCACAATTTATGTCACCTAAAATCATGCTTTCTTTATCCTCTGCATCAAGAAGTTGCAGGACTTTTTCAAGAGTTGCAGGGTTTCAATCGTTGAACTGGGAGGTCTATACCAGGTGGTATAAAATACTCTAAAATACTCTAAAATATTGGTGGTGTACTGATAAAGAAATATACAAACGAATACTCTAAAAGGTTGGTGGTGTACTTATAAACAAATATACAAACAAATACTCTAAAAGGTTGATGTACTAATGAAGAAATATACAAACGAATACTCTAACAGGTTGGTGGTGTACTTATAAAGAAATATAGAAACGAATACTCTAACTGGTTGGTGTACTTATAAAGAAATATACAAACGAATACTCTAAAATGTTGGTGGTGTACTTATAAAGAAATATACAAACGAATACTCTAAAAGGTTGGTGGTGTACTTATAAACAAATATACAAACGAATACTCTAAAAGGTTGGTGTACTTATAAACAAATACAAACGAATACTCTAAAAGGTTGGTGGTGTACTTATAAAGAAATATAGAAACGAATACTCTAACTGGTTGGTGTACTTATAAAGAAATATACAAACGAATACTCTAAAATGTTGGTGGTGTACTTATAAAGAAATATACAAACGAATACTCTAAAAGGTTGGTGTACTTATAAAGAAATATACAAACGAATACTTTAAAGGTTGGTGTAGTTATAAAAATATATACAAACGAATACTCTAAAAGGTTGGTGGTGTACTTACAAAAAATATATACAAACGAATACTCTAAAAGGTTGGTGGTGTACTTACAAACAAATATACAAACGAATACTCTAAAAGGTTGGTGGTGTACTTATCAACAAATATACAAACGAATACTCTAAAAGGTTGGTGTACTTATAAAGAAATATACAAACGAATACTGTAAATAGTTGGTGTACCTATAAAGAAATATACAAACGAATACTCTAAAAGGTTGGTGGCGTACTTATAAACAAATATACAAACGAATACTCTAAAAGGTTGGTGTACTTATAAAGAAATATACAAACGAATACTCTAAAAGGTTGGTGTACTTATAAAGAAATATACAAACGAATACTTTAAAGGTTGGTGTAGTTATAAAAATATATACAAACGAATACTCTAAAAGGTTGGTGGTGTACTTATAAAAAATATATAAAAACGAATACTCTAAAAGGTTGGTGGTGTACTTACAAACAAATATACAAACGAATACTCTAAAAGGTTGATGTACGTATAAAGAAATATACAAACGAATACTCTAAAAGGTTGGTGGTATACTTATAAAGAAATATACAAACGAATACTCTAAAAGGTTGGTGTACTTATAAAGAAATATATACAAACGAATACTGTAAAAGGTGGCTGTACTTATAAAGAAATATATACAAACGAATAATCTAAAGGTGGGTGGTGTACTATAAATAAACATACAAACGAATACTCTAAAAGGTTGGTGGTGTACTTATAAAGAAATATACAAACGAATAATTTAAAAGGTTGGTGTACTTATAAAGAAATATACAAACGAATACTCTAAAAGGTTGGTTTACTTATAAAGAAATATACAAACTAATAATCTAAAAGATTGGTGTACTTATAAAGAAATATACAAACGAATACTCTAAAAGGTTAGTGGTGTACTAATAAAGAAATATATACATACGAATACTGTAAAAGGTGGGTGTACTGATAAAGAAATATATACAAACGAATACTCTAAAGGTGGGTGGTGTACTTATAAATAAATATACAAACGAATACCTAAAAGGTTGGTGGTGTACTTATAAAGAAATATACAAACGAATAATCTAAAAGGTTGGTGTACTTATAAAGAAATATACAAACGAATACTCTAAAAGGTTGGTGACATTATAAAGAAATATACAAACGAATACTCTAAAAGGCTGGTGGTGTACTAATAAAGAAATATACAAACGAATACTCTAAAATGTTGGTGTACTTATAAAGAAATATAGAAACGAATACCCTAAAAGGTTGGTGTGCTTATAAAGAAATATAAACAAACGAATACTCTAAAAGGTTGGTGGTGTACTTATCCAGAAATATACAAACAAATACTCTAAAAGGTTGGTGTACTAATGAAGAAATATACAAACGAATACTCTAAAAGGTTGGTGGTGTACTTATAAAGAAATATAGAAACGAATACTCTAAGTGGTTGGTGTACTTATAAAGAAATATACAAACGAATACTCTAAAATGTTGGTGGTGTACTTATAAAGAAATATACAGAGCAAATACAAGGCATTGACTAGCAAATACAAGGCATTGACGAGCAAAAACAAGGCATCGACTAGCAAATACAAGGCATTGACTAGCAAATACAAGGCATCGACGAGCAAATACAAGGCATTGACGAGCAAATACAAGGCATTGACGAGCAAAGGCATCGACGAGCAAATACAAGGCATCAACGAGCAAATACAAGGCATCAACGAGCAAATACAAGGCATCAACGCGCAAATACAATGCATAGACGAGCAAATACAAGGCATTGACAAGCAAATACAAGGCATCAACGAGCAAATACAAGGCATTGACTACCAAATACAAGGCATTGACGAGCAAATACAAGGCATTGACGAGCAAATACAAGGCATTGACAAGCAAATACAAGGCATTGACGAGCAAATACAAGGCATTGAGTAGCAAATACAAGGCATTGACGAGCAAATACAAGGCGTCGACGAGCAAATACAAGGCATCAACGAGAAAATACAAGGCATGGACGAGCAAATACAAGGCATCAACGAGCAAATACAAGGCATTGACGAGCAAATACAAGGCATTGACGAGCAAATAGAAGGCATTGAATAGCAAATACAAGGCATCAACGAGCAAATACAGGGCATTGACGAGCAAATACAAGCATAGAAGAGCAAATACAAGGCACCAACGAGCAAATACAAGTCATCGACGAGCAAATACAAGTCATCGACGAGCAAATACAAGGCATCAACGACCAAATACAAGGCATTGACGAGCAAATACAAGGCAATGACCAGCAAATACAAGGCATCAACGAGCAAATACAAGGCAATGAATAGCAAATACAAGGCATTGACGAGCAAATACAAGGCATTGACTAGCAAATACAAGGCATCGACGAGCAAATACAAGGCATTGACAAGCACATACAAGGCATCAACGAGAAAATAAAAGGCATCGACGAGCACATACAAGGCATCAACGAGCAAATACAAGGCATTGACGAGCAAATACAAGGCATTGACGAGCAAATACAAGGCATCGTCGAGCAAATACAATGCATTGACGAGCAAATACAATGCATTGACTAGCAAATACAAGGCATTGACGAGCAAATACAAGGCCTTGACAAGCAAATACAAGGCATTGACAAGCAAATACAAGGCATTGAATAGCAAATACAAGGCATTGAATAGCCAATACAAGGCATTGAATAGCAAATACAAGGCATTGAATAGCAAATACAAGGCATTGACGAGCAAATACAAGGCATTGACAAGCAAATACAAGGCATAAACGAACAAATACAAGGCATTGAATAGCAAATACAAAGCATCAACGAGCAAATACAGGGCATTGACGAGCAAATACAAGGCATCAACGAGCAAATACAAGGCATCGACGAGCAAATACAAGGCATCGACGAGCAAATACAAGGCATTGACGAGCAAATACAAGGCATTGACCAGCAAATACAAGGCATTGACCAGCAAATACAAGGCATTGACCAGCAAATACAAGGCATCAACGAGCAAATACAAGGCAATGAATAGCAAATACAAGACATTGATTAGCAAATACAAGACATTGACGAGCAAATACAAGGCATTGAATAGCAAATACATGGCATTGACGAGCAAATACAAGGCATTGAATAGCAAATACAAGGCATTGACAAGCAAATACAAGGCACTGACTAGCAAATACAAGGCATAGACGAGCAAATACAAGGCATAGACGAGCAAATACAAGGCATTGACGAGCAAATACAAGGCATAGACGAGCAAATACAAGGCATCGACGAGCAAATACAAGGCATTGACAACCAAATACAAGGCATTGACAACCAAATACAAGGCATCGACGAGCAAATACAAGGCATTGACTAGTAAATACAAGGCATTGACTAGGAAATACAAGGCATCAACGAGCAAATACAAGGCATTGACTATCAAATACAAGGCATCAACGAGCAAATACAAGGCATTGAGTTTGGGGTTTAACCCTGTTGTTGGTTCCTGGCACTTTAAAGTATTTATGTGTGGTATTTGTACGTTTGTAATTTAATTTTTCTTTTTTTGTCAAATCGAAATAAAAAAAAAAAAAAAAAATACAATGCATTGACGAGCAAATACAAGGCATTGACGAGCAAATACAATGCATTGACAAGCAAATACAAGGCATTGATGAGCAAATACAAGGCATTTACGAGAAAATACAAGGCATTGACGAGCAAATACAAGGCATCGACGAGCAAATACAAGGCATCAACGAGCAAATACAAGGCATCGACGAGCAAATACAAGGCAACGACGAGCAAATACAAGGCATTGACAAGCAAATACAAGGCATTGAATAGCAAATACAAGGCATTGAATAGCAAATACAAGGCATTGAATAGCAAATACAAGGCATTGACGAGCAAATACAAGGCATTGACGAGCAAATACTAGGCATTGACGAGCAAATATAAGGCATTGACGAGCAAATACAAGGCATTGACTAGCAAATACAAGGCATTGACGAGCAAATACAAGGCATTGACGAGCAAATACAAGGTATTGAGGAGCAAATACAAGGCATTGACGAGCAAATACAAGGCATTGACGAGCAAATACAAGGCATCGACGAGCAAATACAATGCATTGACGAGCAAATATAAGGCATCAACGAGCAAATACAAGGCATTGACTAGCAAATACAAGGCATCAACGAGCAAATACAAGGCATTGATTAGCAAATACAATGCATTGACGAGCAAATACAAGGCATTGACGAGCAAATACAATGCATTGACAAGCAAATACAAGGTATTGAGGAGCAAATACATGGCATTGACTGGCAAATACAAGGCATCAACGAGCAAATCCATGGCATTGACGAGCAAATACAAGGCATCGACGAGCAAATACAATGCATCAACGAGCAAATACAAGGCATTGACTAGCAAATACAATGCATTGACGAGCAAATACAAGGCATTGACGAGCAAATACAATGCATTGACAAGCAAATACAAGGTATTGAGGAGCAAATACAAGACATTGACGAGCAAATACAAGGCATTGACGAGCAACTACAGGGCATTGACGAGCAAATACATTACATTGAATAGCAAATACAAGGCATTGAATAGTAAATACAAGGCATTGACGAGCAAATACAAGGCATTGACGAGCAAATACAAGGTATCGACTAGCAAATACAAGGCATTGACTAGCAAATACAAGGCATCGTCGAGCAAATACAAGGCATTGACGAGAAAATACAAGGCATTGACACCATACAAGGCATCGACGAGCAAATACAAGGCATTGAAGAGAGACGAGCAAATACAAGGCATCGACGAGCAAATACAAGGCATTGACGACCAAATACAAGGCATTGAATAGCAAATACAAGGCATTGACAAACAAATACAAGGCACTGACTAGCAAATGCAAGGCATAGACGAGCAAATACAAGGCATAGACGAGCAAATACAAGGCATTGACGACCAAATACAAGGCATTGACAAGCAAATACAAGGCACTGACTAGCAAATACAAGGCACTGACTAGCAAATACAAGGCATAGACGAGCAAATACAAGGCATAGACGAGCAAATACAAGGCATTGACGAGCAAATACAAGCCATAGACGAGCAAATACAAGGCATCGACGAGCAAATACAAGGCATTGACAAGCAAATACAAGGCATTGACAACCAAATACAAGGCATCGACGAGCAAATACAAGGCATTGACTAGTAAATACAAGGCATTGACTAGGAAATACAAGGCATCAACGAGCAAATACAAGGCATTGACTATCAAATACAAGGCATCAACGAGCAAATACAAGGCATTGACAACAAATACAATACATTGACGAGCAAATACAAGGCATTGACGAGAAAATACAAGGCATTGACACCATACAAGGCATCGACGAGCAAATACAAGGCATTGAAGAGAGACGAGCAAATACAAGGCATCGACGAGCAAATACAAGGCATTGACGAGCAAATACAAGGCATTGAATAGCAAATACAAGGCAATGACCAGCAAATACAAGGCATCAACGAGCAAATACAAGGCAATGAATAGCAAATACAAGGCATTGACGAGCAAATACAAGGCATTGACTAGCAAATACAAGGCATCGACGAGCAAATACAAGGCATTTACAAGCAAATACAAGGCATCAACGAGAAAATAAAAGGCATCGACGAGCACATACAAGGCATCAACGAGCAAATACAAGGCATTGACGAGCAAATACAAGGCATTGACGAGCAAATACAAGGCATCGTCGAGCAAATACAATGCATTGACGAGCAAATACAATGCATTGACTAGCAAATACAAGGCATTGACGAGCAAATACAAGGCCTTGACAAGCAAATACAAGGCATTGACAAGCAAATACAAGGCATTGAATAGCAAATACAAGGCATTGAATAGCCAATACAAGGCATTGAATAGCAAATACAAGGCATTGAATAGCAAATACAAGGCATTGACGAGCAAATACAAGGCATTGACAAGCAAATACAAGGCATAAACGAACAAATACAAGGCATTGAATAGCAAATACAAAGCATCAACGAGCAAATACAGGGCATTGACGAGCAAATACAAGGCATCAACGAGCAAATACAAGGCATCGACGAGCAAATACAAGGCATCGACGAGCAAATACAAGGCATTGACGAGCAAATACAAGGCATTGACCAGCAAATACAAGGCATTGACCAGCAAATACAAGGCATCAACGAGCAAATACAAGGCAATGAATAGCAAATACAAGGCATTGATTAGCAAATACAAGACATTGACGAGCAAATACAAGGCATTGAATAGCAAATACATGGCATTGACGAGCAAATACAAGGCATTGAATAGCAAATACAAGGCATTGACGAGAAAATACAAGGCATTGACACCATACAAGGCATCGACGAGCAAATACAAGGCATTGAAGAGAGACGAGCAAATACAAGGCATCGACGAGCAAATACAAGGCATTGACGACCAAATACAAGGCATTGAATAGCAAATAGAAGGCATTGAATAGCAAATACAAGGCATTGAATAGCAAATACAAGGCATTGACTAGCAAATACAAGGCATTGACGAGCAAATACAAGGCATTGACGAGCAAATACAAGGCATTGACTAGCAAATACAAGGCATCGACGAGCAAATACAAGGCATTGACGAGCAAATACAAGGCATTGACGAGCAAATACAAGGCATCGACGAGCAAATACAAGGCATTGACGAGCAAATACAAGGCAATGACGAGCAAATACAAGGCAATGACGACCAAATACAAGGCATTGACGAGCAAATACAAGGCATTGAATAGCAAATACATGGCATTGACGAGCAAATACAAGGCATTGAATAGCAAATACAGGGCATTGAATAGCAAATACAAGGCATTGACGAGCAAATACAAGGCATTGACTAGCAAATACAAGGCATAGACGAGCAAATACAAGGCTTTGACGAGCAAATACAAGGCATTGACTAGCAAATACAAGGCATAGACGAGCAAATACAAGGCATCGACGAGCAAATACAAGGCATTGAAGAGAAAATACAAGGCATCGACGAGCAAATACAAGGCATCGACTAGCAAATACAAGGCATTGACGACCAAATACAAGGCATTGAATAGCAAATACAAGGCATTGAATAGCAAATACAAGGCATTGACGAGCAAATACAAGGCATTGACGAGCAAATACAAGGCATTGACGAGCAAATACAAGGCATTGACTAGCAAATACAAGGCATTGACGAGCAAATACAAGGCATTGACGAGAAAATACAGGGCATTGAATAGCAAATACAAGGCATCGACGAGCAAATACAAGGCATTGAAGAGAAAATACAAGGCATCGACGAGCAAATACAAGGCATCGACGACCAAATACAAGGCATCGACGACCAAATACAAGGCATTGAATAGCAAATACAAGGCATTGAATAGCAAATACAAGGCATTGACGAGCAAATACAAGGCATTGACGAGCAAATACAATGCATTGACAAGCAAATACAAGGTATTGAGGAGCAAATACAAGACATTGACGAGCAAATACAAGGCATTGACGAGCAACTACAGGGCATTGACGAGCAAATACATTACATTGAATAGCAAATACAAGGCATTGAATAGTAAATACAAGGCATTGACGAGCAAATACAAGGCATTGACGAGCAAATACAAGTCATCGACGAGCAAATACAAGGCATTGACGAGCAAATACAAGGCATTGACGAGCAAATACAAGGCATCGACGAGCAAATACAAAGCATTGACGAGCAAATACAAGGCAATGACGACCAAATACAAGGCATTGACGTGCAAATACAAGGCATTGAATAGCAAATACATGGCATTGACGAGCAAATACAAGGCATTGAATAGCAAATACAAGGCATTGAATAGCAAATACAAGGCATTGACGAGCAAATACAAGGCATTGACTAGCAAATACAAGGCATAGACGAGCAAATACAAGGCTTTGACGAGCAAATACAAGGCATTGACTAGCAAATACAAGGCATAGACGAGCAAATACAAGGCATCGAGGCGCAAATACCAGGCATTGAAGAGAAAATACAAGGCATCGACGAGCAAATACAAGGCATCGACGAGCAAATACAAGGCATCGACGACTAAATACAAGGCATTGAATAGCAAATACAAGGCATTGAATAGCAAATACAAGGCATTGACGAGCAAATACAAGGCATTGACGAGCAAATACAAGGCATGGACGAGCAAATACAAGTCATCGACGAGCAAATACAAGGCATTGACGAGCAAATACAAGGCATTGACGAGCAAATACAAGGCATCGACGAGCAAATACAAGGCATTGACGAGCAAATACAAGGCAATGACGACCAAATACAAGGCATTGACGAGCAAATACAAGGCATTGAATAGCAAATACATGGCATTGACGAGCAAATACAAGGCATTGAATAGCAAATACAAGGCATTGAATAGCAAATACAAGGCATTGACGAGCAAATACAAGGCATTGACTAGCAAATACAAGGTATAGACGAGCAAATACAAGGCATTGACGAGCAAATACAAGGCATTGACTAGCAAATACAAGGCATAGACGAGGAAATACAAAGCATCGACGAGCAAATACAAGGCATTGACAAGCAAATACAAGGCATTGAGTCGCAAATACAAGGCATTGAGTCGCAAATACAAGGCATTGACGAGCAAATACAAGGCGTCGACGAGCAAATACAAGGCATCAACGAGAAAATACAAGGCATGGACGAGCAAATACAAGGCATCAACGAGCAAATACAAGGCATTGACGAGCAAATACAAGGCATTGACGAGCAAATAGAAGGCATTGAATAGCAAATACAAGGCATCAACGAGCAAATACAGGGCATTGACGAGCAAATACAAGCATAGACGAGCAAATACAAGGCACCAACGAGCAAATACAAGTCATCGACGAGCAAATACAAGGCATTGACTAGCAAATACAAGGCATTGACGAGCAAATACAAGGCATTGACGAGAAAATACAAGGCATTGACTAGCAAATACAAGGCATCGACGAGCAAATACAAGGCATTGAAGAGAAAATACAAGGCATCGACGAGCAAATGCAAGGCATTGACGACCAAATACAAGGCATTGAATAGCAAATACAAGGCATTGAATAGCAAATACAAGGCATTGACGAGCAAATACAATGCATTGACGAGCAAATACAAGGCATTGACGAGCAAATACAAGGCATTGACTAGCAAATACAAGGCATTGACGAGCAAATACAAGGCATCGACTAGCAAATACAAGGCATTGACCAGCAAATACAAGGCATCGTCGAGCAAATACAAGGTATTGACGAGAAAATACAAGGCATTGACGAGAAAATACAAGGCATCGACGAGCAAATACAAGGCATCAACGACCAAATACAAGGCGATGACGTGCAAATACAAGGCATTGACATGCAAATACAAGGCATTGACGAGCAAATACATGGCATTGAATAACAAATACAAGGCATTGAATAGCAAATACAAGGCATTGAATAGCAAATACAAGGCATTGAATAGCAAATGCAAGGCATTGAGTAGCAAATACAAGGCATTGACGAGCAAATACAAGGCATTGACGAGCAAATACAAGGCATTGACGAGCAAATACAAGGCATTGACTAGCAAATACATGGCATCGACGAGCAAATACAAGGCATTGAAGAGCAAATACAAGGCACTGACGAGCAAATACAAGGCATCGACGAGCAAATACAAGGCATTGACGAGCAAATACAAGGCATTGACGAGCAAATACAAGGCATCGACGAGCAAATACAAGGAATTGACGAGCAAATACATGGCATTGACGAGCAAATACAAGGCATCGACTAGCAAATACAAGGCATTGACTAGCAAATACAAGGCTTCGTCGAGCAAATACAAGGCATTGACGAGAAAATACAAGGCATTGACGAGCAAATACAAGGCATCGACGAGCAAATACAAGGCATGAACGACCAAATACAAGGCAATGACGAGCAAATACAAGGCATTGACGAGCAAATACAAGGCATTGACGAGCAAATACAAATACACAAGGCATTTAGCAAGCATTGAATAGCAAATACAAGGCAGGGCAAATACAAGCATTGAATAGCAAATACAAGGCATTGAATAGCAAATACAAGGCATTGAATAGCAAATACGAGGCATTGACGAGCAAATACAAGGCATTGACAACCAAATACAAGGCATCGACGAGCAAATACAAGGCATTGACTAGTAAATACAAGGCATTGACTAGGAAATACAAGGCATCAACGAGCAAATACAAGGCATTGACTATCAAATACAAGGCATCAACGAGCAAATACAAGGCATTGAGTTTGGGGTTTAACCCTGTTGTTGGTTCCTGGCACTTTAAAGTATTTATGTGTGGTATTTGTACGTTTGTAATTTAATTTTTCTTTTTTTGTCAAATCGAAATAAAAAAAAAAAAAAAAAAATACAATGCATTGACGAGCAAATACAAGGCATTGACGAGCAAATACAATGCATTGACAAGCAAATACAAGGCATTTATGAGCAAATACAAGGCATTTACGAGAAAATACAAGGCATTGACGAGCAAATACAAGGCATCGACGAGCAAATACAAGGCATCAACGAGCAAATACAAGGCATTGAGTTTGGGGTTTAACCCTGTTGTTGGTTCCTGGCACTTTAAAGTATTTATGTGTGGTATTTGTACGTTTGTAATTTAATTTTTCTTTTTTTGTCAAATCGAAATAAAAAAAAAAAAAAAAAATACAATGCATTGACGAGCAAATACAAGGCATTGACGAGCAAATACAATGCATTGACAAGCAAATACAAGGCATTTATGAGCAAATACAAGGCATTTACGAGAAAATACAAGGCATTGACGAGCAAATACAAGGCATCGACGAGCAAATACAAGGCATCAACGAGCAAATACAAGGCATCGACGAGCAAATACAAGGCAACGACGAGCAAATACAAGGCATTGACAAGCAAATACAAGGCATTGAATAGCAAATACAAGGCATTGAATAGCAAATACAAGGCATTGAATAGCAAATACAAGGCATTGACGAGGAAATACAAGGCATTGACGAGCAAATACAAGGCATTGACGAGCAAATATAAGGCATTGACGAGCAAATACAAGGCATTGACTAGCAAATACAAGGCATTGACGAGCAAATACAAGGCATTGACGAGCAAATACAAGGTATTGAGGAGCAAATACAAGGCATTGACGAGCAAATACAAGGCATTGACGAGCAAATACAATGCATTGACAAGCAAATACAAGGTATTGAGGAGCAAATACATGGCATTGACTGGCAAATACAAGGCATCAACGAGCAAATCCAAGGCATTGACGAGCAAATACAAGGCATCGACGAGCAAATACAATGCATCAACGAGCAAATACAAGGCATTGACTAGCAAATACAATGCATTGTCGAGCAAATACAAGGCATTGACGAGCAAATACAATGCATTGACAAGCAAATACAAGGTATTGAGGAGCAAATACAAGACATTGACGAGCAAATACAAGGCATTGACGAGCAACTACAGGGCATTGACGAGCAAATACATTACATTGAATAGCAAATACAAGGCATTGAATAGTAAATACAAGGCATTGACGAGCAAATACAAGGCATTGACGAGCAAATACATGGTATCGACTAGCAAATACAAGGCATTGACTAGCAAATACAAGGCATCGTCGAGCAAATACAAGGCATTGACGAGAAAATACAAGGCATTGACACCATACAAGGCATCGACGAGCAAATACAAGGCATTGAAGAGAGACGAGCAAATACAAGGCATCGACGAGCAAATACAAGGCATTGACGACCAAATACAAGGCATTGAATAGCAAATACAAAGCATTGACAAACAAATACAAGGCACTGACTAGCAAATGCAAGGCATAGACGAGCAAATACAAGGCATAGACGAGCAAATACAAGGCATTGACGACCAAATACAAGGCATCGACGAGCAAATACAATGCATCAACGAGCAAATACAAGGCATTGACTAGCAAATACAATGCATTGACGAGCAAATACAAGGCATTGACGAGCAAATACAATGCATTGACAAGCAAATACAAGGTATTGAGGAGCAAATACAAGACATTGACGAGCAAATACAAGGCATTGACGAGCAACTACAGGGCATTGACGAGCAAATACATTACATTGAATAGCAAATACAAGGCATTGAATAGTAAATACAAGGCATTGACGAGCAAATACAAGGCATTGACGAGCAAATACAAGGTATCGACTAGCAAATACAAGGCATTGACTAGCAAATACAAGGCATCGTCGAGCAAATACAAGGCATTGACGAGAAAATACAAGGCATTGACACCATACAAGGCATCGACGAGCAAATACAAGGCATTGAAGAGAGACGAGCAAATACAAGGCATCGACGAGCAAATACAAGGCATTGACGACCAAATACAAGGCATTGAATAGCAAATACAAGGCATTGACAAACAAATACAAGGCACTGACTAGCAAATGCAAGGCATAGACGAGCAAATACAAGGCATAGACGAGCAAATACAAGGCATTGACGACCAAATACAAGGCATTGACAAGCAAATACAAGGCACTGACTAGCAAATACAAGGCACTGACTAGCAAATACAAGGCATAGACGAGCAAATACAAGGCATAGACGAGCAAATACAAGGCATTGACGAGCAAATACAAGCCATAGACGAGCAAATACAAGGCATCGACGAGCAAATACAAGGCATTGACAAGCAAATACAAGGCATTGACAACCAAATACAAGGCATCGACGAGCAAATACAAGGCATTGACTAGTAAATACAAGGCATTGACTAGGAAATACAAGGCATCAACGAGCAAATACAAGGCATTGACTATCAAATACAAGGCATCAACGAGCAAATACAAGGCATTGACAACAAATACAATGCATTGACGAGCAAATACAAGGCATTGACGAGAAAATACAAGGCATTGACACCATACAAGGCATCGACGAGCAAATACAAGGCATTGAAGAGAGACGAGCAAATACAAGGCATCGACGAGCAAATACAAGGCATTGACGACCAAATACAAGGCATTGAATAGCAAATACAAGGCATTGAATAGCAAATACAAGGCATTGAATAGCAAATACAAGGCATTGACTAGCAAATACAAGGCATTGACGAGCAAATACAAGGAATTGACGAGCAAATACAAGGCATGGACTAGCAAATACAAAGCATCGACGAGCAAATACAAGGCATTGACGAGCAAATACAAGGCATTGACGAGCAAATACAAGTCATCGACGAGCAAATACAAGGCATTGACGAGCAAATACAAGGCATTGACTTGCAAATACAAGGCATCGACGAGCAAATACAAGGAATTGACGAGCAAATACAAGGCAATGACGACCAAATACAAGGCATTGACGAGCAAATACAAGGCATTGAATAGCAAATACATGGCATTGACGAGCAAATACAAGGCATTGAATAGCAAATACAGGGCATTGAATAGCAAATACAAGGCATTGACGAGCAAATACAAGGCATTGACTAGCAAATACAAGGCATAGACGAGCAAATACAAGGCATTGACGAGCAAATACAAGGCATTGACTAGCAAATACAAGGCATAGACGAGCAAATACAAGGCATCGACGAGCAAATACAAGGCATTGAAGAGAAAATACAAGGCATCGACGAGCAAATACAAGGCATCGACGAACAAATACAAGGCATTGACGACCAAATACAAGGCATTGAATAGCAAATACAAGGCATTGAATAGCAAATACAAGGCATTGACGAGCAAATACAAGGCATTGACGAGCAAATACAAGGGATTGACGAGCAAATACAAGGCATTGACTAGCAAATACAAGGCATTGACGAGCAAATACAAGGCATTGACGAGAAAATACAAGGCATTGAATAGCAAATACAAGGCATCGACGAGCAAATACAAGGCATTGAAGAGAAAATACAAGGCATCGACGAGCAAATACAAGGCATCGACGAGCAAATACAAGGCATCGACGACCAAATACAAGGCATTGAATAGCAAATACAAGGCATTGAATAGCAAATACAAGGCATTAACGAGCAAATACAAGGCATTGACGAGCAAATACAATGCATTGACAAGCAAATACAAGGTATTGAGGAGCAAATACAAGACATTGACGAGCAAATACAAGGCATTGACGAGCAACTACAGGGCATTGACGAGCAAATACATTACATTGAATAGCAAATACAAGGCATTGAATAGTAAATACAAGGCATTGACGAGCAAATACAAGGCATTGACGAGCAAATACAAGGTATCGACTAGCAAATACAAGGCATTGACTAGCAAATACAAGGCATCGTCGAGCAAATACAAGGCATTGACGAGAAAATACAAGGCATTGACACCATACAAGGCATCGACGAGCAAATACAAGGCATTGAAGAGAGACGAGCAAATACAAGGCATCGACGAGCAAATACAAGGCATTGACGACCAAATACAAGGCATTGAATAGCAAATACAAGGCATTGAATAGCAAATACAAGGCATTGAATAGCAAATACAAGGCATTGAATAGCAAATACAAGGCATTGACAAGCAAATACAAGGCATTGACGAGCAAATACAAGGCATTGACTAGCAAATACAAGGCATCGACGAGCAAATACAAGGCATTGACGAGCAAATACAAGGCATTGACGAGCAAATACAAGTCATCGACGAGCAAATACAAGGCATTGACGAGCAAATACAAGGCATTGACGAGCAAATACAAGGCATCGACGAGCAAATACAAAGCATTGACGAGGAAATACAAGGCAATGACGACCAAATACAAGGCATTGACGAGCAAATACAAGGCATTGAATAGCAAATACATGGCATTGACGAGCAAATACAAGGCATTGAATAGCAAATACAAGGCATTGAATAGCAAATACAAGGCATTGACGAGCAAATACAAGGCATTGACTAGCAAATACAAGGCATAGACGAGCTAATACAAGGCTTTGACGAGCAAATACAAGGCATTGACTAGCAAATACAAGGCATAGACGAGCAAATACAAGGCATCGACGCGCAAATACAAGGCATTGAAGAGAAAATACAAGGCATCGACGAGCAAATACAAGGCATCGACGAGCAAATACAAGGCATCGACGACTAAATACAAGGCATTGAATAGCAAATACAAGGCATTGAATAGCAAATACAAGGCATTGACGAGCAAATACAAGGCATTGACGAGCAAATACAAGGCATTGACGAGCAAATACAAGTCATCGACGAGCAAATACAAGGCATTGACGAGCAAATACAAGGCATTGACGAGCAAATACAAGGCATCGACGAGCAACTACAAGGCATTGACGAGCAAATACAAGGCAATGACGACCAAATACAAGGCATTGACGAGCAAATACAAGGCATTGAATAGCAAATACATGGCATTGACGAGCAAATACAAGGCATTGAATAGCAAATACAAGGCATTGAATAGCAAATACAAGGCATTGACGAGCAAATACAAGGCATTGACTAGCAAATACAAGGCATAGACGAGCAAATACAAGGCTTTGACGAGCAAATACAAGGCATTGACTAGCAAATACAAGGCATAGACGAGGAAATACAAGGCATCGACGAGCAAATACAAGGCATTGAAGAGAAAATACAAGGCATCGACGAGCAAATACAAGGCATCGACGAGCAAATACAAGGCATTGACGACCAAATACAAGGCATTGAATAGCAAATACAAGGCATTGAATAGCAAATACAAGGCATTGACGAGCAAATACAAGGCATTGACGAGCAAATACAAGGCATTGACGAGCAAATACAAGGCATTGACTAGCAAATACAAGGCATTGACGAGCAAATACAAGGCATTGACGAGAAAATACAAGGCATTGACTAGCAAATACAAGGCATCGACGAGCAAATACAAGGCATTGAAGAGAAAATACAAGGCATCGACGAGCAAATGCAAGGCATTGACGACCAAATACAAGGCATTGAATAGCAAATACAAGGCATTGAATAGCAAATACAAGGCATTGACGAGCAAATACAAGGCATTGACTAGCAAATGCAAGGCATAGACGAGCAAATACAAGGCTTTGACGAGCAAATACAAGGCATTGACTAGCAAATACAAGGCATAGACGAGGAAATACAAGGCATCGACGAGCAAATACAAGGCATTGAAGAGAAAATACAAGGCATCGACGAGCAAATACAAGGCATCGACGAGCAAATACAAGGCATTGACGACCAAATACAAGGCATTGAATAGCAAATACAAGGCATTGAATAGCAAATACAAGGCATTGACGAGCAAATACAAGGCATTGACGAGCAAATACAAGGCATTGACGAGCAAATACAAGGCATTGACTAGCAAATACAAGGCATTGACGAGCAAATACAAGGCATTGACGAGAAAATACAAGGCATTGACTAGCAAATACAAGGCATCGACGAGCAAATACAAGGCATTGAAGAGAAAATACAAGGCATCGACGAGCAAATACAAGGCATTGACGACCAAATACAAGGCATTGAATAGCAAATACAAGGCATTGAATAGCAAATACAAGGCATTGACGAGCAAATACAATGCATTGACGAGCAAATACAAGGCATTGACGAGCAAATACAAGGCATTGACTAGCAAATACAAGGCATTGACGAGCAAATACAAGGCATCGACTAGCAAATACAAGGCATTGACTAGCAAATACAAGGCATCGTCGAGCAAATACAAGGTATTGACGAGAAAATACAAGGCATTGACGAGAAAATACAAGGCATCGACGAGCAAATACAAGGCATCAACGACCAAATACAAGGCAATGACGTGCAAATACAAGGCATTGACATGCAAATACAAGGCATTGACGAGCAAATACATGGCATTGAATAACAAATACAAGGCATTGAATAGCAAATACAAGGCATTGAATAGCAAATACAAGGCATTGAATAGCAAATGCAAGGCATTGAATAGCAAATACAAGGCATTGACGAGCAAATACAAGGAATTGACGAGCAAATACAAGGCATTGACGAGCAAATACAAGGCATTGACTAGCAAATACATGGCATCGACGAGCAAATACAAGGCATTGACGAGCAAATACAAGGCACTGACGAGCAAATACAAGGCATCGACGAGCAAATACAAGGCATTGACGAGCAAATACAAGGCATTGACGAGCAAATACAAGGCATCGACGAGCAAATACAAGGAATTGACGAGCAAATACATGGCATTGACGAGCAAATACAAGGCATCGACTAGCAAATACAAGGCATTGACTAGCAAATACAAGGCATCGTCGAGCAAATACAAGGCATTGACGAGAAAATACAAGGCATTGACGAGCAAATACAAGGCATCGACGAGCAAATACAAGGCATGAACGACCAAATACAAGGCAATGACGAGCAAATACAAGGCATTGACGAGCAAATACAAGGCATTGACGAGCAAATACAAGGCATTGAATAGCAAATACAGGGCATTGAATAGCAAATACAAGGCATTGAATAGCAAATACAAGGCATTGAATAGCAAATACGAGGCATTGACGAGCAAATACAAGGCATTGACGAGCAAATACAAGGCATTGACGAGCAAATACAATGCATCGACGAGCAAATACAAGGCATTGACGAGCAAATACAAGGCATCGACTAGCAAATACAAGGCATTGACGAGAAAATACAAGGCATTGACGAGCAAATACAAGGCATTGACGAGCAAATACAAGACATTGACGAGCAAATACAAGGCATCGACGAGCAAATACAGTACAAGGCATCAACGAGCAAATAATAATAATAATAATAATAATAATGACGTATTAGGAGCATTATACAATAGTCTCAATGCTCTTGCCACAATATATATATTCTTAAAGTTACTTTTAAAATTAATTACAGTTTCATTATAAGATAAAGCCTTTAGCCTACTTGGCTTACCAGATACTGAATTGAGCAAGTTACAGCGAATTCAAAATACAGCTGCTTATCTCCCATGCGCTACGTAATACAAGGCATCAACGAGCAAATACAAGGCATTGGCGAGCAAACACAAGGCATTGACGAGCAAATACAAGGCATTGACTAGCAAATACAAGGCATCAACGAGCAAATACAAGGCATCAACGAGCACATTCAAGGCATTGAGGAGCAAATACAAGGCATTGACGAGCAAATACAAGGCATCAACGAGCAAATACAAGGCATTGACGAGCAAACACAAGGCATTGACGAGAAAATGCAAGGCATTGACTAGCAAATACAAGGCATCAACGAGCAAATACAAGGTATTGACTAGCAAATCAATGCATTGACGAGAAAATACAAGGCATTGACGAGCAAATACAATGCATTGACGAGCAAATACAAGGCATTGACTAGCAAATACAAGCCATTGACTAGCAAATACAAGGCATTGACGAGCAAATACAATGCATTGACAAGGAAATACAAGGCATTGACGAGCAAATACAATGCATTGACGAGCAAATACAAGGTATTGACGAGCAAATACAAGGCATTGACGAGCAAATACAAGGCATTGACTAGCAAAAACAGTGCATCGACGAGCAAATACAAGGCATCAACGAGCAAATACAAGTCATCGACGAGCAAATACAAGGCATTGACGAGCAAATACAAGGCATTGGCGAGCAAATACAAGGCATCGACGAGCAAATACAAGGCATTGACGAGCAAATACAAGGCAATGACGAGCAAATACAAGGCATTGACGAGCAAATACAAGGCATTGAATAGCAAATACATGGCATTGACGAGCAAATACAAGGCATTGAATAGCAAATACAAGGCATTGAATAGCAAATACAAGGCATTGACGAGCAAATACAAGGCATTGACTAGCAAATACAAGGCATAGACGAGCAAATACAAGGCTTTGGCGAGCAAATACAAGGCATTGACTAGCAAATACAAGGCATAGACGAGCAAATACAAGGCATCGACGAGCAAATACAAGGCATTGAATAGAAAATACAAGGCATCGACGAGCAAATACAAGGCATCGACGAGCAGATACAAGGCATTGACGACCAAATACAAGGCATTGAATAACAAATACAAGGCATTGAATAGCAAATACAAGGCATTGACGAGCAAATACAAGGCATTGACGAGCAAATACAAGGCATTGACGAGCAAATACAAGGCATTGACTAGCAAATACAAGGCATTGACGAGCAAATACAAGGCATTGACGAGAAAATACAAGGCATTGACTAGCAAATACAAGGCATCGACGAGCAAATACAAGGCATTGAAGAGAAAATACAAGGCATCGACGAGCAAATACAATGCATCGACGAGCAAATACAAGGCATCGACGAGCAAATACAAGGCATTGACGACCAAATACAAGGCATTGAATAGCAAATACAAGGCATTGAATAGCAAATACAAGGCATTGACGAGCAAATACAATGCATTGACGAGCAAATACAAGGCATTGAATAGCAAATACAAGGCATTGAATAGCAAATACAAGGCATTGACGAGCAAATACAATGCATTGACGAGCAAATACAAGGCATTGACGAGCAAATACAAGACATTGACAAGCAAATACAAGGCATTGACGAGCAACTACAGGGCATTGACGAGCAAATACATTACATTGAATAGCAAATACAAGGCATTGAATAGTAAATACAAGGCATTGACGAGCAAATACAAGGCATTGACGAGCAAATACAAGGTATCGACTAGCAAATACAAGGCATTGACTAGCAAATACAAGGCATCGTCGAGCAAATACAAGGCATTGACGAGCAAATACAAGGCATTGACTAGCAAATACAAGCCATTGACTAGCAAATACAAGGCATTGACGAGCAAATACAATGCATTGACAAGGAAATACAAGGCATTGACGAGCAAATACAATGCATTGACGAGCAAATACAAGGTATTGACGAGCAAATACAAGGCATTGACGAGCAAATACAAGGCATTGACTAGCAAAAACAGTGCATCGACGAGCAAATACAAGGCATCAACGAGCAAATACAAGTCATCGACGAGCAAATACAAGGCATTGACGAGCAAATACAAGGCATTGACGAGCAAATACAAGGCATCGACGAGCAAATACAAGGCATTGACGAGCAAATACAAGGCAATGACGACCAAATACAAGGCATTGACGAGCAAATACAAGGCATTGAATAGCAAATACATGGCATTGACGAGCAAATACAAGGCATTGAATAGCAAATACAAGGCATTGAATAGCAAATACAAGGCATTGACGAGCAAATACAAGGCATTGACTAGCAAATACAAGGCATAGACGAGCAAATACAAGGCTTTGGCGAGCAAATACAAGGCATTGACTAGCAAATACAAGGCATAGACGAGCAAATACAAGGCATCGACGAGCAAATACAAGGCATTGAAGAGAAAATACAAGGCATCGACGAGCAAATACAAGGCATCGACGAGCAGATACAAGGCATTGACGACCAAATACAAGGCATTGAATAACAAATACAAGGCATTGAATAGCAAATACAAGGCATTGACGAGCAAATACAAGGCATTGACGAGCAAATACAAGGCATTGACGAGCAAATACAAGGCATTGACTAGCAAATACAAGGCATTGACGAGCAAATACAAGGCATTGACGAGAAAATACAAGGCATTGACTAGCAAATACAAGGCATCGACGAGCAAATACAAGGCATTGAAGAGAAAATACAAGGCATCGACGAGCAAATACAATGCATCGACGAGCAAATACAAGGCATCGACGAGCAAATACAAGGCATTGACGACCAAATACAAGGCATTGAATAGCAAATACAAGGCATTGAATAGCAAATACAAGGCATTGACGAGCAAATACAATGCATTGACGAGCAAATACAAGGCATTGAATAGCAAATACAAGGCATTGAATAGCAAATACAAGGCATTGACGAGCAAATACAATGCATTGACTAGCAAATACAAGGCATAGACGAGCAAATACAAGGCTTTGGCGAGCAAATACAAGGCATTGACTAGCAAATACAAGGCATAGACGAGCAAATACAAGGCATCGACGAGCAAATACAAGGCATTGAAGAGAAAATACAAGGCATCGACGAGCAAATACAAGGCATCGACGAGCAGATACAAGGCATTGACGACCAAATACAAGGCATTGAATAACAAATACAAGGCATTGAATAGCAAATACAAGGCATTGACGAGCAAATACAAGGCATTGACGAGCAAATACAAGGCATTGACGAGCAAATACAAGGCATTGACGAGAAAATACAAGGCATTGACTAGCAAATACAAGGCATCGACGAGCAAATACAAGGCATTGAAGAGAAAATACAAGGCATCGACGAGCAAATACAATGCATCGACGAGCAAATACAAGGCATCGACGAGCAAATACAAGGCATTGACGACCAAATACAAGGCATTGAATAGCAAATACAAGGCATTGAATAGCAAATACAAGGCATTGACGAGCAAATACAATGCATTGACGAGCAAATACAAGGCATTGAATAGCAAATACAAGGCATTGAATAGCAAATACAAGGCATTGACGAGCAAATACAATGCATTGACGAGCAAATACAAGGCATTGACGAGCAAATACAAGACATTGACAAGCAAATACAAGGCATTGACGAGCAACTACAGGGCATTGACGAGCAAATACATTACATTGAATAGCAAATACAAGGCATTGAATAGTAAATACAAGGCATTGACGAGCAAATACAAGGCATTGACGAGCAAATACAAGGTATCGACTAGCAAATACAAGGCATTGACTAGCAAATACAAGGCATCGTCGAGCAAATACAAGGCATTGACGAGCAAATACAAGGCATTGACTAGCAAATACAAGCCATTGACTAGCAAATACAAGGCATTGACGAGCAAATACAATGCATTGACAAGGAAATACAAGGCATTGACGAGCAAATACAATGCATTGACGAGCAAATACAAGGTATTGACGAGCAAATACAAGGCATTGACGAGCAAATACAAGGCATTGACTAGCAAAAAACAGTGCATCGACGAGCAAATACAAGGCATCAACGAGCAAATACAAGTCATCGACGAGCAAATACAAGGCATTGACGAGCAAATACAAGGCATTGACGAGCAAATACAAGGCATCGACGAGCAAATACAAGGCATTGACGAGCAAATACAAGGCAATGACGACCAAATACAAGGCATTGACGAGCAAATACAAGGCATTGAATAGCAAATACATGGCATTGACGAGCAAATACAAGGCATTGAATAGCAAATACAAGGCATTGAATAGCAAATACAAGGCATTGACGAGCAAATACAAGGCATTGACTAGCAAATACAAGGCATAGACGAGCAAATACAAGGCTTTGGCGAGCAAATACAAGGCATTGACTAGCAAATACAAGGCATAGACGAGCAAATACAAGGCATCGACGAGCAAATACAAGGCATTGAAGAGAAAATACAAGGCATCGACGAGCAAATACAAGGCATCGACGAGCAGATACAAGGCATTGACGACCAAATACAAGGCATTGAATAACAAATACAAGGCATTGAATAGCAAATACAAGGCATTGACGAGCAAATACAAGGCATTGACGAGCAAATACAAGGCATTGACGAGCAAATACAAGGCATTGACTAGCAAATACAAGGCATTGACGAGCAAATACAAGGCATTGACGAGAAAATACAAGGCATTGACTAGCAAATACAAGGCATCGACGAGCAAATACAAGGCATTGAAGAGAAAATACAAGGCATCGACGAGCAAATACAATGCATCGACGAGCAAATACAAGGCATCGACGAGCAAATACAAGGCATTGACGACCAAATACAAGGCATTGAATAGCAAATACAAGGCATTGAATAGCAAATACAAGGCATTGACGAGCAAATACAAGGCATTGACGAGCAAATACAAAGCATTGAATAGCAAATACAAGGCATTGAATAGCAAATACAAGGCATTGACGAGCAAATACAAGGCATTGACGAGCAAATACAAGGCATTGACGAGCAAATACAAGACATTGACAAGCAAATACAAGGCATTGACGAGCAACTACAGGGCATTGACGAGCAAATACATTACATTGAATAGCAAATACAAGGCATTGAATAGTAAATACAAGGCATTGACGAGCAAATACAAGGCATTGACGAGCAAATACAAGGTATCGACTAGCAAATACAAGGCATTGACTAGCAAATACAAGGCATCGTCGAGCAAATACAAGGCATTGACGAGAAAATACAAGGCATTGACACCATACAAGGCATCGACGAGCAAATACAAGGCATTGAAGAGAGACGAGCAAATACAAGGCATCGACGAGCAAATACAAGGCATTGACGAGCACATACAAGGCATTGACGAGCAAATACAAGTCATCGACGAGCAAATACAAGGCATTGACGAGCAAATACAAGGCATTGACGAGCAAATACAAGGCATCGACGAGCAAATACAAGGCATTGACGAGCAAATACAAGGCAATGACGACCAAATACAAGGCATTGACGAGCAAATACAAGGCATTGAATAGCAAATACAAGGCATTGAATAGCAAATACAAGGCATTGACGAGCAAATACAAGGCATTGACGAGCAAATACAAGGCATTGACTAGCAAATACAAGGCATCGACGAGCAAATACAAGGCATTGACGAGCAAATACAAGGCATTGACGAGCGAATACAAGTCATCGACGAGCAAATACAAGGCATTGACGAGCAAATACAAGGCATTGACGAGCAAATACAAGGCATCGACGAGCAAATACAAGGCATTGACGAGCAAATACAAGGCAATGACGACCAAATACAAGGCATTGACGAGCAAATACAAGGCATTGAATAGCAAATACATGGCATTGACGAGCAAATACAAGGCATTGAATAGCAAATACAAGGCATTGAATAGCAAAATACAAGGCATTGAATAGCAAATACAAGGCATTGAATAGCAAATACAAGGCATTGACGAGCAAATACAAGGCATTGACTAGCAAATACAAGGCATAGACGAGCAAATACAAGGCTTTGGCGAGCAAATACAAGGCATTGACTAGCAAATACAAGGCATAGACGAGCAAATACAAGGCATCGACGAGCAAATACAAGGCATTGAAGAGAAAATACAAGGCATCGACGAGCAAATACAAGGCATCGACGAGCAAATACAAGGCATTGACGACCAAATACAAGGCATTGAATAGCAAATACAAGGCATTGAATAGCAAATACAAGGCATTGACGAGCAAATACAAGGCATTGACGAGCAAATACAAGGCATTGACGAGCAAATACAAGGCATTGACTAGCAAATACAAGGCATTGACGAGCAAATACAAGGCATTGACGAGAAAATACAATGCATTGACTAGCAAATACAAGGCATCGACGAGCAAATACAAGGCATTGAAGAGAAAATACAAGGCATCGACGAGCAAATACAAGGCATCGACGAGCAAATACAAGGCATCGACGAGCAAATACAAGGCATTGACGACCAAATACAAGGCATTGAATAGCAAATACAAGGCATTGAATAGCAAATACAAGGCATTGACGAGCAAATACAATGCATTGACGAGCAAATACAAGGCATTGAATAGCAAATACAAGGCATTGAATAGCAAATACAAGGCATTGACGAGCAAATACAATGCATTGACGAGCAAATACAAGGCATTGACGAGCAAATACAAGACATTGACAAGCAAATACAAGGCATTGACGAGCAACTACAGGGCATTGACGAGCAAATACATTACATTGAATAGCAAATACAAGGCATTGAATAGTAAATACAAGGCATTGACGAGCAAATACAAGGCATTGACGAGCAAATACAAGGTATCGACTAGCAAATACAAGGCATTGACTAGCAAATACAAGGAATCGTCGAGCAAATACAAGGCATCGACGAGCAAATACAAGGCATCAACGACCAAATACAAGGCAATGACGTGCAAATACAAGGCATTAACATGCAAATACAAGGCATTGACGAGCAAATACATGGCATTGAATAACAAATACAAGGCATTGAATAGCAAATACAAGGCATTGAATAGCAAATGCAAGGCATTGAATAGCAAATACAAGGCATTGACGAGCAAATACAAGGCATTGACGAGCAAATACAAGACATTGACTAACAAATACAAGGCATAGACGAGCAAATACAAGGCTTTGACGAGCAAATACAAGGCATTGACTAGCAAATACAAGGCATAGACGAGCAAATACAAGGCATCGACGAGCAAATACAAGGCATTGACGAGCAAATACAAGGCATCGACGAGCAAATACAAGGCATTGACGAGCAAATACAAGGCAATGACGACCAAATACAAGGCATTGACGAGCAAATACAAGGCATTGAATAGCAAATACAAGGCATTGAATAGCAAATACAAGGCATTGACGAGCAAATACAATGCATTGACGAGCAAATACAAGGCATTGACGAGCAAATACAAGACATTGACAAGCAAATACAAGGCATTGACGAGCAACTACAGGGCATTGACGAGCAAATACATTACATTGAATAGCAAATACAAGGCATTGAATAGTAAATACAAGGCATTGACGAGCAAATACAAGGCATTGACGAGCAAATACAAGGTATCGACTAGCAAATACAAGGCATTGACTAGCAAATACAAGGCATCGTCGAGCAAATACAAGGCATTGACGAGAAAATACAAGGCATTGACACCATACAAGGCATCGACGAGCAAATACAAGGCATTGAAGAGAGACGAGCAAATACAAGGCATCGACGAGGCAAATACAAGGCATTGACGAGCACATACAAGGCATTGACGAGCAAATACAAGTCATCGACGAGCAAATACAAGGCATTGACGAGCAAATACAAGGCATTGACGAGCAAATACAAGGCATCGACGAGCAAATACAAGGCATTGACGAGCAAATACAAGGCAATGACGACCAAATACAAGGCATTGACGAGCAAATACAAGGCATTGAATAGCAAATACAAGGCATTGAATAGCAAATACAAGGCATTGACGAGCAAATACAAGGCATTGACGAGCAAATACAAGGCATTGACTAGCAAATACAAGGCATCGACGAGCAAATACAAGGCATTGACGAGCAAATACAAGGCATTGACGAGCGAATACAAGTCATCGACGAGCAAATACAAGGCATTGACGAGCAAATACAAGGCATTGACGAGCAAATACAAGGCATCGACGAGCAAATACAAGGCATTGACGAGCAAATACAAGGCAATGACGACCAAATACAAGGCATTGACGAGCAAATACAAGGCATTGAATAGCAAATACATGGCATTGACGAGCAAATACAAGGCATTGAATAGCAAATACAAGGCATTGAATAGCAAATACAAGGCATTGAATAGCAAATACAAGGCATTGAATAGCAAATACAAGGCATTGACGAGCAAATACAAGGCATTGACTTGCAAATACAAGGCATAGACGAGCAAATACAAGGCTTTGGCGAGCAAATACAAGGCATTGACTAGCAAATACAAGGCATAGACGAGCAAATACAAGGCATCGACGAGCAAATACAAGGCATTGAAGAGAAAATACAAGGCATCGACGAGAAAATACAAGGCATTGACACCATACAAGGCATCGACGAGCAAATACAAGGCATTGAAGAGAGACGAGCAAATACAAGGCATCGACGAGCAAATACAAGGCATTGACGAGCACATACAAGGCATTGACGAGCAAATACAAGTCATCGACGAGCAAATACAAGGCATTGACGAGCAAATACAAGGCATTGACGAGCAAATACAAGGCATCGACGAGCAAATACAAGGCATTGACGAGCAAATACAAGGCAATGACGACCAAATACAAGGCATTGACGAGCAAATACAAGGCATTGAATAGCAAATACAAGGCATTGAATAGCAAATACAAGGCATTGACGAGCAAATACAAGGCATTGACGAGCAAATACAAGGCATTGACTAGCAAATACAAGGCATCGACGAGCAAATACAAGGCATTGACGAGCAAATACAAGGCATTGACGAGCAAATACAAGTCATCGACGAGCAAATACAAGGCATTGACGCAAATACAAGGCATTGACGAGCAAATACAAGGCATCGACGAGCAAATACAAGGCATTGACGAGCAAATACAAGGCAATGACGACCAAATACAAGGCATTGACGAGCAAATACAAGGCATTGAATAGCAAATACATGGCATTGACGAGCAAATACAAGGCATTGAATAGCAAATACAAGGCATTGAATAGCAAATACAAGGCATTGAATAGCAAATACAAGGCATTGAATAGCAAATACAAGGCATTGACGAGCAAATACAAGGCATTGACTAGCAAATACAAGGCATAGACGAGCAAATACAAGGCTTTGGCGAGCAAATACAAGGCATTGACTAGCAAATACAAGGCATAGACGAGCAAATACAAGGCATCGACGAGCAAATACAAGGCATTGAAGAGAAAATACAAGGCATCGACGAGCAAATACAAGGCATCGACGAGCAAATACAAGGCATTGACGACCAAATACAAGGCATTGAATAGCAAAATACAAGGCATTGAATAGCAAATACAAGGCATTGACGAGCAAATACAAGGCATTGACGAGCAAATACAAGGCATTGACGAGCAAATACAAGGCATTGACTAGCAAATACAAGGCATTGACGAGCAAATACAAGGCATTGACGAGAAAATACAATGCATTGACTAGCAAATACAAGGCATCGACGAGCAAATACAAGGCATTGAAGAGAAAATACAAGGCATCGACGAGCAAATACAAGGCATCGACGAGCAAATACAAGGCATCGACGAGCAAATACAAGGCATTGACGACCAAATACAAGGCATTGAATAGCAAATACAAGGCATTGAATAGCAAATACAAGGCATTGACGAGCAAATACAATGCATTGACGAGCAAATACAAGGCATTGAATAGCAAATACAAGGCATTGAATAGCAAATACAAGGCATTGACGAGCAAATACAATGCATTGACGAGCAAATACAAGGCATTGACGAGCAAATACAAGACATTGACAAGCAAATACAAGGCATTGACGAGCAACTACAGGGCATTGACGAGCAAATACATTACATTGAATAGCAAATACAAGGCATTGAATAGTAAATACAAGGCATTGACGAGCAAATACAAGGCATTGACGAGCAAATACAAGGTATCGACTAGCAAATACAAGGCATTGACTAGCAAATACAAGGAATCGTCGAGCAAATACAAGGCATCGACGAGCAAATACAAGGCATCAACGACCAAATACAAGGCAATGACGTGCAAATACAAGGCATTAACATGCAAATACAAGGCATTGACGAGCAAATACATGGCATTGAATAACAAATACAAGGCATTGAATAGCAAATACAAGGCATTGAATAGCAAATGCAAGGCATTGAATAGCAAATACAAGGCATTGACGAGCAAATACAAGGCATTGACGAGCAAATACAAGACATTGACTAACAAATACAAGGCATAGACGAGCAAATACAAGGCTTTGACGAGCAAATACAAGGCATTGACTAGCAAATACAAGGCATAGACGAGCAAATACAAGGCATCGACGAGCAAATACAAGGCATTGAAGAGAAAATACAAGGCATCGACGAGCAAATACAAGGCATCGACGAGCAAAATACAAGGCATTGACGACCAAATACAAGGCAATGAATAGCAAATACAAGGCATTGAATAGCAAAATACAAGGCATTGACGAGCAAATACAAGGCATTGACGAGCAAATACAAGGCATTGACGAGCAAATACAAGGCATTGACTAGCAAATACAAGGCATTGACGAGCAAATACAAGGCATTGACGAGAAAATACAAGGCATTGACTAGCAAATACAAGGCATCAACGAGCAAATACAAGGCATTGAAGAGAAAATACAAGGCATCGACGAGCAAATACAAGGCATCGACGAGCAAATACAAGGCATTGACGACCCAATACAAGGCATTGAATAGCAAATACAAGGCACTGAATAGCAAATACAAGGCATTGACGAGCAAATACAATGCATTGACGAGCAAATACAAGGCATTGACGAGCAAATACAAGGCATTGACTAGCAAATACAAGGCATTGACGAGCAAATACAAGGTATTGACGAGAAAATACAAGGCATTGACGAGAAAAATACAAGGCATCGACGAGCAAATACAAGGCATCAACGACCAAATACAAGGCAATGACGTGCAAATACAAGGCATTGACATGCAAATACAAGGCATTGACGACCAAATACAAGGCATTGAATAGCAAATACAAGGCATTGAATAGCAAATACAAGGCATTGACGAGCAAATACAATGCATTGACGAGCAAATACAAGGCATTGACGAGCAAATACAAGGCATTGACTAGCAAATACAAGGCATTGACGAGCAAATACAAGGCATCGACTAGCAAATACAAGGTATTGACGAGAAAATACAAAGCATTGACGAGCATATACAAGGCATCGACGAGCAAATACAAGGCATCAACGACCAAATACAAGGCAATGACGTGCAAATACAAGGCATTAACATGCAAATACAAGGCATTGACGAGCAAATACACGGCATTGAATAACAAATACAAGGCATTGAATAGCAAATACAAGGCATTGAATAGCAAATGCAAGGCATTGAATAGCAAATAGAAGGCATTGACGAGCAAATACAAGGCATTGACGAGCAAATACAAGGCATTGACTAGCAAATACAAGGCATTCGACGAGCAAATACAAGGCATCGACGAGCAAATACAAGGCATTGACGACCAAATACAAGGCATTGAATAGCAAATACAAGGCACTGAATAGCAAATACAAGGCATTGACGAGCAAATACAATGCATTGACGAGCAAATACAAGGCATTGACGAGCAAATACAAGGCATTGACTAGCAAATACAAGGCATTGACGAGCAAATACAAGGTATTGACGAGAAAATACAAGGCATTGACGAGAAAATACAAGGCATCGACGAGCAAATACAAGGCATCAACGACCAAATACAAGGCAATGACGTGCAAATACAAGGCATTGACATGCAAATACAAGGCATTGACGACCAAATACAAGGCATTGAATAGCAAATACAAGGCATTGAATAGCAAATACAAGGCATTGACGAGCAAATACAATGCATTGACGAGCAAATACAAGGCATTGACGAGCAAATACAAGGCATTGACTAGCAAATACAAGGCATTGACGAGCAAATACAAGGCATCGACTAGCAAATACAAGGTATTGACGAGAAAATACAAAGCATTGACGAGAATATACAAGGCATCGACGAGCAAATACAAGGCATCAACGACCAAATACAAGGCAATGACGTGCAAATACAAGGCATTAACATGCAAATACAAGGCATTGACGAGCAAATACATGGCATTGAATAACAAATACAAGGCATTGAATAGCAAATACAAGGCATTGAATAGCAAATGCAAGGCATTGAATAGCAAATAGAAGGCATTGACGAGCAAATACAAGGCATTGACGAGCAAATACAAGGCATTGACTAGCAAATACAAGGCATAGACGAGCAAATACAAGGCTTTGACGAGCAAATACAAGGCATTGACTAGCAAATACAAGGCATAGACGAGCAAATACAAGGCATTGACGAGCAAATACAAGGCATTGACGAGCAAATACAAGGCATTGACGAGCAAATACAAGGCATGGACGAGCAAATACAAGGCATTGACTACCAAATACAAGCATTGAATAGCAAATACAAGGCATTGAATAGCAAATACAAGGCATTGACGAGCAAATACAAGGCATTGACGAGCAAATACAAGGCATTGACGAGCAAATACAAGGCATTGACTAGCAAATACAAGGCATTGACGAGCAAATACAAGGCATTGACGAGAAAATACAAGGCATTGACTAGCAAATACAAGGCATCGACGAGCAAATACAAGGCATTGACGAGCAAATACAAGGCATCGACTAGCAAATACAAGGCATTGACTAGCAAATACAAGGCATCGTCGAGCAAATACAAGGTATTGACGAGAAAATACAAGGCATTGACAAGAAAATACAAGGCATCGACCAGCAAATACAAGGCATCAACGACCAAATACAAGGCAATGACGTGCAAATACAAGGCATTAACATGCAAATACAAGGCATTGACGAGCAAATACAAGGCATTGACGAGCAAATACAAGGCATCGACGAGCAAATACAAGGCATTGACGAGCAAATACAAGGCAATGACGACCAAATACAAGGCATTGACGAGCAAATACAAGGCATTGAATAGCAAATACATGGCATTGACGAGCAAATACAAGGCATTGAATAGCAAATACAAGGCATTGAATAGCAAATACAAGGCATTGAATAGCAAATACAAGGCATTGAATAGCAAATACAAGGCATTGACGAGCAAATACAAGGCATTGACTAGCAAATACAAGGCATAGACGAGCAAATACAAGGCTTTGGCGAGCAAATACAAGGCATTGACTAGCAAATACAAGGCATTGACGAGCAAATACAAGGCATCGACGAGCAAATTCAAGGCATTGAAGAGAAAATACAAGGCATCGACGAGCAAATACAAGGCATCGACGAGCAAATACAAGGCATTGACGACCAAATACAAGGCATTGAATAGCAAATACAAGGCATTGAATAGCAAATACAAGGCATTGACGAGCAAATACAAGGCATTGACGAGCAAATACAAGGCATTGACGAGCAAATACAAGGCATTGACTAGCAAATACAAGGCATTGACGAGCAAATACAAGGCATTGACGAGAAAATACAATGCATTGACTAGCAAATACAAGGCATCGACGAGCAAATACAAGGCATTGAAGAGAAAATACAAGGCATCGACGAGCAAATACAAGGCATCGACGAGCAAATACAAGGCATCGACGAGCAAATACAAGGCATTGACGACCAAATACAAGGCATTGACTAGCAAATACAAGGCATTGAATAGCAAATACAAGGCATTGACGAGCAAATACAATGCATTGACGAGCAAATACAAGGCATTGAATAGCAAATACAAGGCATTGAATAGCAAATACAAGGCATTGACGAGCAAATACAATGCATTGACGAGCAAATACAAGGCATTGACGAGCAAATACAAGACATTGACAAGCAAATACAAGGCATTGACGAGCAACTACAGGGCATTGACGAGCAAATACATTACATTGAATAGCAAATACAAGGCATTGAATAGTAAATACAAGGCATTGACGAGCAAATACAAGGCATTGACGAGCAAATACAAGGTATCGACTAGCAAATACAAGGCATTGACTAGCAAATACAAGGAATCGTCGAGCAAATACAAGGCATCGACGAGCAAATACAAGGCATCAACGACCAAATACAAGGCAATGACGTGCAAATACAAGGCATTAACATGCAAATACAAGGCATTGACGAGCAAATACATGGCATTGAATAACAAATACAAGGCATTGAATAGCAAATACAAGGCATTGAATAGCAAATGCAAGGCATTGAATAGCAAATACAAGGCATTGACGAGCAAATACAAGGCATTGACGAGCAAATACAAGACATTGACTAACAAATACAAGGCATAGACGAGCAAATACAAGGCTTTGACGAGCAAATACAAGGCATTGACTAGCAAATACAAGGCATAGACGAGCAAATACAAGGCATCGACGAGCAAATACAAGGCATTGAAGAGAAAATACAAGGCATCGACGAGCAAATACAAGGCATCGACGAGCAAATACAAGGCATTGACGACCAAATACAAGGCATTGAATAGCAAATACAAGGCATTGAATAGCAAATACAAGGCATTGACGAGCAAATACAAGGCATTGACGAGCAAATACAAGGCATTGACGAGCAAATACAAGGCATTGACTAGCAAATACAAGGCATTGACGAGCAAATACAAGGCATTGACGAGAAAATACAAGGCATTGACTAGCAAATACAAGGCATCAACGAGCAAATACAAGGCATTGAAGAGAAAATACAAGGCATCGACGAGCAAATACAAGGCATCGACGAGCAAATACAAGGCATTGACGACCAAATACAAGGCATTGAATAGCAAATACAAGGCACTGAATAGCAAATACAAGGCATTAACGAGCAAATACAATGCATTGACGAGCAAATACAAGGCATTGACGAGCAAATACAAGGCATTGACTAGCAAATACAAGGCATTGACGAGCAAATACAAGGTATTGACGAGAAAATACAAGGCATTGACGAGAAAATACAAGGCATCGACGAGCAAATACAAGGCATCAACGACCAAATACAAGGCAATGACGTGCAAATACAAGGCATTGACATGCAAATACAAGGCATTGACGACCAAATACAAGGCATTGAATAGCAAATACAAGGCATTGAATAGCAAATACAAGGCATTGACGAGCAAATACAATGCATTGACGAGCAAATACAAGGCATTGACGAGCAAATACAAGCATTGACTAGCAAATACAAGGCATTGACGAGCAAATACAAGGCATCGACTAGCAAATACAAGGTATTGACGAGAAAATACAAAGCATTGACGAGAATATACAAGGCATCGACGAGCAAATACAAGGCATCAACGACCAAATACAAGGCAATGACGTGCAAATACAAGGCATTAACATGCAAATACAAGGCATTGACGAGCAAATACACGGCATTGAATAACAAATACAAGGCATTGAATAGCAAATACAAGGCATTGAATAGCAAATGCAAGGCATTGAATAGCAAATAGAAGGCATTGACGAGCAAATACAAGGCATTGACGAGCAAATACAAGGCATTGACTAGCAAATACAAGGCATCGACGAGCAAATACAAGGCATCGACGAGCAAATACAAGGCATTGACGACCAAATACAAGGCATTGAATAGCAAATACAAGGCACTGAATAGCAAATACAAGGCATTGACGAGCAAATACAATGCATTGACGAGCAAATACAAGGCATTGACGAGCAAATACAAGGCATTGACTAGCAAATACAAGGCATTGACGAGCAAATACAAGGTATTGACGAGAAAATACAAGGCATTGACGAGAAAATACAAGGCATCGACGAGCAAATACAAGGCATCAACGACCAAATACAAGGCAATGACGTGCAAATACAAGGCATTGACATGCAAATACAAGGCATTGACGACCAAATACAAGGCATTGAATAGCAAATACAAGGCATTGAATAGCAAATACAAGGCATTGACGAGCAAATACAATGCATTGACGAGCAAATACAAGGCATTGACGAGCAAATACAAGGCATTGACTAGCAAATACAAGGCATTGACGAGCAAATACAAGGCATCGACTAGCAAATACAAGGTATTGACGAGAAAATACAAAGCATTGACGAGAATATACAAGGCATCGACGAGCAAATACAAGGCATCAACGACCAAATACAAGGCAATGACGTGCAAATACAAGGCATTAACATGCAAATACAAGGCATTGACGAGCAAATACACGGCATTGAATAACAAATACAAGGCATTGAATAGCAAATACAAGGCATTGAATAGCAAATGCAAGGCATTGAATAGCAAATAGAAGGCATTGACGAGCAAATACAAGGCATTGACGAGCAAATACAAGGCATTGACTAGCAAATACAAGGCATAGACGAGCAAATACAAGGCTTTGACGAGCAAATACAAGGCATTGACTAGCAAATACAAGGCATAGACGAGCAAATACAAGGCATTGACGAGCAAATACAAGGCATTGAAGAGAAAATACAAGGCATCGACGAGCAAATACAAGGCATCGACGAGCAAATACAAGGCATTGACGACCAAATACAAGGCATTGAATAGCAAATACAAGGCATTGAATAGCAAATACAAGGCATTGACGAGCAAATACAAGGCATTGACGAGCAAATACAAGGCATTGACGAGCAAATACAAGGCATTGACTAGCAAATACAAGGCATTGACGAGCAAATACAAGGCATTGACGAGAAAATACAAGGCATTGACTAGCAAATACAAGGCATCGACGAGCAAATACAAGGCATTGACGAGCAAATACAAGGCATCGACTAGCAAATACAAGGCATTGACTAGCAAATACAAGGCATCGTCGAGCAAATACAAGGTATTGACGAGAAAATACAAGGCATTGACGAGAAAATACAAGGCATCGACGAGCAAATACAAGGCATCAACGACCAAATACAAGGCAATGACGAGCAAATACAAGGCATTAACATGCAAATACAAGGCATTGACGAGCAAATACAAGGCATTGAATAACAAATACAAGGCATTGAATAGCAAATACAAGGCATTGAATAGCAAATACAAGGCATTGAATAGCAAATACAAGGCATTGACGAGCAAATACAAGGCATTGACGAGCAAATACAAGACATTGACTAGCAAATACAAGGCATCAACGAGCAAATACAAGGCATTGACGAGCAAATACAAGGCATTGACGAGCAAATACAAGGCATTGACGAGCAAATACAAGGCATCGACGAGCAAATACAAGGCATTGACGAGCAAATACAAGGCATTGACGAGCAAATACAAGGCATCGACGAGCAAATACAAGGCATTGACGAGCAAATACAAGGCATTGACGAGCAAATACAAGGCATTGACGAGCAAATACAAGGCATTGACGAGCAAATACAAGGCATTGACGAGCAAATACAAGGCATTGACGAGCAAATACAAGGCATTGACGAGCAAATACAAGGCATTGACGAGCAAATACAAGGCATTGACGAGCAAATACAAGGCATTGACGAGCAAATACAAGGCATTGACGAGCAAATACAAGGCATTGACGAGAAAATACAAGGCATTGACGAGCAAATACAAGGCATCGACGAGCAAATACAAGGCATTGACGAGCAAATACAAGGCATTGACTAGCAAATACAAGGCATTGAATAGCAAATACAAGGCATTGACGAGCAAATACAAGGCATTGACGAGCAAATACAAGGCATTGACGAGCAAATACAAGGCATTGACGAGCAAATACAAGGCATTGACGAGCAAATACAAGGTATTGACGAGCAAATACAAGGCATTGACGAGCAAATACAAGGCATCGACGAGCAAATACAAGGCATCAACGAGCAAATACAAGGCAATGACGAGCAAATACAAGGCATTGACGAGCAAATACAAGGCATTGACGAGCAAATACAAAGCATTGAATAGCAAATACAAGGCATTGAATAGCAAATACAAGGCATTGAATAGCAAATACAAGGCATTGAATAGCAAATACAAGGCATCGACGAGCAAATACAAGGCATCGACGAGCAAATACAAGGCATCGACGAGCAAATACAAGGCATCGACGAGCAAATACAAGGCATTGACGAGCAAATACAAGGCATTGACGAGCAAATACAAGGCATTGACGAGCAAATACAAGGCATTGAAGAGCAAATACAAGGCATCGACGAGCAAATACAAGGCATCAACGAGCAAATACAAGGCATTGACGAGCAAATACAAGGCATTGAATAGCAAATACAAGGCATTGACGAGCAAATACAAGGCATTGACGAGCAAATACAAGGCATTGACGAGCAAATACAAGGCATTGACGAGCAAATACAAGGCATCGACGAGCAAATACAAGGCATTGACGAGCAAATACAAGGCATTGACGAGAAAATACAAGGCATTGACTAGCAAATACAAGGCATCAACGAGCAAATACAAGGCATTGACTAGCAAATACAAGGCATCGACGAGCAAATACAAGGCATTGACGAGCAAATACAATGCATTGACGAGCAAATACAAGGCATTGACGAGCAAATACAAGGCATTGACGAGCAAATACAAGGCATTGACGAGCAAATACAAGCCATTGACGAGCAAATACAAGGCATTGACGAGCAAATACAAGGCATTGACGAGCAAATACAAGGCATTGACGAGCAAATACAAGGCATTGACGAGCAAATACAAGGCATTGACGAGCAAATACAAGGCATCAACGAGCAAATACAAGGCATCAACGAGCAAATACAAGGCATCAACGAGCAAATACAAGGCATTGACAAGAAAATACAAGGCATTGACGAGCAAATACAAGGCATTGAATAACAAATACAAGGCATTGACTAGCAAATACAAGACATTGACGAGCAAATACAAGGCATTGAATAGCAAACACAAGCATCAACGAGCAAATACAAGGCATTGACGAGCAAATACAAGGCATTGACGAGCAAATACAAGGCATTGACGAGCAAATACAAGGCATTGACGAGCAAATACAAGGCATCAACGAGCAAATACAAGGCATTGACGAGCAAATACAAGGCATTGACGAGCAAATACATGGCATTGACGAGCAAATACAAGGCATTGACTAGCAAATACAAGGCATTGACGAGCAAATACAAGGCATTGACGAGCAAATACAAGGCATTGACGAGAAAACACAAGGCATCAACGAGCAAATACAAGGCATCAACGAGCAAATACAAGGCATTGACGACCAAATACAAGGCATTGACGAGCAAATACAAGGCATTGACGAGCAAATACAAGGCATTGACGAGCAAATACAAGGCATCAACGAGCAAATACAAGGCATCAACGAGCAAATACAAGGCATTAACGAGCAAATACAAGGCATCAATAGCAAATACAAGGCATTGACGAGCAAATACAAGGCATCGACGAGCAAATACAAGGCATCGACGAGCAAATACAATGCATTGACGAGCAAATACAAGGCATTGACGAGCAAATACAAGGCATTGACTAGCAAATACAAGGCATTGACGAGCAAATACAAGGCATTGACGAGCAAATACAAGGCATTGACGAGCAAGTACAAGGCATTGACTAGCAAATACAAGGCATCGACGAGCAAATACAGTACAAAGGCATCAACGAGCAAATAATAATAATAATAATAATAATAATGACGTATTGAGGAGCATTATACAATAGTCTCAATGCTCTTACCACATATATATATTCTTTAACGAGTTACTTTTAAAACTAATTACATTGACATTATAAGATAAAGCCTTTAGCCTACGAGGAAATTACCAGATACTGAATTAGCAAGTTACAGCGAATTCAAAATACAGCTGCTTATCTGCCATGCGCAACTATACATGGCATCAACGAGCAAATACAAGGCATCAACGAGCAAATACAAGGCATCAACGAGCAAATACAAGGCATTGACGAGCAAATACAAGGCATCCAGGAGCAAATACAATGCATCGACGAGCAAATACAATGCATTGACGAGAAATACAAGGCATTGACGAGCAAATACAAGGCATCGACGAGCAAATACAAGGCATGAACGAGCTAATACAATGCATTGACGAGCAAGTACAAGGCATTGACGAGCAAATACAAGGTATTGAGGAGCAAATACAAGGCAGTGACTAGCAAATACAAGGCATTGACTAGCAAATACAAGGCATCGACGAGCAAATACAAGGCATCGACTAGCAAATACAATGCATTGACGAGCAAATACAAGGCATTGACGAGCAAATACAAGGCATTGACGAGCAAATACAAGGCATTGACGAGCAAATACAATGCATTGACGAGCACATACAAGGCATTGACGAGCAAATACAATGCATTGACGAGCAAATACAAGGCATTGACGAGCACATACAAGGCATCGACGAGCACATACAATGCATCAACGAGCAAATACAAGGTATCAAGGAGCAAATACTAGGCATCAACGAGCACATAAAAGGCATCAACGAGAACATACAAGCATCAACGAGCAAATACAAGGCATTGACAAGCAAATACAAGGCATTGACGAGAAAATACAAGGCGTCAACGAGCAAATACAAGGCATCAACGAGCAAATACAAGGCATCGACGAGCAAATACAAGGCATCGAGGAGCAAATACAAGGCATCAACGGGCAAATACAAGGCGTCGACGAGCAAATACAAGGCATCGACGAGCAAATACAAGGCCTCGACGAGCAAATACAAGGCATCGACGAGCAAATACAAGTCATTGACTAGCAAATACAAGGCATTGACTAGCAAATAGAAGGCATTGACGAGAAAATACAAGGCATTGACGAGAAAATACAAGGCATCAACGAGCAAATACAAGGCATCAACGAGCAAATACAAGGCTTGAACGAGCAAATAGAAGGCATCAACGAGCAAATACAAGGCATCAACGAGCAAATACAAGGCATCATCGAGCAAATACAAGGCATTGACGAGCACATACAAGGCAGCGACGAGCAAATACAAGGCATCGACGAGCAAATACAAGGCATTGACGAGCAAATACGAGGCATCGACGAGCAAATACAAGGCATTGACGAGGAAATACAAGGCAATGATGAGCAAATACAAGGCATTGACTAGCAAATACAAGGCATCGACGAGCAAATACAAGACATTGACGAGCAAATACAAGGTATTGACGAGCAAATACAATGCATTGACGAGCAAATACAAGGCATTGACAAGCAAATACAATGTATTGACGAGCAAATACAAGGCATTGACTAGCAAATACAAGGCATTGACGAGCAAATACAAGGCATCAACGAGCAAATACAAGGCATCGACCAGCAAATACAAGGCATCGACTAGCAAATACAAGGCATTGACGAGAAAATATAATGCATTGACGAGCAAATACAAGGTATCGACAAGCAAATACAAGGCATTGACGAGCAAATACAAGGCATCGAATAGCAAATACAAGGCATTGACGAGGAAATACAAGGCATTGACGAGCAAATACGTACAAGGCATTGACGAGCAAATACAAGGCATTGACAAGCAAATACAAGGCATTTACGAGCAAATACAAGGCATTGACGAGCAAATACACGGCATTGACGAGCAAATACAAGGCATTGACGAGCAAATAGATTGCCCTCGTACCAGCCCACTGCAGGATGTGTGATTGTTAACACGTTAATGAGCGCATGTGAGAATACGGCGCTTGCAAACGTTACTGAACGCATGTGAGAACACGGCGCTTGCAAACGTTACTGAGCGCATGTGAGAACACGGCGTTTGCAAATGTGACTGAGCGCATGTGAGAACATGGCTCTTTTAAACGCCTGCGAGGCAGGCGTTACGTTTGAGGGCGGCGGCGCCAAGATGTCATACGAAAAAATTATCCAGTCTGACAAGAATTGACATGTATGCGGAATAAAAGTCGTCACCTTTATGATTGGGACGAGCTGGACAGTCGGATTTCATTGTGAAATAAGGACTATTGTGTTCATGCTTTTGAATTTACAGACTACAGTGCGTCGTTTGCGAAACGTTAATGCACCGATTATTTTTCCGATTATTATGCAATAATCGGCCGATTACGGATTATTTTAAATTGGCCGATTAATCGACTTTGTTGATTAATTTCCAATTAATCGTTTCATCTCTACTAAATTCAGTCAATTGCATAGGGAAAAGGGCCCCCTTACATACTTTGCCCCAGTAGTCACAATTCCTTAAAAAATGCACTGGGCAATAAGGAGGTTACAGATTGGATTCCTGTCGGGGATAAAAATATTTCGGGGGTAAAAATATTTTGGAAATGAAAATATTTCGGAAAGAATGTCAGCAAATACTTACTTGATATAATCTATCGTCGTTAGTGAGCTTAGATGTCATATTTCGTAAAAAAGTAAACATTTCCATATGTTCTGTAATCTCTAAGATCTTTGATTCATTCAATCGAAATATGGCTAATACAAACCGGTGTTAGGAATTTGCTGACAATTTTAGAGTAATTGGTGATTGAAGATCAACAGTTATAGGTTAATATTAAGTTCGGTTAGTTATCCGTGATGACAGGTCATCAAACACTTGACCTCATGTTAGCCAATGGGAACGCTAGTAAGAAGGGAGGGTCAATAACATAAAAGTTAGTTGTGATTGAGACTAGGTGTGATGTAGACGCGTATTGCGAGTGAATAAATATATTACAAAACTTTAATACTTTGTGATTTGTGATTTTGTGGAGAACTACAGTTCGACGGAGGGAACATTCTTTACACGTGGCACCTCCGACGGGATAGCTGAATCGTCAGTTTAACAAGCAAAGGCTTAGGAAACGACAATGGAAAGTGTCGCGCTCGAAGCGAAACTAACACAGTTGAGTATTACGGTCAACAGAACGCAATCGGTTCTCCAAACGGGAAAGCCAGAGAAAATCAAGAGACACTTGGAAGCGCTTAGAACGACTCTAAGCGAAGCCGACCATTGTAAACGCGCGCTAGAGTTAACGAAAATTGCTGAGAAAGAAGATCTATCCGTGATCAGCGAGTGGAACGAGGGCATCGAAGCGAAAATAACTGAAGCGGACGAGGTGATAAGTCGACTCCAAAAGTGGTTCGATGACAAAAAGAACGAGGAGAAGATGGTCGCGCAAGAAGACCAGCTCAAGTTCGAAGTGAAATTGCACGAGACGAGATTGAAGCTACAAGAAGAGCTTCAGAATGTTAAGTCAGTGAAGCCGTCAACAACGTCCGCAGTGAAGCTCCCAAAGCTGGTGATATCTACATTCGAGGGATCATGTATGGATTGGCCCAGATTCTGGGGCCAGTTCTCTGAGGCGATCGATAAGAGTGCTATCGCGCCCATCACCAAGTTCACATATCTGTGCGAGCTGCTCGGTCCAAAGGTAAAACGCAACGTCGACACGCTACCATACACGACTGAGGGCTACAACCGAGCGAAGGCCATATTAGAGGACAGATATGGTAAAGAGTCCGAGATCGTCAAATCCTACGTGAATGAGATCATGAATTTGCCTCACATCACAAACGCCAACGCGACGAAGATCGGTGAATTCAGCGAAAAATTGACGTGCTGTGTTCAAGCGTTGCAAACCATGAAGAAACTCGATCAAGTGAACGGGAACGTCTCGATGACCCTGGACAAGCTGACGGGAATAAGGGGAGATCTTGTACGAACTGACCCTGACTGGGAATCCTGGGATTTCGCTAAACTAAGCGAAGCACTGCGCCAGTGGGTGAGACGAAACCCCGTCGTAGACAACAAGGAAAACGAGAAAGAAAGCGAGCAAAACAACCGGAAACGTGATCGCGACCGCAGGTTATTCCATGCTCGAGACAAGGAATACACGCCGAGAGGTTGTGTATACTGCGGAGATGTTGGTCATAAAGCGACGGAGTGTCAAAAGATCATCGACCCAGTCGAGCGAAAGCGAATCCTAGCGAAGAAGGGTTTATGTTTTAATTGCGCCACAAGGACCCATCGCGCGTCGGAATGTTCAAGTAAAAATTCCTGTCAACATTGCAATAAACGTCATCACACCTCGATATGTGAACGATTGCCAGATGACCACGGTAAGAAAGAACAGCTGTTGACAGATGGCAGAAGTGGCGATGGAATTTTCCCAGTGGTGATCGTGGAAGTTGATGGGATAACTTGTCGTGCACTGATAGATTCAGGCGCCGGAAGCTCTTATGCCTCAGCAAAACTCGTCGACATGTTGAAAAAGAAGCCAAGTGAGACGAAAACGCAACGCATAGACATGCTCATGAGTTCTCAAACCGCGAGAATGGAATTGTATGACACAGTAATTGGATCAACCGACGGAAGTTTCCAGATGAACGTTCGTTTAACGAAAGTAAACAAAGGAGAACTGTTGTCGATTGAAAACCCGATATATAAGCGACTGATAAAAGAGTACCGACACCTCAAAGGAATCGAGATTACCGACCAGGATTTGAAGCCACAACTCCCCATACACGTCGTGCTAGGAAGTGGAGAGTATGCCCGCATCAAGACCGAAACGAAGCCTCTAGGTGGAGATCCTGTCGCGGAGAAAACTAAGCTAGGATGGTTTATTATCAGTCCTGGAGCTGAGTTTGACAAGTCTGCAATGTTACTCACGCAAACGTCCCAGAATGATTATGAAGATCTATGTCGACTAGACGTTCTCGGGCTCGCTGACGCACCGGAGAATGACCAGGCAATTGTGCGCCAAGAGTTCAACGAGCAACTCCGTAGAAGCCCAGCTGGATGGTACGAAACCGGGTTGCCATGGAAGGGCAACCACCCGACGTTGCCGACCAACGAACTGGCCAGTCGAAGAAGGCTCGAGCAGTTGGTGAAAAAGCTACGTCGCAACGAAAATTACGAAAACTACGATAATATCATCCAAGAGCAGCTACAGCAAGGAGTGATTGAACCAGCCCCCAAAGTATCCAGCGGGAGAGAATACTATATACCACATAAGGGAGTCATCAAACAAGAAGCTGAAACCACGAAACTCCGTATAGTGTACGATGCCTCCGCGAGAGAGTCCAACGCCCAACCGTCCTTGAATGACTGCCTCCATCCAGGTCCTCCGATGCAGAACTTGCTTTGGAACATCCTTGTGAGAGCCAGGTTCTACCCAGTACTCCTTACTGGCGACCTTCGCAAGGCTTTCTTACAAGTTAGGATAAAGGAGGAAGAGAGAGACGCCTTGAGGTTCCATTGGAGAGGGCCTGCAAGCGACAAGATCGAAGTATACCGCTTCACAAGAGCTCTGTTTGGACTTACATCCTCGCCTTTCCTCCTTGGTGGTGTAATCAGCCAACACCTGAAGACTTGGGAACAACGGTCTCCAGACGTGGTCAACGAGTTGCGCAACGGACTGTACGTCGATGACTTGATGATAGGAGGAGCGACTACAGAGGAAGTAGAAGCGAAGAAGATAACGGCTATCAAAGTTTTTGAAGACGCAACCTTCAGTCTTCATAAATGGCATTCCAACATGGAGGAACTTGAAAGAAACGAAGAGCCACAGAATGAAGAGTTAACCTTCGCAAAGGAACAGTTAGGATCAAGCCCGCCTGACACCAAACTGCTTGGTCATGTGTGGGACAAAGATCAAGACACCTTAAGCGTCACACTCGTGCACAACAATACCGTTCCTACCAAAAGAGGTGTCTTGTCTCGTCTGGCGAAGATTTACGACCCCTTGGGGCTGGCGTCTCCAACAACACTACTTGGGAAACTGCTGTTTCGGGAAATCTGTGAAACGAACCTCGCATGGGACGCTCAGTTACCACATCCTTTGAGGAAACGGTGGGAGGATTGGTGCGGCCGACTACCAGAACGTTTCAGTGTCCCACGTACGATAACACCACATCGAGAGCCAGTTTCACAGATCACACTCCACGCATTTGGAGATGCAAGCACCCAAGGTGTCGTCGCAGTAGTGTATGCTGTCGTTCAGCAGGTCCAAGGTACAACTCAAGGGCTGGTATGTGCAAAGTCTCGTCTCGCAAAACGAAACCTCACAATTCCTCGACTGGAGTTAGTTGGAGGACACATGGCTATAAACCTCGCAACCAACGTCCGAACGGCTCTCAGCGCTCACCCAATAGCAACCGTGCATTGCTGGCTTGATTCCACTGTGGCACTATACTGGATAAAGGGCCAAGGGGAGTATCGGCAATTCGTATCCAACCGGGTGCATAAGATCCAGCAACATGATGATGTCAAGTGGCACCATGTACCAACAGCCGAGAACCCCGCGGATTTGGGAAGTCGCGGAGGAGTGGTTACAGAGCAAGAGCTATGGAAGAAAGGACCACAATGGTTGAGCGACCCATCCAAGTGGCCACCGGATATTACCCTAGAAGCCAGCCCAGAATCCAGTACAGAATGTAAAGTGATCCGGAGAATCCTTGCCACAGCAATTCGAGCTTGCGACGACTTCGACCAACTACTGGACGCCCACCAGTTACGCAAGGTGCTTAGAATTGGAGCGTGGATGAAGAGATTCATCCGAAATTGCCAAAATCCACCGGAAAATCGAAAGAAAGGGGTACTCGAGACAACCGAAATCGAGCAAGAGAATACATGGTGGATAAAGCGGGTACAACTCGACGCTCTCACCAGCGACCACTTCGAGGAAGACAAGATACAGCTGAACCTACAGCCGAATGACGAGGAAATTCTCGAGTGTAGAGGCAGGATCGAGGGAGAGTACCCAACCTACCTATCAGAGACCCACCCATACACCCACAAGCTGGTTCAGGAAGCCCATCTCTCTACACTACATGGTGGAGTCGCGATGACCATGGCGAAAGTCCGAGAGACATACTGGGTGCCGAGGTTGCGCCGTCTCGTGAAAAGGATCAGAGGAAATTGCTGGGGGTGCAAGAGATTCCGAATCCAAGCTTACAAATCACCACCCCGTGGTAACCTAGCGATTACAAGGACGCAAGGATCTACGCCATTCCAAGTCCTGGGTGTGGACTTCGCGGGACCAATCCGCTACAAGAAGGGAAAGATCGAAGCCAAGGCCTACCTGGCGTTATATGGTTGCAGCCTGACTAGAGCAGTACACCTGGAGCTGCTGAGGTCATTAGAAGCTACCGAATTTATCGCGAGTCTGAAACGGTTCATCGCGCGTAGAGGCAGACCAGAATTGATTTACTCAGATAACGGTTCAACATTTAAAGCCACGCAGAAATGGCTACAACAAATACAGAAGGACGAGCAGTTGAATTCGTTCCTCGCTGATCGTTCCATCAAGTGGAGATTCAATCTCAGCCGAGCGCCATGGTGGGGCGGTCAGTTTGAGCGCCTCATAGGCCTCTTCAAAGGAGCCTTTTACAAGTCCATCGGAAATGGAAGCCTGAGATGGGAAGAATTGGAGGAAGTCGTTCTTGACATTGAAACAGCTCTCAACAATCGCCCATTGGGGTACTTGGAGGACGACGTCCAACTTTCTGGACTAACTCCTAATTCGATGTTGCACATTAACTTTTGCCATCTACCTGAGTTGAAAGCCCACCATCTAGAAGAGAAGGACCTCCGAAAACAAGTGCAAGCAAGTCATGTGGAGTCGTTGGAGTCGTGAATACGTGAGAAGTCTTCGAGAACAACACCGTCGACCAGGAGGAGAACAATGCCCTTATCCAAGTGTTGGAGATGCTGTAATCGTACAAGATGAACAGAAGCAGTGGCGAAGCTTGCGGTCATGCTAGTCATGCTCAGCATGACTAAAAATTTGCATAAAAAAAAAGAAGTTTTGTTTGCTTTTATTTACTTTATTTGAAATCTCTCCTTAGAACTTTGAAGTCGTGTGCATTTCGAAGAGAACAAGCAATAATAGTTCACGCATATTACGCGGATTGGCCCCGCCCAAGTCATGCTCTTTGCGAATAGCATGACCAGCTATATGAACAGTCATGCTTATTCTCGAAATATGATTGGTTGACGGCACTTGACGCATGCTCAGTTTGCCTATTTTAGACAAGCTGGTCATGCTATTTTGGATGAGCATGACCATAGCCTGATAGCCCAAAATATTAGCTTTCCGCCTTAGCAACTATGGCCTGACTGCACAGTGCGTCTGTTTAAGGAGATCCTTGATTTATCATGGCATGAACGAGCTCTGATTTTGTCCAAACAGTCCTTGTTTGTGAACTGCTTAGAAAACCGTTTTCAGTTCGAAACATCAACGAGAAAAATCTTCTTGTTGGACAGCGACCAATGCCGGTTCTTGACCATTCGTCTTTCTTTCGTTTTATTGGCAATGAATCGCAGTTGAAAATGTTTACCGAGAATTGTAAACCGGCAAACCATTGCAAAGATTCTCTCCAAGATGACTAGATGACAGAAGCACGGATGAGAGATCAATCATGAAGACGGAATGGACAGCCCCGAAGGGCGAAGGACAGGAAAATATTATTATGCTGTGTTGACATTTATCCGTGAGACTCCGTAATATTAATTATTATGAAACGTTGTTTTTGTCTGATTTAAATAAATTCTATATCGAAATGATCACTTGAATCTGGCGAATCGAACGCTGTACGTTTCGTCTACTTAAAATATGAATATCAGATGTTATATGAGAAAATGCGTAAGCGAGTAAAGTAAACCTCGTCTTTAAATTAAAATCAAAGGACATGGCTTCAAGATCTATTCGACGTTTACCCGGTGGCCGGTGATTCAATGCTTTTATGTCCATTAAAGCGATATAATTTCGTAAAAGATATGTTTCGTATACCTTGCCGTTGATTTTTATAAACGTTTTGTCACACGAAGACCTTCAATCGAACAGATATTAGAAAAAATAGCATTGCCGTGTTTACTGTTTACATTAAAATTTGCGTGTCAGGCGTTATGCATTGGGAGGACTGAGGGCGGGCTAGCCTGCGTGCGACGGCTGATTTTTGTAGGCATGCTGATGCGCTCTGATATAAAGCGAAACAGTCCAAAATATGAAATTTTATAAACCTTTGAGCTGAAAAATCACCGCTCAGAATGCAGGAAATGCCATTTACGGGAATCTATATTTTAAAATTTTCCGGGGGGGCATGCCCCCGGACCCCTCTAGAAAGCCTCGCGCCTTCGGCGCTCGGATTATTAGTTATAGCATGACCTCCCATTTGGGACCAGCTTCGCCACTGAACAGAAGAATCGAAATCGTTGGAAATTGGCTATTGTGACGGACCTGATCAAGGGGAGAGATGGCATTACAAGAGGTGCTAAGCTGAAGACAGCCAACGGAAACCTCGAGAGAGCTATACAACAGCTCTATCCGATGGAGCTGTCGTGTGATAGAGAGCAGTCGCCCGAGCTAGATCCGACCATACCGGCATTCCAACCGAGACCGAGAAGAGATGCAGCAGCAGCAGCTACTCTACGAATCCACCAGACAGCAGATGGAGATCAGGATGAAGAATGAGTGAACAATCTGATTTAAATATTATATAATTGAACTACTAGTTTGTTATACGTATTAGCAATAAGACAACTAACAGAAATTATTGCATGTATATCTCCTTCAGAATATACATGGGGGAGTGTGTTAGGAATTTGCTGACAATTTTAGAGTAATTGGTGATTGAAGATCAACAGTTATAGGTTAATATTAAGTTCGGTTAGTTATCCGTGATGACAGGTCATCAAACACTTGACCTCATGTTAGCCAATGGGAACGCTAGTAAGAAGGGAGGGTCAATAACATAAAAGTTAGTTGTGATTGAGACTAGGTGTGATGTAGACGCGTATTGCGAGTGAATAAATATATTACAAAACTTTAATACTTTGTGATTTGTGATTTTGTGGAGAACTACAGTTCGACGGAGGGAACATTCTTTACACCGGAACAGGATCTAAGAAATACACGAGAGCAGAGAGTTATTAAAAGTTTATACACATTACGTATAAGCATCTACGAGCAGAAAACTCTGTTGGCTAAAACTGAAGTCAGACACAAATATGTTTGGGTACGATTTAGTTCTAATTTTTGGATAAAAAATTCAATCTATAAAAACGTTTCGAGTGAAGGTCCTTGTCAGAGACGATTTAAGAAGCAAGACGATTTAAGCCCTAAAACAAAGATAAGGTAAGGATGAAAAATAAATTGAATTATGGTATTTTTCCCGAAATTAAAATTTAATGCCGAAAAATTGAATTCAAAATTTTAAATTAAAATAATACTACAAAACAGAAAAAAGTTAAGGTCATACCAACCTGGCAATAGCCAATATCTGGATTATGCCAACTGTAAGCTAATAAGACACGGCGTAACTGATCAATCTATACATAAAAGCATATCAACAAAGGGGATAGTTACATCACAAGAAAACTCTCGTAGTTGCGCACGTTCCGGATCATTTCACTTTACAATTAGGTGAAAAATATTCTCTCAATAAGGCTTTTAAGAATCTAACTAATTAGCATCATTAATTCATCAATAGCATGAATATATGCGGACAGAATGTTGTATTAGGCGACTCTGAAAAGTCTGAACAACCCCTCATCCAATTAGAGTAAACGACAATGTCGATCTAGGTAGCGTTCGCGTTCGATCTAAACAATTTTGATTTTACATTATACATTATATTATACAGCTCGCGCACAAAATTCTAACTGAGCTGTAGATATAAGTTCATTCAGAATCATCCCTTCTACCTTTTTGCGGCAGCACATATACGCATTCAGCGGACCTATTATCCATTCTGATGTAATCAGTAATGTGCTGTTAATAAACAAATGAGGCTTACGCATGATATCAATATAATTATCTAGACTGAGGTCAATGTTATCTTCCGAAGGCTGAGGCGGATAACATTGACCGAGGTCTGAATAATTCTTGATATCATGTGTAAGCCGAATACAATAATTGTTTTATTATACATGTCGTCACTGTTGTCTTCTCGTTGTCGTCACTGTTGTCTTCATCGTTGTCGTCACTGTTGTCTTCATCGTTGTCGTCACTGTTGTCTTCATCGTTATCGTCACCGTTGTCTTCATCGTCACTGTTGTCTTCATATCGTTGTCGTCACTGTTGTCTTCATCGTTATCGTCACTGTTGTCTTCATCGTTGTCGTCACTGTTGTCTTCATCGTCACTGTTGTCTTCATCGTCACTGTTGTCTTCATATCGTTATCGTCACTGTCGTCTTCATATCGTTATCGTCACTGTTGTCTTCATCGTTATCGTCACTGTTGTCTTCATCGTTGTCGTCACTGTTGTCTTCATCGTTGTCGTCACTGTTGTCTTCATCGTTGTCGTCACTGTTGTCTTCATCGTCGCTGTTGTCTTCATCGTCACTGTTGTCTTCATATCGTTATCGTCACTGTAGTCTTCATCGTCACTGTTGTCTTCATATCGTTGTCGTCACTGTTGTCTTCATCGTTGTCGTCACTGTTGTCTTCATATCGTTGTCGTCACTGTTGTCTTCATCGTTGTCGTCACTGTTGTCTTCATATCGTTGTCGTCACTGTTTTCTTCATCGTCACTGTTGTCTTCGTCGTCACTGTTGTCTTCATATCGTTGTCGTCACTGTTGTCTTCATCGTTATCGTCACTGTTGTCTTCATCGTTATCGTCACTGTTGTCTTCGTCGTTATCGTCACTGTTGTCTTCATCGTTATCGTCACTGTTGTCTTCGTCGTTATCGTCACTGTTGTCTTCATCGTTGTCGTCACTGTTGTCTTCATCATTGTCGTCACTGTTGTCTTCATCGTCACTCTTGTCTTCATCGTTGTCGTCACTGTTGTCATCATCGTTGTCGTCACTGTTGTCTTCATATCGTTGTCGTCACTGCTGTCTTCATCGTTGTCGTCACTGTTGTCTTCATATAGTTGTCGTCACTGTTGTCTTCATATCGTTGTCGTCACTGCTGTCTTCATCGTTAAGTTGTCGTCACTGTTGTCTTCATATCGTTGTCGTCACTGTTGTCTTCATCGTTGTCGTCACTGTTGTCTTCATATCGTTGTCGTCACTGTTGTCTTCATCGTTGTCGTCACTGTTGTCTTCATCGTTGTCGTCACTGTTGTCTTCATATCGTTATCGTCACTGTTGTCTTCATCGTTGTCGTCACTGTTGTCTTCATCGTTGTCGTCACTGTTGTCTTCATCATTGTCGTCACTGTTGTCTTCATCGTTGTCGTCACTGTTGTCTTCATCGTTGTCGTCACTGTTGTCTTCATATCGTTGTCGTCACTGCTGTCTTCATCGTTGAAGTCACTGTTGTCTTCATATCGTTGTCGTCACTGTTGTCTTCATCGTTGTCGTCACTGTTGTCTTCACATATCGTTATCATCACTGTTGTCTTCATCGTTGTCGTCACTGTTGTCTTCATCGTTGTCGTCACTGTTGTCTTCATATCGTTGTCGTCACTCTTGTCTTCATCGTTGTTGTCGTCATAGTCACTGTTGTCTTCATCGTCACTGTTGTCTTCATCGTTGTCGTCACTGTTGTCTTCATCGTTGTCGTCACTGTTGTCTTCATATCGTTGTCGTCACTGCTGTCTTCATCGTTGAAGTCACTGTTGTCTTCATATCGTTGTCGTCACTGTTGTCTTCATCGTTGTCGTCACTGTTGTCTTCACATCGTTGTCTTCATATCGTTGTCGTCACTGTTGTAGTCACTGTTGTCTTCATATCGTTATCGTCACTGTTGTCTTCATCGTTGTCGTCACTGTTGTCTTCATATCGTTGTCGTCACTGTTGTCTTCATCGTTGTCGTCACTGTTGTCTTCATATCGTTGTCGTCACTGTTGTCTTCATCGTCACTGTTGTCTTCATCGTCACTGTTGTCATCATATCGTTGTCGTCACTGTTGTCTTCATCGTTATCGTCACTGTTGTCTTCATCGTTATCGTCACTGTTGTCTTCGTCGTTATCGTCTGTTGTCTTCATCGTTATCGTTCTTGTCTTCGTCGTTATCGTTTTTTCATTGTCTTGTCATTGTCGTCACTGTTGTCTTGTCATTCTTGTCTTCATCGTTGTCGTCACTGTTGTCTTCATCGTTATCGTCACTGTTGTCTTCATATCGTTGTCGTCACTGTTGTCTTCATCGTTGTCGTCACTGTTGTCTTCATATCGTTGTCGTCACTGTTGTCTTCATATCGTTGTCGTCACTGTTGTCTTCATCGTTGTCGTCACTGTTGTCTTCATCGTTGTCGTCACTGTTGTCTTCATCGTTGTCGTCACTGTTGTCTTCATCGTTGTCGTCACTGTTGTCTTCATCGTTGTCGTCACTGTTGTCTTCATATCGTTGTCGTCACTGTTGTCTTCATCGTTGTCGTCACTGTTGTCTTCATCGTTGTCGTCACTGTTGTCTTCATCGTTATCGTCACTGTTGTCTTCATCGTTGTCGTCACTGTTGTCTTCATCGTTGTCGTCACTGTTGTCTTCATCGTTGTCGTCACTGTTGTCTTCATCGTTGTCGTCACTGTTGTCTTCATATCGTTGTCGTCACTGCTGTCTTCATCGTTGTCGTCACTGTTGTCTTCATATCGTTGTCGTCACTGTTGTCTTCATATCGTTGTTGTCACTGCTGTCTTCATCGTTGTCGTCACTGTTGTCTTCATATCGTTATCGTCACTGTTGTCTTCATCGTTGTCGTCACTGTTGTCTTCATCGTTGTCGTCACTGTTGTCTTCATATCGTTGTCGTCACTGCTGTCTTCATCGTTGTCGTCACTGTTGTCTTCATATCGTTGTCGTCACTGTTGTCTTCATCGTTGTCGTCACTGTTGTCCTTCATATCGTTGTCGTCACTGTTGTCTTCATATCGTTGTCGTCACTGTTGTCTTCATCGTTGTCGTCACTGTTGTCTTCATATCGTTGTCGTCACTGCTGTCTTCATCGTTGTCGTCACTGTTGTCTTCATATCGTTATCGTCACTGTTGTCTTCATCGTTGTCGTCACTGTTGTCTTCATCGTTGTCGTCACTGTTGTCTTCATATCGTTGTCGTCACTGCTGTCTTCATCGTTGTCGTCACTGTTGTCTTCATATCGTTGTCGTCACTGTTGTCTTCATCGTTGTCGTCACTGTTGCCTTCATATCGTTGTCGTCACTGTTGTCTTCATCGTTGTCGTCACTGTTGTCTTCATCGTTGTCGTCACTGTTGTCTTCATATCGTTGTCGTCACTGCTGTCTTCATCGTTGTCGTCACTGTTGTCTTCGTATCGTTGTCGTCACTGTTGTCTTCATCGTTGTCGTCACAGTTGTCTTCATCGTTGTCGTCACTGTTGTCTTCATATCGTTGTCGTCACTGTCGTCTTCATCGTCACTGTTGTCTTCATATCGTTGTCGTCACTGTTGTCTTCATCGTCACTGATGTCTTCATCGTTATCGTCACTGTCGTTTTCATGGTCATTGTTGTCTTCATCGTTGTCGTCACTGTTGTCTTCATCGTGACTGTTGTCTTCATCGTCACTGTTGTCTTCGTCAACAGAGGCAAATCTACTGCACGCCATTTTGTTATTTTGTAATTTTAGCGCGCTTAAAAAAGTCCCTAGATCGGACATAACATTAGGTCCGAACTGGGGACTTATTTACCTCACATTATCATTCAATTGATTTTTCTCTTGATTATGATTGGCTACGTCAGCTGCAAATAACTGCGTACAAATAACGAGCTGCACATGCGCATTACTGAGCAACGTTGCTCTGCTGCAAATAATATTCTGCTCATGCGCGTTAATGCTATCAACAACTGTAAACATGGCTCGTTTTGCCGAGATGTCGCAAAACGACTTGTCGTGTTTACTAGAAAAAAAATGCAACTAATAAAATAAAAGGCAACTAAAATGGCCCTCAATGTATTTCGCCAACACATAAATAAAAGAAAATTCGAAGAAGATAAGCTAGTGTTATCGAAAATCAAGCTTGCAGCTGTTTTAAGAAAGTTCTACGCGAGACCTTTACACCAAAAGCTTCATTGGTTGGGATTCCTGTGCTTTCAAGCTAAACTATTTATTGATAAAATAACTTATTTATTTATTACTTATTGCTGCCTCTCAAGGCAGCACACTAATCTTGCAACTTCAACTCATGCCCAGATCTCGTCCGCGAACTATGTAGAGGCGACGTGAATCTCGATTTTTAAAAACTTGGATTTTTGTTCGAAATTCCGGGGCGTCACGGTGGGGGACCACGAAACACGATGGCATTTTCACTACACGTGGTGGTGGTCTTTGTCGAGGAGCTGAGAGACGCGTACGTATACCGGAGAAAATTTACGCTAAGACAATCAGTTTCTCATTTATTTTCCATCATGTCTCTAGTGGCTTGTGGAAGTATTCATCAAGGCCATGAAAGTTTTAGTCGCCAGTCTCGAGGAAAGCAATGCTCTTTTATGTGTTTATCAGCGCTTTTAAAAGCACAGACCATTCCAGTGTTCGAGTGGACAATAGACAGCCTTTTAACTCAAGGAGACACTATGTATCTCAATGCTTTTGAGAACGATGACATCGCACACGAGCGATTTTTATCCCTCAACCATTTACCATATGTTGTTCGTTTGCCAGAATATCAGTCAAAATCAAACAGTTTCCATGCCTATTAAAACTAATAAATTATAACTCAACATAAACATCTCAGTTTTCCAGAATTGGCCTAGTTTTTCCTTTCAGGCAGCACTTCTTTATGACAATAACTAGAAATACGTGTACGCAACAACCCCTCGCCCGCCGTAATAGCGTAGTCCTTAGTTATTTTACTTAAAAATCGATAACCCATTGATTTGCCTATCTCTGAGAGCCTTTAAACTATCAAGCTTGTGTTGTTCTGAATTTCATTGTTTCATAATTAGAAATCAAACTAAATAACTAAATAACACAAAGTGTTTACTTTTTTGGGTGCAATTATATCAACCTGCAATGATTAAGATTTGTTTGATATGTAAAGGCCGGATCCTCACTGTGATGTCACACTCTATAATAACTTACTGAAAATGTCAATCAAAGCACTCAAAACTCAAAAAGTGTACAAAAAGTATCTCACTACTGACAATTAATCATTTTGAGGCTGCTACATAACGTGTCTAGCAGGTTTTGCTATATATAATACAGGGCATCATTTTTCACATTATTATAAATTCTAGTTAATATTTGTTACTATTACTAAGTTGCAACATTATTTGTTACTATTATTATTAAGCAAAAACTTGAGTAAAAAAGTGCCAACAGTTTGCCTGTTATGCATTTTGAAACATTTTTCTATACCGTTTATAATCTCTCCCACTCAAAACCCCTTTGGAAGTAAGTTGTATAATCCCAGGGCATATAAACAGATTCTACAACGGCATATATCTTCTTCTGTTCAGGTTTATAAACATTATATACCGCACCTTCAAAAAAAACTCTAAACACATTTGCTTAGTTTTTAATGTATCGGGACCCTGGCTCCTTTATCAAAATGACACATTAGTTACAAAAGTGAAACCCTATTTATAACAGATTACAAGATGATGATATTCAAAAAAAGTCTCTCAGGTTCAGTTCCATGGGAATAAAGCTGTTTAATTTATATGTCCAGAATCATATTTTATTGCCCCAATTTAAAAAAATGCACATATAAATGCTCTTGTGGTGCATGCCCAATTAGTGTGTTGCCAGATTTGTTGATGAAGGTAATACTTTTAGTTCGAGTGATCACACATATTATATTAATTTTACATTTGATTGTTTGTTTGTAAGAAATGTAATAAAATCTATGTTAATAAAATCTACTTTATATATCCTTCAGAAAGCACTTCAACAAGAGTAGCTTAAATATATATAAAACCGGCATTGCATATGCAGTTCTATTCCAAGGACAAAGTGTTTCCCCACAAACAATAAGTGGAGGCCAGGCCAGGCATAACATGTGTAGGTCTATAAAACTGTACAATGCATGTTTACACTACTCAAATGTACAAATGCATTTATGCCCATACAAAAATTAAAAGCACAACATTGTCATTGATGCAATGCATTACAGTAAATTATATCACATTATCACCACATTGATCAAGGGTGCACTTCACCTGCTTGTTGGTTGAGCTGACACATCCATGCAATATATCTAGCATTATAAAATAATCGGAAGTAAATGAGCGAATTGAGATAAAAAACCGTGTCATTATAAGTCAATATTAAAGCATAGCTAAGCTGACGTGTTCCTCGCGTAGATTTTGTCGTTTTCGACGTAGTGTAAAACACAAAAGGAAGTCAAAGAATACCTGGATACAAGACTAATCAAGGTACTGACACAAGAGAATGTTTTAACTGCAACGTTGAATACATTTTCATCGCTAAAATCGCTAACATGTTTCCTAGCAACGCACATAGCAACGCCGCTTATAACAGTTAAATCTGCATTTTTCATGGCATGTAGTAAAACACTGACTACCGGAATACCGGAACACCGGAATACCGGAACACCGGAACACCGGAATACCGGAATAGCTAAACCAAATTCAAAATGGCGGCTTTATATTTTCAATAACGTATTTAACAGTATTATTAAAAGAATAAATTTATTATCATAATGTATCATAAGAACAATATATTTAAGCTGCGGTTCTGGGTCGTTTTCAAGGATTCGCCCGAGGTATAGAAGTCTTTAGAAAACACAAATCTAACAGTCTAAAAATTGTCATGGACTATGGAGGGTAACATTTATTTCTGTTACGTTATTTCTGGGGGGCTTGCCTTGGGGGCATCCTCAGGGGAAAAAAACAAGTTTAATTGTTTCAAAACACATTTCCTAATATAATACATTCTACTTCAAATAAAAGGAAAAACTAACATAGGATAGATTAACGGTAAAGGAATTGTTAGATAATTTTTAAAATAAAAAATTCTCAGACAGCATTTCCGGCATTCTGACAACACTTTTTAGAAATAAATTTACATTATGTAATGCTTCAATGACTCAAAATTGTGCGTTCGTTACTCAGTAAAAGGAACTTCTAAGTTTTGCTGAGGGGCAGAAATGAATATGGGAATAAAAATTAAATTTGTTTTTGTTTCTCGAAATTTTTCGGATCATTTCGAACATAGACATCATGAAAATCACCACATTGAAATTATTTTGACCAATGTCATTTTGAAAATAATTCCTTGGCCAAGCTGCAAGAAACACAAGGATAAGGAATTTTGCATTACTAATTACTAAGTTATATGATATAATTTAAAAAAATAATGATTCAGAATTAAAGGGATATGGCCATAAAAAGTAAGTTTGTTTCATTTGAAAGAAAACTCGTAAAATGGCACAGAAAGACCTTTTACAACTTTTTCGTGTTGTTCTGGTTTTCCAACTATTTTGACGAAAGACAACGCCCAGTCGCCGTCTTGTTTTAAGTTAATATTTGACTAAATTAACGGAGTGGTTGGTGATGTCACGACACAAGTACGGTATCCAACACTTTGCAATAAAACCATTTTCACAATGCTATGATTTGTCTTTGAGCTAATATTTACATAAGCTATTTTGATAGTCTTTGAAATATTCACTCGGGCATGTTTTATCCAAATTGCACTCGAAACCATACTATTACCTATACTTATTAAATGCGTTTAGATACAGATTTAACAGGTCATTTTTAGCAGGACAGTGCTGAAGTTTGTTTGAAACTTTTGTAAATTGTTTCATTTTACCAACACCCCTGAGTTTATTTTATAGCGTTGTGCTGCCACGCGAAGCGTGGCAGCACAACGCTATAAAATAAACTCAGGGTGTGTTGGTAAAATGAAACAATTTACAAAAGTTTCAAACAAACTTCAGCACTGTCCTGCTAAAAATGACCTGTTAAATCTGTATCTAAACGCATTTAATAAGTATAGGTAATAGTATGGTTTCGAGTGCAATTTGGATAAAACATGCCCGAGTGAATATTTCAAAGACTATCAAAATTGCACGAGCCAGAAGAACCAAGTGCTATTTGAGTCCAAATTGCACGAGAAACCATGCTATTATTTATTAATAATATACAAGAATATATTTCTCCACTGTCACTTTTTATAGTTTTAACTTACGATCTTCAGTGACTTTTTCACTGCTGTTTGGGATTAATTGCATACCAACCACAGTGGAGAAATATTTTCTTGTCTATTATTATTACTACTGCAACTCCGTATGGTTTGGACAACCGTCCAAACAAGTGGAATTATAACTGTATTAGCAGTTGCAGTTCTAACGTTCACGGACTGCATGACAAAAAAACGACCCCAAAAAACATAATATTAATGAACTGTGCTATTGTTTTTCAAAAATAGAAATATGCCATGCAGTTATGTTACTGTATGCCTAACTCCCGTGAAATGTCAGTCCAAACTCGTTTCCAATGAAGGCCTTGTGAGTGGCGGATAAAAATAGGCCATCAGGAATAACCAGGAAATTGGACGTGAAGGATTGGTCCTCTGCTTTCACACACGCCAATCTAAGGTGGTAATGAGCATCTGTTGGTCGTGTCGGGGTGCAAACCTGGCCTGTGTTGTCCTTATAAGGCCGTCTCTCTTTGCGAGCGATGCAATGGTCAAAGGGAGGCGGTGGAATGCCTCCATTTGAGCTTTTGATGGACCCTCTGCAGCCCTGGCATACCTTGATACGATTGTTCACTTTTTTGACAAAGAAAGGGTTTGTATTTGCCTGCACTGGTGAACTGTACACACGCTTTCTCCTCTCTTCGACAGCAAGTTTGGGAGTTGATCGTCTTGTGGCCGGAACTCCACCTTTCCGTCCTGGATTTTTAGGCATATCTGTGTGAACTACCGTAGTAAGGTTTGTAGCTTTACCAGATCGCTTGCTTTTGAACCATGATAAAAACTGGACGAGGTCGTCGTTAGACTTTGCAGCTGCGACGGTGTGGGAACATATTCTAATTCCGTTCCAATGCGGACAGTTTTTCTCGCATTTGTACTCGCCAGTGGCTTTGCCTTTGCCTTTGGTAACCAGATGAGGGCGATCTTTAACGCTGCGACTTGCCACCATTCGAGAACTAGGGTGACAACCAGGCGCTACTACCATTTGTCCAGGCGTGGTGACAAGCTCAATTGCCTTGAACCATATCCCTTTAATGGTTTCCTCGGACTTCCCTGCTAGATATCCCTGAAATTCAGCAAAGGTCATGCCCATTCTTACATCAGCACTGATTTCCCTGCATCGGATATCTCTAGTTGTATCCAATATTTCCGGTTCTAATTGTTCGTTAGTAATTGGTTCATTCGGTGTCTCGCTAGAATCACTCTCGAATGTCACATCATTTAGAGCTGCTGACGCCAACAGGTCCAATGGAGAGAAAAGATCTTGTCTTGAACTTGTCTCTTCAAAACAACCAGGTGAATCCATTCCGGAGGGTGCAGTTTCCGAGATATCTGTACTCAGGCCCAACGGAGAGAAAAGATCTTGTCTTGAACTACTCTCTTCAGAACAACCCGATGAATCAATTCCGATGGGTACAGTTTCCGCGACATCTGTACTCAGTACGGAAAGAACATACCTTTCTTTGTCTTCATCACTCATCGCCAGCCAAACTTCCGAAGGCAGGATTAAATGACTCAACGACGGATGGAGCTTGTATGTACCTTTGTCAATGATTGCCCACGAAATATTTCTGGTCTGTCGCTCGATCATTTCTTGCATGGTTGCCGCAAACCCGTCAACTTTCGACTCTTTTCCATTTACTTCTCTTTTCAAAAGGCTGTTGACACACTCTACACGATTCGTGACATAACGTCGGGGTGGGTTTCCAAGGCCTGCTTCGATGCGTACAGGTTTCAGAAGATGATCTTTGAGAAGTTGTGCCTTGTTCTTTATGAACCAATGAAAGAATGCCTTTCCTTTGTCGCCAATGCGCTGAACCCAGGCACTTTCTAGAGAACTCAGACGAACGTGAAACTCGTCCTCATCATCAGCGTCAACAATGCCTTCCTCTAACACAGTGCCAACTTGCTGCCCAAAAATGTCAGAAAGGATAGCTCTTCTGTTTGACTCATTAACGCCCACGGATTGCAAATGATGCTTTATATTGTTGAAAAAATGATTAAAGCACATAAGATGCTTAGCATCAGGGCATACATGGAGAATTGCATTTGACAAGGCCAGTTCTCCATCTGTACCGAGCGCACACAGGTGTTTAAATTCGGGCTTCTTCTCAAATATGTAGTCGACAAGTACTTTGTATGTTGATTGTTCCTTTTTTTGATGTATCATCATTGGACCAACCATGACTGGATGTTGTCCACTACGACGATGCAACAATAACAGATGCTCGTACTGCGTGGTTGTGACGCTAAATTGACCCAAATTAAATGTCGGATCAGCTTGAAAGACGCCAAAATGAACTTTATTGGTACAGAACTTAATGATGTCGTTCAGTTGTTGAATGGTCATGAGCAATGCAATGGGTTCTGGTGCGCAAATCACCTTTTGAACGTAAGCTTCTGCTGGGTTCTTTTGTTGATCTTTGCATCTCATGACCAGTGACAGATAAGGATCGTCGCTGGTTGTAGATGGTGTCGTACGAATTGATTTACTAAGGTTGTATGCTTGCGTTAGATTACGAGGCCAAGCACTTGCGCTTGTACCCTGTATCATGCCTCCAGCTTGCTCTGCCACATGATCAACAGCTTTTCTGGGATGGTTTGCAGAGAGCTCAACTTTGATTTTTTCTAATGTGCTCGTCTGCGTTCTGATGTAGTAAGATGCACTTGACTTCTTTTTGCTGTTTCCATGAGGAGCTCTAACATAAGGATGGATAGTATCTTGAAACTGGTATTCCACCAACGTCAATGGCAGCCTTAAATAATTTTCATCTAAAACACAAACGAGTAAATATTTAGACATATATGTAGGCTTGCCTAAACTCAGTTTCCAGCCAGTATGGTTTCACCAAGTTGAGCCAGAAGTTAAACGTAACGTAAGCGAGGGATACACAATCAAATCTCTTAGAGTATTGCAAGGTTAAAATTACAGGTATGTAATTTCACGAGGAAGTATTACAATTTCTGTACTATTGAAATACTTTCAATTACGTTTTGTAATTGATTCCAAGAAACGGTTTCAGTTTTTTTACACTATAATTAACCCGTCAAATGTTTTTCTTCAAGGATGGCTCTTTACTTCAGTACACTATTACCTGTAATAAAAGTTATGGTCCTTCGGAAATCGCAAGCGCCTTTGTTGTAGTAGTAGTGCCGATTAACTGTTATCGAACAATTCCATGTATCTGTACTTTTTACTATCTTTTTGTAGCCTTCTGGTGTTTCCTCGTAGTAGAACTTATGTTGTCCATTGTTCACCCAGGAGCCACATTCGTCAGACAAAAGATCTTTTATATTTTGAAGCTTTGAAGTATCCACCAAGAAAGACTTATTGTCCTTAACATGACTTGGTACTTTAGTTGATACAAAAGATGGATGGGGCGGCTGTGTAATAAGAGTGTTTACGACTCTGTCGATTGCAGCTTCCTTTTCTTTTTTGGTGATGCTTGATAGCGATTGTAGTTCCTCAAACACAGGAAGGTGCTTATCATTGTTGTGGTACAATCTGTAGAAGAATTAAGTGAACACTCATTTTAAGATAAACAAGGGCCAACTGCATCCACTGTAAGGCTATAGATATTTATCTATAAAGCAAGTAAAGATGTAAATGAAAAACTTAAAACCAAAACCACAAAAAAACTATAAAAAGTAAGTGTTTTTAAAAGGCATGATTGCCTTTACTGTACATAACGAAGGTAAAAACAAAATACCAAATGGTTTTTCATGCATGATTCTCTTATCCTTACATGCGAGATGTTGTGAGACTTTTTTTGATAATCGTAAAAAGCACGAGTCGATTGGTGAGTATTTCTTTGGTACAGTATTTATTTTATAAAATATAATAACGAGTGAACAACAAGAAGCCAAAACAATATTATGAAAAAGTATATTCTCCCATAAATTATCATCTGCATAAGCGACTACACATCTATCAAGCTGAGAAAGTGAAATTTGTTTTGCTGACACATATTTGATAAAGTACATCGAAAATAAAGAAAAAATGTCAAATATGTTCCACTTTTAAGTAAAAAAAACGTATATCATGCAAAAGCTTACCTACAGTATAGGCATGCATTTCAGGATATCTGCTATTACTCGGCAAGTTTTTATTAACTTGCAATCAAATTTTCGCCAAATGTTGCCAAGTAGATGAAGAAAAACATCGTGTTGTACAATATACGAGAAAAAGAACTTTCCCAGATATTCCCACAAGGTTAAAATTGTGGTATCTTCATACAGTAGGTGGAAGGTCAGTACACCTCAGAAAAAGTTAGCTGAAAATTTCATGATTTATGGCATTTTCGACATCACAGTGGTGGTGGAGGGTTGCACCCCCTCCGAAAAATATGCACCCCCATACCCCCCACCCTCGCGCCAGGATCTAAAATGGATGTGCAAAATGTCCTAGAATTGGTTGAAGCCACATCACGCGCTATTTGTAGGGTAATCCACACGAGTTTTATGTGTGTTTCCGTCGCATGAACAAACTTTTCTTAAAACAAATTCTATACTTGACACAGGTAAAAACCTACATTTTTACCAAAAATAGACAGTGTTGACGTTCATTTTTGTATATTTTTTACATTATAAATAAAACTCTAATATAAAAAAAAATTGAATTTTTTAACATCTATATTCTGTTATCTTAACTGGTGATTTACTTTAAGGGTATGTAAAACCATGATATATACTTACTTTGGGTAAGGTACTAGCTCTCTCCGACATTTTTTTCTTTCTGGGGAGTTCTCGAGTATATTCCTATAAGAAATATTTTCCTAATTAATTTTATGATTTGCAATTGCTCACTATACAGTACATGGGTGACAGATTGGCAGGTAGTCTAAAGAAATGTGAGGCAAATCATTAGGACCCAGAGGTTTCAATCATATTTGGCATACAGTAGAACTCTAGGTTTAAATTACTTTAAAAAATAGGTGGCCAGGCTAACAGACAAAATGTGGGTTGTGCTATATAGTGGGCGCTCACTGTCCAAAGACTTAGGGCATATACATGTACACTTAAAAAATATCATTGTCTTTAGATTTTCCAAAATATAAAAATGAAACATACAGTATTAACCCCAGTTAACCCATTAAGCTGCAATGCGCCCTACTTTATTCTGTCTAACGTCAGACGATTTTACTCGTCAAAGAGAGAGTCTTGTGCATCAATGGATAATTAATTGATTAATGAGTTGAGTTTTTAAGTGGTTGAATGAACAATTTTGGAACAGATTTTGTTTTTTGAAAAATATTTGAGTCCAATAAGGTCTGAGAGCATTTTAGAAAGATTTTGTGCTATATAGCTACATTTTTCATGAGCAAACTGGCTCATAGCTCCAGTCATTGTCTTTACAAATAGCCCAGGCTAATACTTGCTAAGGGGCATTATAACGTCAAATTTTAAATATTGAGAATCAGTGATGTATTTAAGTATTGTACTTTTTGTACTGATTTGATGATTTAGGTACCCGAGAAAATTTTGTAAATTTTGAAGCTACAATACTACATATACTGTAGGACTATTTCAATAGCATTCTGGTTTTCGAAATAATATTGTAAACAAGGATTGTATTTTCAGTCAAACAAGCTGCATAGTCTGTAATAATATAAGGTTCTTATTGTTATCAAGCAAGAAATTCCACCTGTTTTTGTTGTTTATAAAATAAAAATCTCCTAAATCAATGGTCTGCCACTCAAAAATGGCAGTTAAAAAGGCCTGGTCGCATAGCGCGAGAAAGGCTAATTGATCACCATTATTGTAATTTTCAACCATTCAATACAGAAAAGGGCATTAAAACCTCCATTTTGGTGATTTTCGTTTGAACATAGTAAATACCATTTCTTTCCCTGGATTTGAGCTTTTTTCAAAATCTCAACTAACAGCACATAATTGCTGCTTCATACACTTTCCTGGAAATCCAATGGCAATTGGGGGGGTGGGGGTAAATATTGACCTACAATAACAGGATAATGGTAATGTCTCTTGCCTTACTCAACTTTGGGAAAAGCTCCTGATGAGAGGCCAAGGTATAACAAATAGTGGTCTACATTTGAAACTCCTACAATTGCATATAAACTGTGCAATACTTACTCAGAATATTTAACTGGTGACTCCATGTTATTTCTAAAAAAAATAAATTTAATTGTTTGGGTTTCAGGCTACAGGTAAGCTTTAAATTAAATTAGAGTCTGGTTCAGAGTGCCGTAAATATACTGTAGCTTATCAAAGTCCATTTACTGTTCAATAAATATAGCCACAGCACAGGGATTTAATATTGAATGGTCAAACAGACAAATGGTGTGCCTATTTTTACCAATTCTATTTTTACACACTAACAATTTAGATTTCTAGCGATTAGGTAGGCAAAATTTAGGGGCTCTTTTTCAGTATATAAATACATAGTTCAGTGCTCGAGTCGGCACTCGCAAGATCTTGTTGCAATGTACAAATCGAGATGTAAAATCATAGACATGGTGTAAAATATAAATTGAAGTCTAATGATGTATGGCAAAAGATAAGCAGCTTTACTTACAAACACATTGTTATTTTCTCAATTACATCATCCGCGTTTAAACTAGAATGGTAAAAAATAGTATTTACTATTAAAAACAACAGTCTGGTCGGTAAAAGCCGTTTAAGTAAAAATATCATTCACACTGACTGATTGAACTATTAATTTCGTATTTAAATAAACACCATACCTTTCGTTTTCATCCGAACTAACAGAAAAAGGGTTTCCCCTGTTTAAAATCAAAAGCATTGCAAGGTTTATCAGCAAGGATGTCATAAATTATTCATGATTTGAAAAGGATTCGTTACGTACCTTGTGCCCTCCGCCATATTGCCAACAACGAGGGAGGTATTTCGGTATTCCGGTGTTCCGGTGTTCCGGTGTTCCGGTATTCCGGTATTCCGGTAGTCAGTGTTTTACTACATGCCATTTTTCATGGCTTTAGTGTTTATAATTTAATGGTGTTATTTTATAAAAGGAATAAAAAACTTTGTCTTGTGTGATTATCGAGTTATAATGGCACTCGAGAAGTTAGTAAAACTTCACTGGTCATGCTATGCTAATTACAATATATTTCTAAACATCTGAATATGTAAATGTTTCAAAATTTGCATGCCGTACGACGAAATGCTAACCTAATATCATCAAAACCCTAAACCTAACCCTAAATCTAGCCAAATTACTAACCCTAACCAAAAAAACTATGCAGAAAAGGCAAATTAATTGCTCAACACAGACTCGCAGTGTACTATTATTATCCATTATTTGAGAAATTATTAATTTCTTTACCTTTATTTGTGTCTGTTCTTGCCCGTCAACACTGCAGTCTACAATTACGGCTTGAAATCATCTGATAAAGTCTGTATAATTTGATGCTTTAGTCCAGAGGTTCTGCAACTTCTTGTACGCCGCCCGCCCGCTCCGAAAACCCAAAGCCGCCCCCCCTAAAAAAAACGCTTTCGGTTTTCGGGGGGGGGGGGAAGGGCGGCGGCGTAAAGGTACGTTTGTCGCGCTGACGTCAATTTAAATTTAAATGCCAAATGTAACCACCAAAAAGCCGTTTATATTGCGTACGGCCCAATCACAATTCCTAACCCTAATAATTATAACTTAACCCCTTAGACTGCCAAATATCCCTCTCTAACCCCAATTTTCCTTTGTTACCACGGCAAAAATAAAGGATCGTTTACCATACATACAAATATATATATATTCCGACATAAAGGCTACTTTCACTTCCCCTTGCATAAAAAAGCGCGGGAAAAAATTTCGTCGAGATTAGCACCCTCGCCCCAGGGCCTTCGGCCATGGACGGCGCTTCGCGCCGCCGGGCGAGGGGATTACTAGTTTATTTCAGTAAACTGTCGCTATGCAGAATAAAATGTTCACTGAATTCGGTATACTAGCTTCCTTATTGCTGACCAAATAAATTATTGATGAAAAATATATTGAGTGGTAAAACAATTATTGAACTCGGAATAATTGACCTGCCTGCCACGGACATACACGATATTTTACTCAACCTCGTCCAATAATTCACATTATTATACCCTGACATATAACCCACCAATCAACTGTCTTTATTAGAATCGCGTGGTATCTCAATATTTTACGATGTAGGACAGCTACATATTCGGCAGCAATCTTTCGACTGTTTACACGGGCTGTTCACGTGATAAGCAACGTCACTCGCGCGAAATTTCATTGGTTGAAGTACCTTCTCGCGGAACGTTATGTGTTATTTCGAGTCTTTTTATTATTCTTTTTGATGACCAGTAATCTTTTGACTGTTTACGTGCGAAGAAACATCTTTATGTTAAAGAGCATATAACGTCTGTGGGAATTTAACATATATGTAATCTATGGATTCTCCTGAGAAAAATTGTAACATATCTTGTCAGCTGAAAATTTCATCTTCATAGACTTTTTTGCTGTTAAAGTTGACGGAAATGACGTCATAGCGGGCATCTGTAAAGAGGTTTTCATACAGACAGATACCCACTATGACATCACTTCCGTCAACTTTAACACCAAAAAAGTCTATGAAGATGAAATTTTCGGCTGACAAGATACTGTATATTACAATTTATCTCAGGAGAATCCATAGATTACAAATATGTTAAATCCCCACAGACGTTATATGCACTTTAAGATATTTTGTTATTTCATCTTCGCTCAATATCACAAAATATTTAAGTCTCGATTTGCAATATTTGGCTCGACCTTCGGTCTCGCGCAATATTGAATTCTCGACTAAATATTTTGTAATATTGGGCTCAGAGGAATCCAATAAGTAATAGTATTCGACGGAAATTACGTCACAGCTGCTGGACATTGAAACTGGAGTATGTTGAGCAATAAGAAACGAGAATGAAGTTTAATATATAATAATGAGTATTAGCAGAGGCATGTACGCACCTATTTTTTCAGAGTGTACAGTACTTACCTCGCCCGCACCTTTTTTGTCATAATATTTATTGCTTGGAAGTGTCCTTAACAAGTCTAAACCAATTTGTTTAACAGCAGGAGAGGCTTTGTCTTTATTTACTACAAGTAATCTCTCGTAATATACTTTTCCTGACACACGTTTTATAGATTGAACATGACTGTTGATGAATTTAAGCCACATCTTGCCACGTAGGTCGTGAGGTATGCCAGATCGAACCAAATTTTTCAACTCCGGCTGAAACAGGAATTTTGACAAAATATCAAATGAAAACCAACTAGGTCCCAAGGAGGATAATGCAGAGTTTGATAACCTTTTTAATACTAAGGGTAACAACACAATTACTGGTAAACCAGTAGTTTTCATTGGGGCCATTGAACCAACTAACTAACTGACTAATTAACTAAATTATGATTAACAGAATATTACTAATAAGTTTTAACAATGTCAAAGTGTTCTTTAAATCCATTGTCCTTCAAAAGTTCATTATGCAATAAACTTTTAAAACTTTTAAGAGAAGTTGCTGTTCTTAATTTCGTATCAGCAGAATTCCATAAATGAACACCACTTGCATGAAATGTTCTCAGACCAGAGTTATTTCTACATCTTGGGATAGCTATGTTATTGTTTGTAGATGCTCTTGTTCTATAATTGTGCGTCTCCTTTAAATACGTTACATAACCATTCAAATAAACAGGACATTTTCCTTTTGTTATTAATTTGTAGATCATGATGAGTTTTTGTGACCGTATAATGTCGTTTCTGGCTGCACCAAATCAAACGTCACACATCTGTAGCACTTTAATATTATCCACCTAGGAGTGACGTTTGACCCGGGCCTTACAGTTCTTAAAGTGCCAGGGTTAGGGTAAAGTCATGTATTTCAGGGTTCTCATTAGGAGCCGGTGACTGACGAAGTTCGCCGTCTACTGTACTTGCTAAATGTTCGCCGTCTACTTTTGTTTGTTTAAGAAAAAAATAAGTCCTTCTATCGCGTTCTTAAAGTGTCTATGAAGTGAAAACATCGCTAGCATTTTTTTTGCTCTAACGAACAAAGTAGCACGGCAGGATCGTTCACTGAAAATTTCAAGTGAATCTGCTGCATATTCTTCGAGCTATCAACTCTCAAAGTTTGTCCATTGGCATAGTTTAATTTTACAAAATAGGGAAAGACTGGGATTGAATATATGTGGTATATGACGTATGCACGTGGATCATTAATGTTCAAATCCATTGTTCTTATATGCATAGTAAGTACACCTGCATAAAACCTGCATACGTCACAAGACAATGAACCGCGCGTTTAAGATTTCACCAAAAAGATTTCGCCATGCCAAATTTTGAGAGTTGATAACTCGAAGACTATGCAGCAGATTCACTTGAAATTTTCAGTGAACGATCCTGCCGTGCTACTTTGTTCGTTAGAGCAAAAAAATGCTAGCGAATTTTTCACTTCATAGACACTTTAAACACTTGAAAATGAGTTGAAATACAGCGCATCGACAGATCGTGCTTTGTCAACATCATCCTCCATTGTTTTCGGCATGGACTGGGAACTAGATTCAGAGAAAAAGGATTGGGACGTAGATCTCATCGTGCATGCACGACAAGGAACGCATGCTCTGGGTACGAGATTGGTATGCACCAATGCACGGAATTACGTTCTTTATTTAGATTTAGTGGGCCATCAATTATGAAACGAAAGCAATCCAATTTGGATGCGTTTTGCAAATTGTTTCATATCTGGTTGCAGATAATAGTAAGATTATTATGTTATAATAATGTTATTTAGCTATAGAGCTATAGTGTTCAGTTGTATAGTGCTACTACTTGTACTTAAGTTTTAGTGACAAAATAAATTTGAGTTCAGTTTACATCTCTTTGTTCAGTTGGAGATTCAAAATGGATCCATACATGAATAAACACTCCAACATTTAGATAAGATTACTCACTGATGTTGTGTGTATTTAATTATGTGTGTTCATAAAGAAAAATGGCATTGCATTTAATTTTAAGAGAATTCATCTTCTGTTCTTCAGAATTTCATAATCGGAAATATAGAAGAATCCAAAGATTCTAAAACGACTATATATTTATTCAAAGTCCTGAAATGTGTTGTTTTTTTGCTCAAACGTTTTCTGGGGAAGCATGCCCCAGGATCCCCTAGATGTCTCGCGCTGTTACGATTGCTCTTCACCGTCTGCTTTATCAATTTCGCCGGCTACTTCTTAACCTAATGAGAACCCTGGTACTTACAGTTTTCTGCAACACCTTTTTGCTATTAGTCATCATGTAGTTTTCCCATTTCACTTGTATTGACGTTTGACGCACATCATCGCTGTTTGCGTTTGCCTTGGAGATAAAAATAAAAATATTATAATAATAATAGATGGTTTATTTTAAATACTTTCGCACTAAGCGTGAATTGCAGTATTTTTACAATTTCAAGAAACTGGTATTATAATATTAAATAGATAGATTACAATAACTAATTCAGCTATAATACAAAGGGAAAACCATTTATAAAAGCTATGTTAAAAAAATATTAAGTATTAAGTCAGTGATTATTTACAGTTCGATGAACACATTGATGGAAAGAAACTCTTCTTGAACCTATCGCAACGCTCTGCCGTGTGACGCGGCCGCGGAGGATGGTACACAAATTTTGTTCAGAATTTTCACGCAAAGAACGTCACGGCGATCAGACAGGCGAGGAAGAGCAGAAGTTTTAAAAGCAACGGAGTAAGACAGATACGGATAGATAATACGTAATGCATTTTCTAGCTTGTCTGAGAGGTAGAGGGCAACAATATTCAAGAATAGATCTAATAAGTGAAGTGTATAAAGTTATGAGTTCTTGTGCTGGAACGCCGGAGTTACATAACACACGCAAGATATGAAGCCTCTTGGCAGCTTTGAGGGTGATCGAAGTCAATGTGAGCGTTCCACTTTAGGTCTTCCTGTAAGATCACCCCCAGCACTGTATGGTGACCCTCTCCAGAGGCTGGGTGTTGATATAAAGAGAGGTGGGCAGCTCCTGAGGGACGTCACGAAGGAATATTACGGCAAAGTCCTTACACTTCTTGGGGTTTAGTTTCATATTGTTAGCAGCGGACCAGCAAGAGATTGTGTCGAGGTCGTATTGTATGGATGGAGGAGAGTTTCGGTGAATAGACTGAGAAATTGTCAGGTCGTCAACGTACATCCAAGTACTTGACATCAAAGAAGAATGGCTGACTAGGTCGTTAACCATAATTAAAAATAGGACACCAGCAGTGACATGGGTCCAGTTAGAGGTGAACTGACCAACCCTAACAGACTGCATTCTACCGGACAGGAAGCAACCTGCGCACACCGATATTGATGAGCTTCGTGATGACGATGTTATGGTCAATTTATTTATTTATTTATTAAAAATTATTTTTACACGGTAGCCTATTCAGTGTTAACATTAAAACTATATACATCACTGATTTTAAAAGGGCCGTGCATAATACAAAACAATTAAACATTTAAAATACAATATACCATTATTAGGTTATTTCAAGTCGCCTTTTAAAAGTATTAACTGATAGCTTATTGAAATCGTCAGTTATATCATAAGGTAATTCGTTCCACGATTTTGCCGCTCTATATGAAAAGCTTCTTTTTAGGAAATTAGTCCTTGGTTTTGGGAGTGCAAATTTAGTGTTATTACTTCTCAGACCGTAGTAATTGTTTTCACACTCAGTAAATAATTCGGTTAGATAACTCGGCGCTTGTGCGGTTATAGCTTTAAATGTCATAATTGTTTCCCTCTTTTTTAAATCAACCTCAATTGGTAACCAATTGAGGTCTTGCAAAATTTGAGTGGAACGAATATCGTATGTGCTTGAAGTTATCACACGCGCAGCTCTCCTTTGTAGTTTTGATAGCTTATTAGTCAATCCGGTCGAACGCTTTACTGAAGTCTAGGAAGCTGACACGAAGATATTTCCCAGGATTGTCAAGATGTTTTAGCCAAATGTCAAGAAGACAATATGTGGTAGAACTGCATTTAAGGCAGCCAAACTGTTGTGGATCGATTTTGTGACTAATATCTGAAATAATCCAATTTACTACAAAGTCTTCTAACACCTTATAGAAAGACAGGCTGTCAAGGATATTGGTCTGAGGTCACCCTCTTCTGATAGCGGCTGAACTTTCGTAATAGGTGTTATCTCAGATCTTTTCCACGAAGTTGGGGTGACACCTTCGGACAGAGAAACATTGAAAACACGTGCGACGGGCTCAGAGAGCTCAAAGGCAAATTATTTGAGAATGCGCGCTGGAATCTTGTCTGGTCTACTTGCCTTACAGGCGAGTTTCCTGTAGACTTCCAATTGTGAGATTACAGGAGGTGGTTCGCGCGCTGGTAGGAATGACCCTTCGTAAAACTTAGTCGATTAAAAACTGGTCACTTCATCGTATATTATTTTGAACGTTATCTCGATCAATATTTAACCGTTTTCAATTCTGAAAACAGACTTGGAATTAGCGAGTCAAAATACATACTCGGACTCGGATTTCTATTTCCTCAAAAAACTATGTCTCTTGTGACGGTTCAATTTAATATGAGTATCTAGTTACCAGTGCCACATTTTCCGATGCCGCGCATGAGGACGGTTGATGCATATATATTTAACAATTAGACAACGAGAACGAGTTGTCTATGCGCAGATAGTCAACGAGGGCGAAGCCCGAGTTGACTATCTGCTCGTAGACAACGAGGGCGAGTTGTCTAATTGTTTTAGTATAAACCATGAACAACCTTTCTAACATTGTTCCAAATTTTCAGATAGTTTTACCTTTTTGTTTGTAGAAGTCTCCCATTCAAAATGTAGAGTTGCTCGATGGCACATGATAAACAATCGCTCACAAAAAACGAGTTTGTAATTACTTTGCTTCACATTTGGTATAGATATACTCCATAGGCATAAGCGAATTCATTTTCCTATTCGAAAATGTCAAACTGAACAATTTTCTATTACTTTCGGGCCAATGTTTTCATGATTTCATCACTCGTATATAAATTTTAGCGGGCGCCATGTTTGGACTAGATTTCAGGTTTCGCCGTGCAGCGTGAACATGTCGTGGCTTCTGATTGGTCAGGAAATGAATATTCCAGCATAAGAAGGTTTGTGATTGGGTAACGCTACTCACCGTCTATCACCAATAGACAGTGAGTAGCTCAGCCAATCAGAATGCCGAATTTGTAATAGACCACTAGTTGGTTGATACTAAATATATATATACCTATAAACCCGATCCGAAATCAGGAACGGCTTGGATCTCGCGTGATAAGGGACTAAACGCCGGTCGATATTAGCACCCTCGCCCTCAGGCCTTCGGCCTTCGGCCGGCGCTTCGCGTTTTAGGTCGAGGTCAGCGGTAATATTAGAGATATCCAGTTTGTTGAAGTCGCCTAGGATAACTAGCCCGCAATCAGGATATCGAATGCGAATAGAATCCGAAGCTCTTACAATATAATCACACAAATCTTTCTGTTCTTTGGCAGGTCGATACTAGACAAAGGTCTTGGCAAGGGATGGGGACGGAGCAAGAGCCACACGCACTCAAACTCAGGACATTCTAGGTCCACACGGCGCTTACATGGGATCGTATTAGATGTAAACACACACACACACACCTCGGCGCTTACATGGGATCGTATTAGATGTAAACACACACACACACACCTCGGCGCTTACATGGGATCGTATTAGATGTAAACACACACACACCTCGGCGCTTACATGGGATCGTATTAGATGTAAACACACACACACCTCGGCGCTTATATGGGATCGTATTAGATGTAAACACAAACACACCTCGGCGCTTACATGGGATCGTATTAGATGTAAACACACACACCTCGGCGCTTATATGGGATCGTATAAGATGTAAACACACACACACCTCGGCGGTTACATGGGATCGTATTAGATGTAAACACACACACCTCGGCGCTTACATGGGATCGTATTAGATGTAAACACACACACCTCGGCGCTTACATGGGATCGTATTAGATGTAAACACACACACACCTCGGCGCTTATATGGGATCGTATTAGATGTAAACACACACACACCTCGGCGCTTACATGGGATCGTATTAGATGTAAACACACACAAACACACCTCGGCGCTTACATGGGATCGTATTAGATGTAAACACACACACCTCGGCGCTTATATGGGATCGTATTAGATGTAAACACACACACACCTCGGCGCTTACATGGGATCGTATTAGATGTAAACACACACACACACACACCTCGGCGCTTACATGGGATCGTATTAGATGTAAACACACACACACACCTCGGCGCTTACATGGGATCGTATTAGATGTAAACACACACACCTCGGCGCTTACATGGGATCGTATTAGATGTAAACACACACACACCTCGGCGCTTACATGGGATCGTATTAGATGTAAACACACACAATCTATTTACCCCACAATAGATAGGAGATCGCTATCAATATCGGGTTTCAGCCACGATTCAGTAATTACAGCAATGTCGGTGTGGCGCTGCGAAAGAAAGAGAGAGAGAGCTCATCAATCTTGGGCAAAAGTGATCGCGAGTTCAACAGGCAAATACTAGGAAGCGATGAAAGTGTATTCCCGCGCCCTTGAATACCAGAATTAGATTGCTGAATATGTATAAGGTTTCGCTGAGTGAAATGTTGTATTGAAGGTTTATTACGGTGCACGTCAAATCTATTGTTAGTAATCCTCACGGGGATGGCGTTTCTATTGTTCACTGCGAAGAGCGATGGACTCCGATTTGCATTTTCACTAGTTTGTATTGTTGTGTGGCTCGAAGAAGCTTCACCTTGAATATTTAATAAGTTAGAAGAGAACGAAGATGCTTGAAAGTTAAAACCTGGTTTAGAAGAATTTAGTCGATGGAGACCAGCTCGTGTTCCTCGTTTCTTCTCTAGAAGACTGTAGAGTTTAAGCGTTGACCAAGTTCGAACGGGCAGAGGTTTCACAGAAGTCACGGCGACATCCGAAGTGGTACTTTACCAGACTGAAAGTAGGTTTCCACCAAAAGCGTAAGGCTAGTAACGATTTTCTTGAGTAATTGATCATCGCAATGTGTTAATAAGAGTATTAACCTCTGACAATACTGACCAGCAGAAAACGTATCCGAAAAAAACGTATAAGATATTAGAAGTATCAGGAGCTCAGAAAAAAGCAGCCAGTCGTTACGGCGCTATGACAAATTATGGTACAGAAAAAGATGGCGGCTGTACATTTTACCAGAATGCTTTGCAACCTTAAATCACCTGTAATAACATCGTAACAGTTAACATTGTTTACTTTGTTAACATAAATTAAATTTACAGGTACATCAGAGACTATAGCACGTATTTTACGACCTTACAACATACGTGTACCCCACAAACCTATGACTACTTTGCGACATACACTGACTAACGTGAAAGACAAACAACAGCCTCACGAAAGACAAGGTGCAGTTCACAAGATCAAATGCGCCGACTGCCAGGACACTTATATTGGTGAAACCGGCAGAAACCCAAAAATCAGACTAGCTGAACACAAACGAGCTACTAGAAACGGGGTGTGACTAATCACATCGCTGAACACCACGTGTTCAAAGTTGTATCAAAGCATGTACTTCATTGCTATCTTTCACGAGCCTTATTAGAATGCATGATTTTTGAGTATATTATAGTATATAAGATTCTTATTATTAGTTATATATTATATTTCTTGTAATTTTGTGTGATATGTTGTACAGGGCCCCTCTGGATACCAGCTTCGGCTGAATGGGCTACCCTGTCAAATAAAGTTTACAAACAAACAAACGTACAAACAAAACACGATATTGACTGGGACTCGGCTGAATGTATCGCCTTTAACACAAACTACAAACAGCGACTTACATTAGAAAGTTGGTATACCAACTTGGAACATAAACCACTTCACAGATCACAACAATTACCGACACCATACAAAGACTTCTTCGCACGCACCAACGAACAATAGACCTACCGACAAACGATATACCCACGCTTAACACATGGCAAACAATATTAGCCCACGCTTACAAACAATATTGGCACACGCTTAACGCGACACCCACTCACAAACAAACGATGACGTAATGAACCTGATTAACTTCACTTTGACTGAGTTTGATTTCTATGGCCTCATCCAGAAGTTGTGATATAATGTCTTGTGGTAAACCAGGTACGCCATCTGTAAAAAGCAAACAAACTACAGATTATGACTGCGTAGCCAGATGACTACGTAGCCACTTCCGTAGCTGGATGTGGCGGGATATTCTGAAATTGCTGCTAAACTACGATATAAGATAGTAGAAGAAGCAGATGTCATGGTTGAGGGAAATTTAGGGTGTAACAATGGTCAACCAAAACAATTTTTTTCATCAACCTATTCTACTTGTTCTACTTAAAGTGCCTATGCAATGAAAAATTCAGTAGTAAAATAACTCTTTTGTTTATAAAGAACTCTTGAAACTATAAAGACTAACCATTTACATTTTTCATATCTCACTTCACTCATGAGATATTAAGATTAGTTTAATATGTAAATGATCATACATGATATCACAGTATAACTAATATTATGACATCACAGTATAACTTATTGAAAACGCTTATATATCCTTGAGATTATGTAATGAAATCACTTGAAATGCAGGTGCATGTGCGTGGATGTATCCAATGATATCAAATATGCAAATCATCACACGATTCCACGTGATAATGTAAAGATATGCAGAATTTTTCAATAAGTCATTATGCATTGTGATGTCATAAGTATGATCATTTACATATCAAACAAATCTTAATATCTCAAGAGTGAAGTGAGATATGAAAAAGTTGTAAATGGTTAGTCTTTATAGTCTCAACGGAGTTCTTTCAAACGAAAGAGTTATTTTACAACTGAATTTTTCATTGCATGGCACTTTAAATAATAGGGAACGTTTGCCCTGGTCTCTTTACCCGGGTCTCTATAATGTGATCGCAACTAGAGTGACGTAATAAAAACACAAAAGAAGTAATTTTACCTTTCACTGGTGTGTGAACCTCCTGAACAAGAAGGTAAAATTTACTTTTAATTCGACACAAATCTGCTTCTTGAGTTTGATTTTTTCTGCAACAAAAAAGAAAATTCAGTAAATATTGAACAAATATTGCATTAAGCAACAGCCACTGGTCGATATTTTCCAGAAGTAATACAATACGAATATTTTCAAAATACCATCCTGAATATTGCACACAACTTACGCGATATATGTTCTTATTCTTTCTGTGTCGTTCTTTCTTAATTTGGTTAACTCCACAACTTCGCTGTTTAAGAAATTATTTTGAGCGATGTAAGCTAGGAGCGCCTCCTAAATAAAAATATCAATATTATATTTAACAAAAACAAATTCAATTTTGAGCCGTCGTAAAACTCTAAAATTGCGGCGACCAGAAGGATAAAATACGAGAATCAAATAGTTTTTTCTTGAGTAAGATCTAGGAATTTTTTACCTATACGTTAAATTTTTAAGTAGATACCGTGAAACTATTAAAATTTATGAACATTATACTTAAATACCTTTTATTTAAAAGTATAGTTTAGTTTTTTTAACTAAAGTTGTACCCCAGTTTAAAAATGAACAAACCTTCAGTTTGCAAACTTTTTCTTCGGCAGTCTCAAGATCGTCAATGTGATAACAAATATAAGGCATCAACGAGCAAATACAAGACAATGAATAGCAAATACAAGGCATTGACGAGCAAATAGAAGGCATTGACGAGCAAATACAAGGCATCCACGAGCAAATACAAGGCATTGACCAGCAAATACAAGGCATCAACGAGCAAATACAAGGCATCAACGAGCAAATACAAGGCATTGACGAGCAAATACAAGGCATCAACGAGCAAATACAATGCATTGACGAGCAAATACAAGGCATTGAGTAGCAAATACAAGGCATTGATGAGCAAATACAAGGCACTGACGAGCAAATACAAGGCATCAACGAGCAAATACAAGGCATCGACGAGCAAATACAAGGCATCGACGAGCAAATACAAGGCATCGACGAGCAAATACAAGGCATCGACTAGCAAATACAAGGCATTGACTAGCGAATAGAATGCATTGACGAGCAAATACAAGGCATTGACGAGCAAACACAAGGCATTGACTAGCAAATACAAGGCATTGACGAGCAAATACAAGGCATTGACGAGCAAATACAAGGCATTGACTAGCAAATAAAAGGCATTGAGTAGCAAATACAAGGCATTGAGTAGCAAATACAAGGCATTGACGAGCAAATACAAGGCATCAACGAGAAAATACAAGGCATTGACGAGCAAATTCAAGGCACAAACGAGCAAATACAAGGCATCAACGAGCAAATACAAGGCATTGACGAGCAAATACAAGGCATTGACTAGCAAATACAAGGCATTGACTAGCAAATACAAGGCATTGACTAGCAAATACAAGGCATTGACGAGCAAATACAAGGCATTGACGAGCAAATACAAGGCATCAACGAGCAAATACAAGGCATTCACTAGCAAATACAAGGCATTGACTAGCAAATACAAGCCATCGAGGAGCAAATACAAGGCATTGACGAGCAAATACAAGGCATCGACGAGCAAATACAAGGCATTGACGAGCAAACACAAGGCATCGACGAGCAAATACAAGGCATTGACGAGCAAATACAAAGCATTGGCGAGCAAATACAAGGCATTGACGAGCAAATGCAACGCATTGACGAGCAAATACAACGCATTGACGAGCAAATACAAGTCATTGACGAGCATATACAAGGCATTGACGAGCAAATACAAGGCATCGACGAGCAAATACAATGCATTGACGAGCAAATACAAGGCATTGACGAGCAAATACAAGGCTCTGACTAGCAAATACAAGGCATTGACGAGCAAATACAAGGCATTGACGAACAAATAAAAGGCATCGACGAGCAAATACAAGGCATCGACGAGCAAATACAAGGCATCAACGAGCAAATACAAGACATCAACGACCAAGTACAATGCATCGACGAGCAAATACAAGGCATCGACTAGCAAATACAAGGCATTGACTAGCAAATAGAATGCATTGACGAGCAAATACAAGGCATTGACGAGCAAATACAAGGCATTGACGAGCAAATACAATGCATCGACGAGCAAATACAAGGCATTGACCAGCAAATACAAGGCATTGACTAACAAATACAAGGCATTGACTAGCAAATACAAGGCATTGACTAGCAAATACAAGGCATTGACTAGCAAATATAAGGCATTGACGAGCAAATACAAGGCATCAACGAGCAAATACAAGGCATTCACAAGCAAATACAAGGCATTGACTAGCAAATACAAGCCATCGAGGAGCAAATACAAGGCATTGACGAGCAAATACAAGGCATCGACGAGCAAATACAAGGCATTGACGAGCAAATACCAGGCATCGACGAGCAAATACAAGGCATTGACGAGCAAATACAAAGCATTGGCGAGCAAATACAAGGCATTGACGAGCAAATACAACGCATTGACGAGCAAATACAACGCATTGACGAGCAAATACAAGTCATTGACGAGCATATACAAGGCATCGACGAGCAAATACAAGGCATTGACGAGCAAATACAAAGCATTGGCGAGCAAATACAAGGCATTGACGAGCAAATGCAACGCATTGACGAGCAAATACAACGCATTGACGAGCAAATACAAGTCATTGACGAGCATATACAAGGCATTGACGAGCAAATACAAGGCATCGACGAGCAAATACAATGCATTGACGAGCAAATACAAGGCATTGACGAGCAAATACAAGGCTCTGACTAGCAAATACAAGGCATTGACGAGCAAATACAAGGCATTGACGAACAAATAAAAGGCATCGACGAGCAAATACAAGGCATCGACGAGCAAATACAAGGCATCAACGAGCAAATACAAGACATCAACGACCAAGTACAATGCATCGACGAGCAAATACAAGGCATCGACTAGCAAATACAAGGCATTGACTAGCAAATAGAATGCATTGACGAGCAAATACAAGGCATTGACGAGCAAATACAAGGCATTGACGAGCAAATA